>JARFIX010000005.1:3600000-4200000 GCA_036346125.1 Lycocerus yunnanus | reverse complement strand
AATGAATTTAAATTTAAAATTTTATTAAAGTTTATTTAAATAATTTAAAACGATAAAATCAATTCCATCTAATTTTAATATTAGTTTTAATTTAATATTTCTAAAACTTTCAATACTATTGAATTTCACAACCAAGTTTGGTATTTTTAATCTTTATATTGAGACTAGAGCTGATTAAATTTTGGTTGAAATTGGTTCATGGAAACTATTTTTTTAATTCTTTCATTTAATATTAATTTTTACTTAATATTTCAAAACTTAATGGAAATTTTAAAACCAAATTTGGTATTTGGTAAATTTATATTGAGACTTATAGCTGATTAAATTTTGGTTCAAATTGGTTAATGAAAAATAATGTTTTTCTTTTTATAGAATTACGATATAATTCTTTTGTTTGGCGAATTTAACAATAACATTCATGCCGTCCTTCAGTATGTTGATCTGTCTGACATGGCTTAAAGGTTGATCGACAAAAGTTTGAATATCTTGAGCCAAATCAAGGAGTGGGTCTTCAGTTCTTACAAGCTGCAAATCCATCATCCATATTACGCACTCCATTGCCCTATCAAATCCATCAGGATGAGTTTGTACCAATTGGACCCACTGATTTTTTTCCAAAGTTAGAATTAACTGCCTAACGTTGCTCTCGACGTAACCCCGCCATGCCAAATGATAGCCTGCCGATTGGGACTTTGCGGAAATTAAAATAAAACTTTTGTGTTTGGTGAAAAACGATGCAGGCTCAAACAGTTTGTTCTATTTAGATTCTCCGCGCATGATAGCGATAAGTTAAAGCTCTTCCAATATCGCTGTCTGAATGGACTTGAAAACGTTAAAAGTTGAATTTTGCTAGGGATATGCAGAGGTGATGATAGGCATCAAATGAATTTTTATCCCCATCTCCTTGTAATAAATGTGATCTCGGCGGCTTGTAAGAAATGAAAGTGGTGAGGCAGGAAACCGGGGTTGCTGCTACTAATCCTACAGATATATTTACAAGTAAAGAATTAAAATATATTCACCCTTTTGGCTCAATTTACATAATATGGCTCAAATAATTTTGTGGCGCAATTTACAGATAGGATTAAAAACCTGACCGCCTGGCACAATTTACAAACCCCGCCGTAGTCAGATTAACCAAATGGTAACCCTGCTTGAAATAAATCCCAATTGGGTGAGAGTTCGATTTTCCGGGTTTGAAAACGCACTTTTCCCTATAGAAATGGCTATACCAAACGAAAGAACACAAAAATACAAGCTCTTTAAGGTGAGGATCAATCTTGTCGGAATTGTAATAAGGCCACAATTTCATTTTGAAAATTGCAAATTTCCATAAGAAATACATGTAAGTGTATTAAAATGAAAAGGTATCGTTCATTCTGTTGGCGGTACGAGTGCTGTGCCTGGGTCGACAGTGACTAGTGGTGGGAGATACCAGTTGCTCTCAGAGATCCGTCGCGTCAACTTTCAAACTTTTCGAGTTGGAGCCGCTTAAGGGATGTTTTTAATGAGTTTAGCAACCACCTCCGAAACAAATTCACACAAAAGTGATTTTTCGGAAATTTGTTGTCCGATCACAAATTTAATTTTTTTTATTAGCTAATTGCATCATTATCTTTCATAATTCGTTGTAAAAACGAGATTCTGCTATATTTACAGTCGCCACATCCTCTTTAAATTTTTGGGGGGCGGGGTTACAGTTCAAAAGAGCCAATGATAAAATTGCATTCCAAATTAACTTTAAAGCCGTTTTTTTCAAAATTGTGTGAATATTCCGCAAATTTTATTTTTTTATACGCTAATTAGACCCTCATCTTTCATAATCCACTTCAAAAATGGTAAAAATCCCGACCCGGGATTTCGAACCGTCACCCCAATTGCATCAGATTTTGGTTTTAAAGCTGATTTATGATTATTTTAATATTCAAAAAGAATCTAAATTTCTTAACTTACTAACAGGCCCATAGAAAGTATTTTAGTTGTTCTAACGGTTTCTTAAAAGTTGATAATAACCGGGAAATTTGGCGAGAGTTGATTAACTCTGATTGCGATTTTCACTATTTTTTTTGTAAATTATCAAAGATAACAATGCCATATACACATAAAAAAATAAAATTTGCGGACGGTCTACAAATTTGGTTAAAAACGGTTTTAAAAATTAATTTGGAATGCAATTTTATCATTGGCCATTTTGAACTGTAATCTCGCCTATCGAAATTAAAATAGGTTGTGGTGCTAGTTAAAATACCCGAATCTCGATTTTTACAACGAATTATGAAAGATGAGGGTCTAATTAACAAGTAAAAAATTTGTGGTTAGTTCATAAATTTTGAAAAAAAATACACTTTTAGGGTGAATCCGAGATTTGTCGTAGTTGCGTTTGTCAAAACGGATTGAAGCGGCCGTAGCGAAGCTTTTTACTCATTAAAATATCCCCCTGGAACGGCCCAATTCGGCAAAGTCTGGAGTTGACCCGATGGATCTCAAGGAGCGAGTGGTAGCTCCCCACTGCTTGCGACTGTCGATCTACCTACAGCGCACGGGCGGGTGATAGAATGTTTACCATATTTGGCATATTGCGCAATAAAACAAAATACGCTCACATGTAAACCCGCAGAAGGCAGGGAGTATAGGGCTAAGCCCTGATATCCCAAATCAGGATATGACCTTACATGTATTTCTTATGGGAAAATCGTAATTTTCAAAATTGAATTGTGACCTTATTAGAAGTCCTACTAAATTTATTCATCTCACCTTAAAGAGCTTGCATTTTTCTGTTCTTTCGTTTGGTGAAGCAATTTTTATAGAAAAAGTGTACTTTCGAGTCAGGGTTAGTTAACTTTTGCCTTGAAAAATCTAAAATTTCCTATGCGAAATAAAAGATACAAAAAAGAAGTCGTTTTAAAGTATGGTTTATATTCTAATTTTACCCCCCTCCCCCATATACCACTTTTAATGTGGTGTAGGTATAACTGAATAAAAACTGTTAAACGATTATTAAATAAAAACGAGGAATTCTCTTGAATTTTATTGCAAAAATTAATTACCCTCTCCATGGCCTTTGGCGGATTTGCAATGTAATGAATGAATGATTCCGCTACTAAGCCATTGTAACACGGAGGGTTTAAAAAGAAAATTATATTTCTACAGTCAGCGCAACCAGAAAGAGAATAGTAGCTTGGGGGAGGGTTGATGTTGAGTATGCTGCCACCACTTTTTCTAAGAGAAAATCAAGGTATTGGAGGACATGGGATTGATATAATTCCTTGCTTTCATTAGAATTTACCTTTCATGACCAATCCCGGGGATTAAAAACAAAACAAATTGGTCTAACATATGACAATATTTATTCATGGCTAATGTTTTAAAAAAAGATTACAAAATAAAACTATATACTGTGATTCAAAATTAAACGTAACTAACCGTTTTTCTGTTAGGAGCCCCGGAATAATGGTTAAAAACATTGGATACTTACCCTTTTATACAATTCGCAATCAGATCTCTTTTCATTTCGATGAAATAACTCAAAATTAAGTAAAATAAACAAATAATTAAAAAAAAGGCACGCACGGTTATCTTGGGAAAAGCCAAAAACGCCCGTTTCAACCAAACTCAATTGCTAGGATGGAACTGCCTAACCGTGCCCTCTTCTCCTATATTTATGTTTTTCATGTTCAAGTACCGTTTTTTGGGTTCCCATGAAATGTGAAAAATGCAGGGTAGTGACCTGACTACGTAATTATGGCAAGTGGATTGAAAATACCACTTATCGTAGATTTTTAGCAATTAAATAGTGATCTATTAAGAAAATTATTTAAAATAAATTAGGACGTTGACATTCGTAACAGCATTTAATCTGTCTAACTATTGGTCTTTTAAACGTTCTACAGCGTCTTCGATTCCTCTATTTTCAAGAGGGTATATAGCATTTAATATCTCCAAGATGTTGCTAGCACCTTGTGAGAGGACATTCACTATTTTCATTAGTTTGAATTATTTAAATCTTAAGATGAAAAAAAATTTAACATAAAAGTTTGTAGCTTTTATTATTTTTTTTACAACAAAAACATGATCGATGTAATGGTTGGTTTTCTTTCAATATAAATGATGAGAAATTTGTTAATTCATAACACACAACTGTTACATAGTAAAAAATATTTGATCATTAGTGAAGTTGGAATAACTAATTTTCAATTATGCATCTATGCCAAACGTTATAAAAATTTCCACAAAGTCTAACATTGCATCAAATATATACATTTCCTTCTAAACATAGAAAGCAAATGTTTTGATGTAAACATCGAGAAGACATTTTACAACAGTATTACAAATGAATATCACTTAAATAAACAAAATTTGGTTTTAATCAAAATAAAATAAATGTCACATAATTTCGCACAAATAAATCAATTTATAATAATTATTAAAATGCATAATTTATCAAATCTTAATTAAACATGGTAAAATTAGAATACCACAATAACAGCAGAAAGCAAATAAGATTACATTATACAAATAATTCAGAAACTAAATTATAAAACTCGGCCTTAAATCTACTAAAATTAGGTTTATATACAAAGTATGTAAAATTATTTCATTTCTTTTGTGTATGCGTCCAATTCTGCATCTAATTCTTCAGCGGTGGGAGGTGCTTTCTTCTGATTTCTCATGGTACCACCTCGACCACGACCTGCAGCAGATAAACGATCGTTTATAAGGGCTAAAAAAATTTAGGGTAAGTTTTTCACCTCAATCATAAAAATAAATAACGTAGAACTGTTGTATTTGTACGAGTCAACAGTTCAGTATAAAAAAAGGACTTTTATTAATACACTAAAAAGTAAAAATCTATCTTTCTGAATAATAAAAACAAAAAATCATCCAATTGATAAAATGCTGAGCGCTAATCCTGCTATTTTAGAAAATTAAGTTTTTCTTGTTTGTTTTACGAAATATTTTGGTAAGTGACAGTGATTAGTAATAGAATATTTGAAAACAACATTAGCCTTCAGTATTTCATCTAAAATTCGGTGTCTTAAATATAATTTTAATAGAAATTGATTTTGAAGATATCCAAGTGCATTTGAAAGAAATTATAAAATATTTATTTGAGTGTAGGTACTTGTATTTAAAGAAACGATTAATTAGGATGTAATTCAAAATTACATCCAAAAAAATTCTGTATCAAACATTCAAAGCAAAGTTAATAAAATATTTTGAATCTTGAAAAAATGAAAAGTTTAAGTAAAAGAATTCTTACCCCTTCCAGGTCGTCCTTGTGGTTTGTTTGCAGCACCTCGACGCTGTTGAGATTGATTACGATTTTGAAATCTTGGGGCTCCACTTGGCCCTGTAGATGCCACACCGCCGCCACCACCACCTAAGCGATTGCCACGTGTGACCGAAGGAATTTCGGATGTGGTGAGTTGTATATTCATTGCGCGTCCATCTAAAGGTACGCCGTTGTATTGTTTCATAGCCTTAATGGCATCCGCTCTTCTCTCGAAAATGACATCTGCCGTGCCAAGTGATCTACCCGAACGATCATAATGCACAGCGGCGTTTTTAAGGGGGCCAAATTCGGCAAACAATTCCTGAATGTCAGAATCTGACACGCCAAAATCAAGATTTGAAACCATCAATTTAGTGGGACCCAAATTCGATTGTACTATTGATCTAGCAGCTGCCACTTTACGTGGCCCGAAACCTTCAAATAGATCGTGCTTCCAAGCACTGTTTACATCTCCCTAAAGAAATAAGCGTAGCTTGTCAAAACCATAACTTGTACGGGGTGTCGGTCAAGTATTTTTTATGAAGAATTCAAAAGTTTCATTTCACAGCAGGGTACAACTGCTGGATCCACATGAAAAAAGTGATACTAATATTTATTATTAAACAATTACCCTGGTGTAAGGCCTCGTGACTCCACCACCGCGGGTGCGGTTTCTCTGCACACTGCCACCGCCACTTCTTCTAAAACTACCGCTTCCACGGCGTGGACCTCCAGTGCGAGGGCCACCTCTTCCTCCACGCTTAACACCGCCGCGACGCGCTCCTCTACTCGATTTAATAATGTCGTCTAAACTCATATCAATTTTGTCAACCATTTTTACTACTTTTTGCAGTCCTTATATAATATTTCACAACTTTTATTGAACAAGCGTTACCACAAACACAAACTACACAATGGCGTCGACCGAAAAAGAGGGAATGTCAAATGTGCACTGATTTCCTATGCGCACGCGTCTTGATACACTAAATTTAAAAAGCAACGTTGTCACGTTTATTATTTGTCACTAATACACATTTTTATTTTTACACAAAAACTTCTAAACAGAATTAATATGCGCTTTTTACATTTTCTTTATATTATAACACAGTTATTTAAAAAAATTAAAATAAAATTATTTAAGTGGAGCTTTAAGAGGAGGATTTTCAAGAAGGAAACTTATCGTCAACAGGTGGCGCGACAATAGAAAAACAAAAATGCCAAGAAACCAAAACTTTGTTGTTATAAACCTGAAATTCCAAGAATTAAACGTTGTATTATTTATTAAAGCAAGGAATAAAGCATTATTAAATAATTACTTTTGTCAGAAGTTTTACCTACCTACATTCTTGTGTTTCCGTAAATATTTATTATTGATAGCTCAAACAATCTCATTTTTTAATAAATTATCATCTATATAATATATGAATTGTATCTTGGCAGGAAGATTTTTATCTACAAAACTTGTTGGTTTGTTTTTTTATTGTTTTCAAATTCAAATCAAATCAAAAATTATTAAAACTGAAATTTTGGTTATTTACACAGCGGCGTCGCCAAACTTTCTCATTTGGATGAGCCAGCGTGAGCCGATATTATTTGGTGTTTGTGTTTGATCGTTATCAGACTGTTTTATCCACTACTGAACAGAGATCTCTCTCTGGTGGCAATCATTATCAATACCATACGACCTATTATTTTTTTTAAGAACTCAGATTAATGCCGATTTCTTCACCTAAATATCTCTTATATAAATTAACAAACTAACCAATCAGACAGGAGCAAAACAAAACAATCAGAAATATTATGATTATCTTATAGATAGATTATCTAAGCTATATCTCTAGGTGAAGAAATCGGGTATAAGTGAGAAAAAGGACGCCCATATTCAGTTAAACATTTAAATATTTGATTGGTCCGTTTTTACGTTTTCCTAATTATGTATTGTTCGACTATTAAAATGTCATAAAACTTAATCACAATGATAATAAATTCTTTATTAATAACATTATTTTGTTTTATTTTTTTTATAATACTTTTATTATTCTCCTCATATTTATTTTAATGTCATGGTTGGTATTGCAAACTTCCTAAAATTCATATAAAAGCATCAAGTTTTGTACTAATTTTGAAGAGTTACTCCAATGCATATATTCAATCTTTTTCTTGCAAACTACTTGTGGTTTGAGTTTAAATTTATCTTTCTAAAATATTCATTTTACTTCTTCATTATCATGACACTGAGTATGCAAAAATCCCATATAGATATGGTAACCATATTATTTTTATGAAAAATAGGACATTTCGGCGAAACAAGGTAAATACATAAAAAGATCAACGCGGCGTAAAAATAAATTGACCAATAATAATGAATTATTCATTAGAAATAGATGGTTGGTTTGACGTTGATGTTTCATTTGAAGTGATTTTTTGTCTGCTATTATGCCAATCGAATTTTTGTGATCCTAAAATAGCTTTCAATATTTTGGGTTGTGTTTTGAAAAGTTCAATATTTCTGTGCAACTTTCATTAAAATTTGTGCAAACCTCCATTACAGACCTCTAAGTTTCAATACTTGAAGTATTTTTCGGCACTCCAATATTTATTAATGATCGAGAATAAACGCTCAATACTCGCTAGTACCTGAAGGCAAAGAAGAAATTGGACCAACTTCTTTAAGTTTGTTAATGGATTTTTATGAGGGGCTGTTGCTAAAAAGTTAGGCAAGACAATAATCTTTATCTGAACGCCGCTTAAACGTCCTTTCTATTGGTCTGTTTATAGTCGGGAATGTCTTCCTGATTATTATTGCTAATCACATACCGGGTAGATCAAATATTGTATTTAAAAAATTTTTAATTTTAATACAGCGTAACCCACAAGACCCCGGAGAAACATATTTTTCTTTTTTCGCGAAAATCACTGAATTTTTCTGAAAAATAATCTAATAATCCGATTTTAAGAACTATGATCCGAAAACCAAAAGAGCAAAAAATTAAACAATCGGTTTGTAAGTTACAAAATGACAAAAAGTCGCGCCGCAATTTTATCGTTATTTGAAGCTGGAAATCGTCAATGTGAAATAGTTCGAATGCTTAAAATTCCTCGACAAATCGTTTCCGACGCCATCAAACGATTCAAAGAACTTGGTAATATGGAAAACCGACCCGGAAAAAGAAACAAATGTTCTGCCAACACTCGCCGAAATCGCAATATCATCAAATTTCGGATTTAAAGAATTCGAGACTAACTGTCAATGCGAAAAGTGGCTCGTGAAACCGGAATCACGCGAGAGTCTGCTCGACGAATAGCTAAAAATGAACTTAAAAAGAAGACTTATAAGCTGCGAAAAGCCCAAATGGTAACTGATGAAAACAAGCGAGTACGACTTCAACGATGCTGTGCTCTTCTATATCGCACCGCTGCTCAAAAATGGGAAAATTTCGTTCTTACTGACGAAATTTTTTTTACTATTGAACAATTTCACGAGGGGTCAACTGCTAAAAGAAATCGTGTACAATTAACTTTACACTTCACGTACTTCATGATAATTCTCCATACTTCTTCGTATTTCATATAATTCAGCAGTAACTTCTTACTACAAACTACTTCACCTAATTCATCGATACTTCATTGTATTTCACGCATTTCATCGGTATTTTAGAGACTTACCGAGATTCCAAAATTTGAGCACTGATCTACCGTTGAAGAGGCACTGGAAGGTGTTCCCCCCCCCCTCCAGACCCCCGGATCGAGTAGTTTATTTTTTATCAGATGTAAACTGAAGATCTCCTGTTGCAGAGATCTACCTCCCAGGGTGTACGGAATTTATAATTATGCAGTTTATGATTAATTGTCAGATTACGAATTAAACACATTTACTTGGCCATAGCTAATTTTAAAAAACTTGGGATATGCTTAAATATTTAATTCACTTTTAATAAAAATAAATTATTTAAACCGGGGGGTCTGGAACACCCTCCAGTGCCTCTTCAACGGTAGATCTTCAGTTTACTTCTGATAAAAAGAAAACTACTCGGTCTGGGGGTTCTGCAATGTTCTTCATTCCAAAATTTGTGCACTGGAGGGTGTTCCAGACCCCCCGGATTGAGTAGTTTATTTATATCAGAAGTAAACTGAAGATCTCCCATTGCAGAGGTACTGGAGAGTGTTCCATGCCCCCCAGACCCCCTGGATCAAGTAGTTTATTTTTTATCAGAAGTAAACTGAAGATCTTCCGTTGCAGAGGCACTGGAGGGTGTTCCACACCTTCCGCAGAAATTATTTAAACCGGGGGTCTGGGGGGTGTGGAACACCCTCCAGTGCCTCCGCAACAAGAGATCTTTAATTTACTTCTGATAAAAAATAAACTATTCGGTCTGGGGGTTCTGCATGTTCTGCAATGTTCTTCATTCCAAAATTTGTGCACTGGAGGGTGTTCCACACCCAGACCCCGGATTGAGTAGTTTATTTATATCAGAAGTAAACTGAAGATCTTCCGTTGCAGAGGCACTGGAGGGTGTTCCACACCTTCCGCAGAAATTATTTAAACCGGGGGTCTGGGGGGTGTGGAACACCCTCCAGTGCCTCCGCAACAAGAGATCTTCAATTTACTTCTGATAAAAAATAAACTATTCGGCCTGGGGTTTCTGCATGTTCTGCAATGTTCTTCATTCCAAAATTTGTGCACTGGAGGGTGTTCCACACCCAGACCCCCAGATCGAGTAGTTTATTTTTTATTAGATGTAAACTAAAGATCTACCGTTGCAGAGATCTACCTACCAGAGGATACGGAATTTAAAATTATGCAATTTATGATTAATTGTCAGATTATGAATTAAACACATTTACTTGACCATAACTAATTTTAAAAACTTGGGATGTGCTTAAATATTTAATTCACTTTTAAAAAAAATAAATTATTTAAACGGGGTGTGGAACACCCTCCAGTGTCTCTGCAAGGAGAGATCTTCAGTTTACTTTTGATAAAAAGTGAACTACTCGGTCTGGGGGTTCTGAATGTTCTTCTTTCCAAAATTTGTGCACTGGAGGGTGTCCACACCCTCCAGACACCTCAGATTGAGTAGTTTATTTTTATCAGAAGTAAACTGAAGATCTCCCGTTACAGAGGCATTGGAGGGTTTTCTACGCCCCCCAGACCACCCGGATCAAGCAGTTTATTTTTTATAAGAAGTAAACTGAAGACCTCCCGTTACAGAGGCATTAAAGGGTGTTCTACGCCTCCCAGATCACCCGGATCAAGCAGTTTATTTTTTATAAAATGTAAACTGAAGATCTCCCGTTGCAGAGAAGAAGAAGAAGACAAGTACTTCACATACTTCACATGAGACGTCATGTACTTCATGAGATGTGTACAAAAAATTTCACCAGCGGTTAACCCCTCGCAATTTCACAATCGTCAAAATGATAGGTATTGGTCAGAAGATGCACCCGGACCTTCTGCCATCGTTGTTCATCGCTAATACCCCAAGTCTGTCATGATTTGGGGCGGTATTTGTGCTACCGGTAAAACACCTTTAGTTTTTGTGGAAGAAGGAGTAAAAATTAACAAGGAAATCTACAACAGGGATATTTTAGAGGCCGTAGTTCTTCCGTAGGCTCAACAGCACTTTGGTGACCAACATTGAACATTTCAACAAAACTCTACACCTGCACACAAGGCGAAAACTACGCAAGAGCGGTGTCAAATCAATTTTCCTGATTTTATCAGTTCCGCTGAATGGGTTCCATAGGTACTCACCAGATCTCATGACGGAGATTCATAGATGCTCTAGTGTTCGGTAATAGTGAAGAATAGCAATGTCGTTTGTCAGAATTCGTCCGAAAACGGATCCACTGTACGTGCAGTCTTAGAGTTCATATTAGTATTTTCGATGTTCGAAATCGCGATATCTCAGGAATCACAATTCCTGAGATTTCCTTTCCTTTTTTCCTATGAAAAAAGTATAAAAACAGTTTTTATAGAAAATTGCGTGATCTACAATTTTTGTATGACATTTTCACAATAATACTTACCGTTTACGAGAAAAATCCGAAAAACTGATATTTTAATCTTTGACCTTGAATAAAATTTTTAGCAGAAAGAGGATCGGCGGAGACTTTTAATATTTTATTTTAATGGTATATCCATTTTCAGCTCTATGTGAATTACCCTTTTTGTCTATTTTGACTGGACCATTAGGCGTAAGCCAATAATGAGAACAGAGTTTGCCCCCACCACCAAACTTGAGAATTATGAGTAGAGTCAGCTTGGCGTAACCGATAAGGAGAATACACCCCATCACTAACATTGAGAAATGTGTGCATTTATGGAGAAAAAAAATGGAGGGGTGGTATTCCAAAAAATTCACTTATTGATGGATAGATCAACTTAGAAAATTAGTGATACGAATAGTGATTCGAAGACTGTAACAAAATATTTTCTTGGAATCGCCCAATATTATATGCCAAATGAGGAAATAAATATTTCATTCGTCTATTTTAATTTGTAAATTTATTAATAAAAAATTAAATTCGTAAAAACCCAAATATATAGGAACAATAAAAATTTCCATTTAAAAAACAGCGAAATGGTGACGACAAAACGCTGATGGCGAGATGACTATACTTTCTTGTTTGTTCTTTAATATTATTGTTAAAAATGTATGAACAAAATTAAATATTGAAAAATTAATTATAAATAGATATTCAAATCAAGTTTGGTTTGATTACCATTTTACTGTCTCGACCACAATAGCAGGTTGATGATCAGGTAAGTGCTAAATTCCCAGCGATAGTCGACTAACCCTGATTGGGATTTTAAAGCGAATTATGATAGACGAGGGTCTAATTAATAAAAAAATTTGTGGTCGGTTCACAAATTTCGAAAAAAATACACTTTTAGAGTGAATCCGAGATTGACGTAGTTGCGTTTGTCAAAACCGACTTTCCGCTTCAACCCGTTTTGACAATCGCTTTACTCATTAAAAATATCTCACTACAACGGTCCAACTCGATAAAGTGTGGATGCTGAGCCGAAGGGTCTCAGGGAGCAACTCTTCTCTTATCTATGAAGCGACTGGTAGCTCCCTACTGCTTGTGATTGTTGACCCTCCTACAGCGCACGGATGGGTGTTAGAATGTTTACCATATTATTTGGCATAATATTCCGCAACAATACACTTACATGTATTTCTTATCGAAAAATCGTAATTTTTAAAATTGAATTGTGGTTTTATTACAAGTCCGATTAAATTCATTCTCACTTTAAAGAGGTTGTATTTTTCTATTCTTTCGTTTATGATGAAACAATTTTTATAGAAAAAGTGTATTTTCGAGTTAGGATTAGTCGACTTTTGCCAAATTCCCTCCATCTGCTGCTAAGCTCTCCTCTCATCATCAAAACTGTCCACCAAACAAAGACAAAAATTGGTCAAATACAAACAGGCTGATTCTAAAAAAGAGTCTCAAATATTTGCTAATTGATAATGCACTTACAATTAGTATTGTGGATGATTACCATAATCTTTTCAGATTCATCGAGGAGCAAAATTTGTCATCACCCCCACAAAAATATCTGATAAAATAAAAAACGACACAAAGGCCAAAAACTTCCTGTGCAAGTATTCTACCAATTCTTGGTACTCTTCCGCAACTTCGAATCCATTTTATTATACTCAATATTCTTGAACAGTAGTTTTCTCATAGAAAATCCATGGTCGATGTCATTATTGCCAACGCTTCGGGCACTCTCAATACTGTTGTAAGGCTAGCCCAAAATGTGTAAAGTAAATACAAGACCATCTGAAATATTGAAAAAACATTCATCCCCAAAATACTTAACAGAAAAAAAATTAAATTTTTGAGCTGGTATTTTTTAATTTAATTTTTTTAAACTTGATCTTTGAAATTCTTACAAGATAACATTGTTCCAATGTTTATTTATTTATTCTCATCAAAAACAATGAGTAGTTATATGTTATTTCTAATACCTTGAAGAGCAGTTGGTCTTTTGGAGTTTTGTCTGTTCCCCGGTAATTAGAATAACGATGTTTGGATCAATAGATTGGAAAGATAGGATCTGTTGATGAATGGCTCATCAGAATAGCCTAATTGGAGGTTTAATGGTACATTGAAGAAACAGTAATAATTATTACATTAATACAAATTTATATCATAAATTCAAATGTTATAATGCTAATATATTATCTTTGACCTTGTATCATGGTTCAGAAATTATATGTCTTAATATATTATTAGATAATATAATATTTCACAACACAATATTAAATGTAAATTTGAATTTACAACATTAATAATATTATAATATAGGTACCTACCTACTAACATTTAAACAAAATTGTTTTATTAAGCTTAAAAGTGATTTGTTAAATAGTACTTCCTCTAGAATCTATGTATATTATTTTTCAACTCTAATTAGGGCTATCACAGTTATTACTACAATTTACCAATTTGGCTAACGTGGCAATATCGCATTTTATATTTAGGCGTTGAAAACGTAAGTAACCTGCCCGTTCGTTAAATTTAGTTTTAAGACAAATCAGATATCTATTTTTAAACGCTTTTGCATCTTTTACGTATTCAAAACCTTCGTACAAATTGCGATATCAAAATTAAAGCCGTTTTTCAAAGCAGGCAACAATGTAATTAATTTTTTAAACCGCGGGTAATTCAAAAAGTTTTATTTACATAAATTTAAATAAAAGATGCGAACATTTAAAAAACTTC
This sequence comes from Lycocerus yunnanus, assembly GCA_036346125.1. NCBI lineage: Eukaryota > Metazoa > Arthropoda > Insecta > Coleoptera > Cantharidae > Lycocerus > Lycocerus yunnanus. The sequence continues at coordinate 4,185,986 of JARFIX010000005.1, read as the reverse complement.
CGTTAAACTTAGAAATTAGTTTTATTTTTTGCAAGATGGGCCAGAATCGATAAAGAATAAATAATACCAAGTGCTTACAAAAAGTTAATAATTTTTTTTTTTTTGGAAAAGTTATCTTATCTGTTGTTTGATTTACTCTAATTAAGTAGATATTTTGCAGTACCTAGTTTAACTACTTATACACTTCAATGACTAAATAAAAATGTTTATCAAGTGCTATAGCAAACACCATTAAATTCCCGAGCACTTGAGATACATATTATTAATTTTCATTACCTATGTAAAAATATAATTAACTTCAGAATCAGTATTAGCTTAATAGGTGTGTCTAACGGAAACCGTATATTTGCCAAATTTTGTAATTTTTATTTAATTACAGCCAAAATTTTAAAATAAAATCGAGAATATGGCCGATACAAATAATTTAGTTTTGGGCATCGATATCGGCACGACATCTGTAAAAGTGTGTGTTGTAAATATTACTAATCGGGAAGTAATTGCAAAGCAAAACAAAGACACTCAATCTAATGTGCCAAGTGATCAGGGAACCGATGGCAATAAACAAGATGTTCCTAAAATCATATCAGCCCTCAATACTTGCGTGGCCAAGTTACCGAAAGATTTACTGCGGAAGGTAAAGAAACACTGCTATTAATTTATTCTGCCTACTGACGTGTTCATTTTCAAAACCAGATCACAAAAATTGGAATCTGTGGCCAAATGCATGGGGTTATGTTCTGGAACAGCGAAGGCAATCAGGCTTGGGAACGAATAGAAAGGGATGGAAGTCTTATAAGATACGACGTCGTAACCAGCCAAGTTTCAGCACTTTATACATGGCAAGACTCGCGTTGCGACGCACAATTCATGAAATCGTTACCTATCCCCGAATCTCATCTATCAGCACACTCTGGTTTTGGGATTCCCACAATATTTTGGATGGCAAAAAATAAGTTAGTGAGTTTACGCTTAGTTTACACTTTCACCAAAATTATTGTTTTTCAGACCTGAGAAATTAAAAAAGTTTAATTGTGCCGGAACCGTCCAAGATTTTGCAGTGGCTCTTCTTTGTAATTTGGATAAACCAATCACCTCTGAGCAAAACGCTGCGAGTTGGGGATATTTCAATTGCAAAAATCATGAGTGGAATACTGACATCTTAGAAAATGCAGGATTCCCTGTAGAAATTTTACCCAAAATAATACACAGCGGTGATTTAGCCGGAAATTTATCAGACGATTGGCATTCCATACCTAAAGGAACACCCATAGGTGAGATAGGAATCATTTTAATGTAAAAATTTAATTTCTTACCATTTTTTCTTAAACTAGGAGTGGCTTTAGGCGATCTTCAGTGTTCAGTATTAGCAACAATCGAGTCGATACAAGATGTGGTGCTGAATATTTCAACATCGGCTCAGTTGGCGTTCGTTGATGAGAATTACGATCCGCCTAATTCACCAAAATGTTCGATGGTAGAATATTTTCCCTACTTTGATGATAAATATTTGGCCGTTGCAGCATCACTTAATGGGGGAAACGCTTTAGCTGCGTTTGTTCGAATGATACAGCAATGGACAATGGAACTTGGATTTTCTGTGCCACAATGTAAGATTTTGTTTATACATTCACATCAGTTATTTTAACCAAATATTACATTTGTATAGCAAAACTATGGGATAGGCTGATAACACTAAGTTTAGACGACAGTGCAATATCAAATTTGGAAGTTCATCCAACTTTGTTGGGCGAACGTCATCAGCCAGACGAGATGGCTTCGGTAACCAACATCAATATTGGTAATTTGAGTTTAGGTCAAGTTTTTAGAGCTCTCTGTCATGGTTTGTTACAAAATATACACAGGTAAATTAAACTGAAATTTTTAATTGAATCTCGTCCGATTGAAATTGTTGCAGTATGATGCCGAGAGATGTTCTTGCTAAAGCAAATATAAATAGAATTGTTGGAAATGGATCGGGATTGTCTAGAAATAAAGTTTTACAGAAGGAAGTACAATTGTTGTACAAACTTCCACTTGTTTTTACTGCTGGTGGCGATGCAGCTAAAGGAGCCGCAATGGCTGTTTGTGGAACTCAATAAGTTTGAATCTCACAATAATTATTATAAATCAGTCAGTCGTCCTATCCATGCCTTTCAGTTTTCTAGATGCCTTAGAAACCGACCAAGCACAATTAGAGCCACATAGCACGTGCACGTATGGCAAAAAGAATTAACCATGTGGTATAAATTTAGATCCTAGATATTTGTTTTCTTATGCCTATGCTGTAATCCGGCTCTGATAAAAGGTCCTATTTTAAAAGTGCAGTGAAATATTGTCTAATCTTATGTATTTTTTGTTGTGCAATATGCAAATGGAAAAATTAGTGTAAGCAAAAGTATTAATTTATCGAAAATTGCTCTTAGTGATTATAACGGCTGTTAGTTTGTAAAATTTTATAGAATAATTGTTATACAGAGTGGCCAAACTATGTTTTTACAGGTTACCTCAGTTATTATTTAACTTAAGGAAAATAATATATATACATGTTCCAAGTTAGTTTTTGTATCTTTCTGGTGGGTTGCACATACCGATTTAGGTCAGGTTTCTTTTTTATCACGTTGGGCGTCATTATTAATTTTTTGCGAATTTTCGGGCACCAATTCTGTAGCAGGGGCGATCATATATATCTGATATTGATAATTTCAGTAAAATTACTGCTAATTGGTAAGTATTTTCTAGCCAATGGCATCACATAGGAGATTTTCCATAGACGGCATCATTTCTCCGATATCTCTTATTGGTTACAAATAAAAGCTTAATAGTACCGAATGTATTGGTGCTTGCGTCTACTGCAGCAAATATTTTGTAATTTGTCTTCCCTTTTTGATATTTGAAAATCTCGGTAAACGATCGATGCGAGCGATTCGCTAAGCGTGATGTGACGTATTTGCATTTGAACTGACGATTCGTTATGTGCAGTGCGACAGGACGCGATCATGAGACGCACGAGAAACCTCCCATCTCTTAACAGTTTTAGTCCTTACAGTGCATCATCTATTAATGACGAGCGTGAGTGGATTAACAGATTCTTTCCAATTACAGTTTCGATTTACAAAATTTTTATTTCTAGTCTTGGATAGTGATTGATAGAACGAATTAATCGCACACAAGACACACCAACACTAAAGTGCTTATTATTGAAAATGCCCAAAGGAAAAGTTTTAAACATGAAACAATTAATGCTGACCTAATTTTGCCGTTCTATTAATTGTATAAGCTTTCTTCAAATCGGAATTAATGCATTCTGCAATTCAATGTTAATGAGAAGCTCGTTAATCTACTTCAATAACATGTACCATTGGAGAGCAACTTCCTCGATGAGGTGATTTACAAATTTTAAAGTACCTATATCAAGTTCGAGATTTATGCTCAGTTCATTAAAGTTTAAAATGTACTTTTTACATGTTATTAAGCGTAAATGCTACAAAAATTTCAGTGCATAAGTAAATTCTTGTCCACATTTGCTTACCGCTTCTTCTCCATACTATCATCAATTCACAATAATTTTAATTGCGTTGAGTAAGCTGTAAGTAGATTAATTCCATTTTATGTTATTAATTCCAAGGACAAGTTTTAAGCACAAAAATATTAATGCCGATTGAGTAGCATTCCTAATAATACCAAATTGCATTTTAAAAATAATTTATTACAAATCAAACTTACTTTGGTGAATAATTTTCTGCAAGTTATAAAAAAACATACCTTAATACTAACTTAACTTCCGTAAGTGATCAAATATTTACACTGAGATTTAATAAGTAAAAACTTTATGTATTAATACCGTACTTTGATTTCATCTTTTCCAATTCTTCTTGTTTCTTTTCAATATCGGCAGTCTTGAAAGCTTTGCTAGCTTGATAATACAAAACAACTAAATAGCGATTGCAAACGTTGAAACCAGACAGATGATCACAAGCGTTCTTGGCATCAAAGATATCCTCGTACACACAAAAGCAGTACCTCTTGTTTCTGGGGTATTACCGACACGAATTTGTCGTATGGCTCCATATTTTCCAAATATATCGTACATCTCTTCACCCGTAATCTTATACGGTAGATTTCTAATGTACAAAATTCGATTTATTTCGGGGGTAAGCGAACATTCGCTTTTCTTTGCATAGCCAAAGCCATTTTTAGGTGTATTGGTTTATAACCTAAAATAAATTGAAAACTTCACTGAAATTTACAATCAATCAAATGAATTACTCCAATTTTAAAACTTACGTATTTAATAAACCGAGGTGTAACAATTTCGCTAAACTTGGAATACTTTTTACTTTTTGGTTAATAAAATTTGCGTTGTTTTAACGTCAATGAAAGCGTATAATTTTTTTTGTAGTTGGCACCACTTTTGTATTACCAATTTTCACTCTGTGTTGCCAATCAAATTTATTTGGCTGCGTTTGACATCTTGACTGTTCATTCGTATTTTATCTCTACAGAATTATTTAAAACAGCGTTAAACCAATTAATTTTTGGTAATATTCGGTATTTTTTGATAATACTTTTGTGCGTTTAAGCTGTAACAAATACACGACAAAATGGTTGTGGATATAACCTCACATTCGAGCAATTCTTTGGAACAGTTCGTTTTGCTCGCAAAATCAGCCAAAGGAGCAGCATGTGTGGAGATGATAAAGCAGGTTTTAGAAGCCTCAGGAGTATACGTTTTTGGCGAACTATTGGATATGCCAAACGTTAAGGAAGTAAGGTTTATTTTAATTCGAATTGATTACATTTTAAATCTTATCTCTTACAGTTACAAACCGGAGCGTTCAGTACTTGTTTTAACACCCTGAACTTATTTGCTTATGGTACGTACAAGGATTATTTAGCAAACACCGGAAATTTTTTGCAATTGAATGCATTGCAAATCAAGAAGCTGCAACATCTTACCATAGTCACTTTAGCAACTCGTTCTAAGGTAAACATTTCTTATTTAAAACTGCATATTTTAATGCAAAAATTTGCAGTGCATTCAGTATTCTTTATTACTCGAAGAGCTCCAAATAAAAAATGTAAGGGATTTGGAAGATTTGATTATTGAAGCTATTTATGCGGACATCATTCATGGTAAATTGGACCAAAAAAATAAACAATTAGAAGTTGATTACGCAATTGGACGTGATATTAAACCCGAAGATATAGAAACAATTGTAAATTGTTTACAAGACTGGAGCAATGCTTGTGATAATGTTTTGAGTTGTGTCGAAGCTCAAATAGCTCGTGCCAATAACGAAAAAAATCGTAGTGTTGCCAGAAAATCTGAGATCGAACAAGAGGTAAAATACCTGTTACTACTTTAATTTTGAGATTATTTTAGTTGTTGCAGATTGTTAATATTAAAAAGACTTTGAAGACACAATTGCAGGAACGTGCGGAAGGTTCAGAGGAGGTTATGACCACGGACGCTCGTGAAGCAGGGTCTGCACCTGATAAAGGAAAAAAGACGTCGAAATTGAAAGGTATAAGATCCGGAGGGAAATTCTGGTTAAAGTCGTAAATGTTTTACTTAATAATTTTTGTTGGCTCTTAAATACAGCAGTTAATTTTTTATTTTAATTTATGAAATCTAAATTGAGAATTCCTGCCATTATTTTTATAAGGTTTTGTAGGATTGCTCAAAGGTTTTTTTTTAAATTTTAATAATCCTGTTTGTTTGATATTAAGAACTAAGTTAGCATCATGTGGGTGGTACTTTTATGTGATTCTGTTTGGAGAACATTATTGTATTGTATTGAAAGCAGAATTTTAATAAAGTACTTTAATGGAGCCACTCTTGCATGACTCTTCTAAATTAGTTTTTCATTGATATATCTTAGTTTATTGTATGTACCTTGCATGTACATACTTGAGTCGATCAACGACCCATCTTTTATTTTAATAGCATTTTCATGACAGTTATTTTGTAAAATGCCAGACTCCGGATAAAATTCAGAATTTCAGCAGTGTTGAGCTAAAGTTTTTTGATTTGGATCTCCTGAAAGATATCATTTAATCTTGTATACATTTTTGAAATCATGCACGAGTGCGTCTCTATGTTAATGAAAAACATATTCATAAACAGCTTATTTATTCTCTTTTAAGTAGATCAGCTATTTAAATCTTATACCTTCTGTGAGAGATGTAGGTGCAGCGAAACGGGATTAACGTTTTGCAATAAAGGGTTATTAATAAATTATGTAGTGTTTTCATATAACTTTTATTCATTTCATTAAAAAATGTTTCTCTGTGGAGTGACTTAGGTTTAATCAACCTCAGATTTAATTCAATTTGAAATTCTAATTTAAGTAGCCTGATTATACAGGGTGTTTGGTAAACATGCTGTAAACATTCAAGGGGTTATTCCTTGGCCTATTCTAAGAATATTTTGTCCTATGATGATTTTGGAAAAACCTCTTTGTTTCGAAGATACAGGGTGAACAAAATTTGTGACAGTTACAACATTTTATTATCAAAAAGTACATGTAAAGTTGCTGAATCTACAATAATTGTTCGAAATTACTTTTTCCAGCCTAGATACAAGCATTCAATCTTCTCGTTATTGAGTGCCAAACTCTTTCAAACACACCAGAGTTGTTTCTAATTCAGTTACACCCAGCAACTATCCGATTTCGCAAGTTGTCCAAATTCTCCACTGGAGTAGCGTAGACTAATGACTTCAGATAGCCCCATAAGAAATAATCCAGGGGGTTTAAGCCTGGGGATTGAACAGGCCATGCGTGTGGCCTTGTTCACTTTGTATCTTCGAAACAAATGGTTTTTTCAGAAATCATAGGACAAAATAACCCTTGGAATTTTTGCTGCATATTTACCAAACACCCTGTATAGGCATAGCAACAATTTTTAACCCTGCTCAGTCATAATTCTTTCAAGAATGAATGAATGCAAAAAATAAGTTCATATTGAATTTAAACAATTTTAATAACTGTTTGATGAATTTCGAAATAGTGAAATTTTAATTTTTTTAGTGCAATTGGAAGTTTTTTGCTTCATTAGTTTTTTACATTATTTATAGTACCACTGTTTAAGTTTCTTTATTTGTTTTTTATACCAGTGAATTTGAACTTACATTTTTGTAATTACAAATATTTACTTAATTATTGTTTCAGTACAATAAGTTATTGACCTGGCGTTTGAACTTAATTTGATTGTGGTGGATACTTTTAATTCTTATTTCAATATTTACAATAAATTAATGCTTCCTTCCCTATCATTTCTGTCTCTCAGAATTTATTTTTATTTTATTTAATGACATTTTTGGTTTTACTTCCGATTTCGATTTTCTTATGGGATGAAAATATCTTAAATTGCAATCAAAAATTTATTCTGCAATTTAACATTATAGAATGTATAGTGGATGGTATTTTGTCATGCTTCAAAGGAAAATCCCCATCACCTGATCTATAATTAAAATTTCAAATGCGTTAGTTTTTAGTAGGATAGCTTCTCAAAGGTTGTTGGTAATTACCATTTTTAATACTTTATCATTATGTCTGTGGTTAAATTTTATATAAATTACGTGTCACAATTCAGTGTTTCATTTTTTAAAATAATATTATGTGAATGCACCAAGTTTTAAAAATTAAAAAATTTAATTGATGTTAAAAGTTTATATATTGAGAGTTCTATCGATGTCAACGTTTTTCATTTCGAAATTATTGACAATTTAAGTTTTTTAAAATTAAATTACAATAAAACGTTATTTCGCTATAATTCTCATATTTTCACTATAATATTTAATATGAAAATGTTATATTATTGTTAAATAGTTTAGTTGTTCATTTTATATTACGCCAAATGCTAAATTTAGAATAAAACACAATGTAATATTAACAAGGCATTTCTATATAACCCAACCTAAGTTATCAGTGTCTTGGATGCTGCCAAAATGTTGCAAATGCAAGTACAAAAGTTAGTTTTTATAGAAGTAGTTTATAGAAAGGAATCTTTAGTTTCAGAAATAATTAGTATCTCATCCGTAAGTTGTGCTTATATTGCAAATGAAATTATTCTAAACAATTTTTGCCAAAATTCTACAACAATAAATAATTTCCGGAACAAAATATAAGGTTTTTGAGAAGAACAATTTTGAAATGAGATTACTTTTATTATAATATTTTGAATATGTAGTCAAAATAGTAAATATAAATAAGTGTAGTTTAGTCTACTGTTTGAAAAATATTGGTAGTATGAAATAACAATTTTTGTATGATTTTAGGTGGTTTAAAACTTCTTCGTTGATAAAAGGATGCACGGCACCTAACTTCATGGTGTCCATTAGTGCCTCTTCTCATAAATGTATTTATTACATTCGTTAATATCATCAGTACATTTAGTATCTAATTGTCGATCAGTTTGACAACATAATGGAAATGGTATTTTGTATTATCGACTGTAATGTTTTGTATTCGTGATTGCACTGTATGATCTGTATTAATAAATTTTTTAAGTGTTCCTAATATAAAAGTAAAATATTATTTACTTTAATCATTGTTGCGTAATATTTCCACTTTGTTCCACAAAAATTTATAAATTGCATATTATTGTATGTACATATTTTAACGGAGATATTTGGAAAATTTGCACCTATGCAAAACATCTAAAAAGGGAAAATGATGTGAAATGCACATGGGGAAATGAATGAAACGAAACGAAAAACGTCCATCACTTTACTTTTTAATTCTAAAGGAAAAAAATTACAAGTTTACCAAAAGTGAAGTTTGAGAAGTTGATGAATATAAATAAAGATCAATATGAAGAATATAATATGTTTTGAATATCTCCAAGTCATATACAAGCCCTCTGATAGTTTGTCGATGTTTGGAATGATGTCATATTTGATCATATTTTGTATAAACGTACCGGGTGATAGTTTCGTTTCCACACAAATTGCCTGTAATAAAAAATTTTTTATTTTAATTCAACAAGAGCTGCTCTAGTCAAGTTTGTCAGATTTCATTGGGTATTTGAGCACAAAAGAGAAATATAACCCAAATGCCAGAAGAAATAACACAAAGCTGTAGGGCTGTGAATTCTACCTACCTCATTATTTGATATAGGCGTGATTTCTTCCCACGAAGTACTCTTTTCTTCTTGTAAAATAGAACTGTTTTTAAGGGTTTGAATGATTGAAAGCAGATGTTCACGAGATAAGTCTTGGTATACAGCTAAACAGCAAAACATTTTTTAACTTAAAATTTCACTTCGTTAATCTTACCCCTTGTGTCGCTGGTAACGCATTTCACTTCATGCAGTAATTCCTCAACAATTACATCAACTGTATGTTTTGGTATATTTAAAGGTTTTAGAGCTACATCAACATCGTCACCGGTTTCACTGTCTCTTGTTTCGACTGGAAGTCTAAAAATAATATTTCAAAATGCTTCAGTTTGTTTGAAACAAATTAGGTTGTTTCTTACAATCCGTCCTGCAAGCTTTGGATTAGCTGATCCTTTTCTGCCATTTCCTTTTGCAATATACAATTTTTTTCATGTAAATTATGAATGGAAGTTACTCTCTTATCCGATATAGCCTTATTTATTATAGACGCCTAAAATATATCAAAAAATTTGGAATGGAACGAAATTTCAAAATTTTACCTGCCGTATTTGTCTATCTTTTTTATTAACTTCATTTTGCAATTTGCGTATTTCGATTTTCAGTGACTGATTTGTTTCGTTAGCTACTAAAAATTGCTTTTTTAGTTCTGCTATTTCGAGTTGTAATTTTCTAACCGGCTCCTAATTTTTTTGAATTGTATAAAATAAGAGAAAATTCTGCTGATATTTGGCTTACCGTGTTGCGCTGCATTTATTTTTTTTTGTAATAATTGTATTTACACAAAAATTTTTGGTTTTGTAATTAAAAATATTTTTATTGATTATTTAACCGTCATCGCTATGACGATCATTAAATAAAGCATCACAGCAAACTGATTTATATCTAAAATAAGGATAAGATGATAAGGGCCGATCATATAAAATTGTATGGTTATAGTAGAAATAAACGAGAAGTCGTAACTGTTTACTTTTGGAAAAAGAAAGTAAACCATGAAATCTTACAAAGTGAGGCACAGGGGAAGAATAAAACCGAATTATTATTTTACTTAAAGAATTTCAGATAGACGGCATAAAATAGTGATGAATAAGTTCAAGTGCAGAACGTAAAAGTGCCGTCTTGAGACGGCTCATAGAAAATCGTAAAAATGTCAGTAAAACAAGAAAATAATGCTGTTTAAAATAATGTTGTCTAAAAAATTACAATTTCTTTTTTTACTTTAGGCTATGATTTATTCCTGTATGCTATTAACTTTGGTGATGTTCCGAACGCACTAATTAATAATACAAAGTTTCCACTCATTTGGAATATATAGAAAACTTAAAGAATTTAAAATTTTGTACTGGAAAGCCAACGAATTTTTGATTTTTAAACACGTCCTGAAAAATTAACACTACAAAAATTTTCAAATTTCGCTTTAGATTTATTTTTCAAACATTTGTATTAAGTTGTTTTTCTATATTATAATCTCAGGATGTATTTCGTTTAATCAATTTATTTTTTAATTTTAAAATTTTCCAAATATTGAAAAGTTAGAAAATTTCCAATTTTAATCATGGAAAATTTGAAGAAGTCAGAGAATTTGCTTTGAAACGTACAGTGAGAACCCTCTTTAATTGTTTTTGGTTTAATAATTCAATTGTTTTCGATTTAACAATAAACTGATTTGTCCAAAAATGTAACTCTTTGGTTGAATAAATCAACTGATTTGTTTATTAAATTCAGCTGTTTGGTTCACTAATTCAACTGCTTGGTTCAACATTTTAATTATTTTTAATTCAACAATTCAATTTTTTTTGGTATAACAATTTAATTATCCTTGATTCAACCATTCAAGTTTTTGTAATTCAAAAAATTCAAAAGATTTTTCAACAATTTTTCTGTTTCTTCAACAATTCAACTGTTTTATGAAAAAAGCTACGACTATGTACAAAAATGCAACTGCTTTGTTTAATATTTAATTCAATTGTTTTGTTTAATAATTCAACTACGTTGTTCAACATTTTAATTATTTTTATTAATAAATCATTTGTTTTCTACTCAATAAGTAATTATTCAATAAAATTTGATTTAACAATTCAATTATCATTGATTCATCTAATATTTCAACTGTTTTTTAACAATTCAATAGATTTTTCAATATTCGACTGCTTTTTTTTTCAATTTTACTGTTTTTTAACAATTCTATTGTTTTATGCAAGAAAACGACTTTTTGATCCAAAAATGTAATTGTTTTTTAAATAAATCAACTCTTTTGTTCAACAATTAATTCAACTGGCTGATTCAACATTTTAATTATTTAGAATAATTCAATTGTTTTTGGTAAAAAATTCAATTATCCTTAAGTCAACAATTCCAACTTCCGAGATTCAACAATTCAACAGATTTTTCAACAATTTGACTGTTTTTACAACAATTCTATTATTTTATGCAAAAGAGCTACTACTTTATTTAAAAGTACAACTGTTTTTCCAATAATTCTTCTGTTTTGTTCAATAATTCTGTTGTTTTTCTCAATAATTTAACAGTATTGTACAATAATTCAACAACTTTGTTCAACATTTTAATTACATATTTTTAATGTAATAATTCAATTGTATTTCGCTGAATAAATGATTTAATTATTTTAGTTCAACAATTCAATTATCACTGATTCAACATTTCAACTGTTTTTTAATAGTTTATCGGATTTTTCAACATTTTGCTGTTTTTCGAACAATTTAATTGTTTTTTTTGCAAAAAAACTACTACTTTGCTCAAAAATGTAACTGTTTTTTTTTAATAAATCAACTCTTTTGTTTAATAATTCTGCTGTTTTGTCTAATAATTTAATAAATTTAGCTGTTTGGTATAATAATTGGCAAGAGTTAACTACCCTCACTTGAAAGTATTTTTCGTATAGAAATGGGTTCACCAAACGAAAGAACAGAAAAATACAAGAACTTTAAAGGCAGGATGAACTTAGTCGGACTTGCAAAAAGGCCACAATTTAATTTTGAAAATTACAATTTTCCCATGAGAAATACATGTAAGTGTATTATTGCGTAATAAAACGCCAAATATGGAAAACATTGTATTGGCGGTACATGTGCTGTTCCTGGGTTGACAGGGACTAGTGGTGGGGAGATACCAGTCGCTCCCTGAGATCCGTCGCGTCAACATCCATATTTTTCGATTTGGAACTACTTGGGGGATGTTTTTAGTAAGTAAAACGCAACTACGCCAAGAGTCGGATTCACACAAAAAGTGAATTTTTTCCGAAATTGGTTGTCCGATCACAAATTTAATTTTTTTTATTAGATAATTAAACCCTCATCCTTTATAATTAGTTGTAAAAACCGAGATTCTGATATCTTTAGTGTCCCCACAACCTATTTTAATTTTGGTGGGCGGGGTTACAGTTCTAAAGAGCCAATGAGAGAACTGCATACCAAATTAAACTTGAAAGCCTTTTTTTAACCAAATTTGTGAACCGTCGGCAAATTTTATATATTTTTTATGTATATATAGCGTTGTTATCTTTCATAATTTACAAAAAATTGTGAAAATCGCAATCAGGGTTGATTAACTCTCGCCCAATAATTTAACTGATTGGTTCAATTTTTTAATTATTTTTAATTTTATAATTCAATTGTTTTTGGTACAACAACTCAATTGTCTTTGATTTAACAATTCAATTTTTTGTAATTCAAAAATAATTCAACTGATTTATCAATCATTTTTTGTTTCTTCGACAACTTAACTATTTTGTTCAATAATTCAACTGAGTTTCAACATGCATTCAATATTTTAATTATTGTTAATTTAATAATTCAATTGTTTTTATGTTCAACATTTTAACTGTTTCTTTAACAATTCAATAGATTTTTTAACAATTCTACTTTCTTTTTCAATGATTTTCTTATTTTATGCAAATATTTTATACAAATATTTTGTACAAAAATACAACTCTTTTTTTCAATAATTTTCCTATTTTGTTCAATAACTTACTAAACCATTTTGTTCAATAATGCAACTGATTTTCAACATGCATTCAACACTTTAATTATTTTAAATTTAATAATTCATTTGTTTTCCGTTGAATAAGTAATTCAATTAATTTTGATTCAATAACTCAATTATTCTTGATTCAACATTTCAACTGTTTCTTTAATAATTCAACACATTTTTTAACAATTCTATTATTTTTTAATAATTTTACTGTTTTTTCAACAATTCTACTGTTTTCAGCAAAAAGGCTACTGCTTTATCTAAAAATACACTGTATGTTTAATTGTTGTTCAACATTTTACTTATTTTAATTTAATAATTTATTTGTTTTCTATATATATAAAATTTGTTAACAAATTTAACATTTTTTGACTGTAATTAAATGAAATTAGGTGAATTTTAATTAAATTAAAAGTTTGCTCTTAGTTGAGCGATTGTCGTAGATAAATCTAAACAAATCGAAAAATCCTTTATAATTCGTATCTAAAACAGTAGCATGACACATTTAATACCGGTGACCCGTCAAAATAACCCCGACGAAATATCCCCGACATAATAACCCCGACACAAGCCTGTCAATAATTCAAATTTTAATTATTTGTTAGAACTTGCTATCTGTCGGGTCAACATCTACACTTTTCCGAGTAGGACCGGTTCAGTGGGATATTTTAAATTAGTAAAGCGTTCGCACCCTCCGCTTCGATCGTCTACGCTCGGGCCGCTTCGGCGTTTTAGAAAATGCAAACTCACCAATTTTGAATTTACCTTAGTAATTGTATTATTTAAAATTTGTGAATCGAACCACTAAAATATTTTTTAACTGTTAATTAAACCCTCATCTTTCATAAATCGTTTTAAAAACGTACTATAATTTGAATTGAAACATTGGAATTTATGTCAGGCTATTCGTCGGCTATTTTGACGTGGTTATATTTGTTTTGGCGGAGCTGTTTTGTCATCGGCTATTTTGTCGAAGCTGTTTTGACGGGGCTGTTTTGACCAAGGGTGTTTGTCGGGGTACCCTTAATATCATTAATACGGGGGATGTTCCTTTTTTAATCTACTTTTTTAGTAGGCGACGGCGTTTAGTAAAAATTTAAAAGATTAACTTAACTTAAAGATTTCCTCGTTTCTGTCGACCTGGCTATTTTATTTCGGAGAACAGATTCATATTTCTCATGTTATTTTGATCATCAGATTTGAGTTTTTGCTAGCAAACCTAGATTTTACTGATCGACTTTATCTTCTTTTAATTTAATTCTTTCCAGGTGACCTTATTTTGCTTCAAAGTTGGCCGTTTTTAGTCTGAATTGAAAAACATTTACATCCATGCCAAGCCATCGATGAGGTGCACAAAATCATAGTCTACGATTTTTTTGACTAAATCTGCTGATTTCGCATTAATTTTAATTTTTATAAATTAATTTTTATTTTTAAATTAAAATGGCATATAAGAAGGCAGTTTCGTAAAATAATTAATAAAACACATGTTTTTTGTATTCAAAATTATCTTATTATTTCCTAGTTTTGAATTGTATTTCACTTTTAATTATTGAACTGTGCAACATTATAATGTGATAATAAATAAAATAATCTTTTTTTTCTTCTACTTTCGGCTAGGGAGAATCCTGTATGCCCAGATCTGTTGATCTGATTTTACTTAACAGTAGCATCGGCGAAATTCCGAAGCCACTGTCAGTACCGTGAGCACTATTTGCTTTACATCTGAAGTAGCTTACTAGGCTTGCCTCAGATGTGCCTGATATCCTATTTTTTTTATTGTTAATGCTGGCAATTCATTAACATAGGAGGACCATCGTTTTAACGTGTCTTCCGAAGCACGGAGACGGCATTGCAAAGTGAGCTCTACTCGGATTTGAACGGGAGCGTCGTACATTAGCAGTTCATTGCGCTAACACCCAGGACAACGACCTGGGTGTCATATTCATATGTCATATTCATATGTCATATCATTAAATTAATAATAATTATAGAAATATGCTTTATGATTTAAATTTGTTATATGGGACACTTATTTGACTAGAACTTCTAATCTTATTACACATCATTAGAATGCGTTATTAGCAAATCTGATGGTTTCCTCGTAAATCATACGTCTACAGTTAAATATCGTATACTTTTTGAGCTACTCTGTATTTTTATAAAGTACCAACCAAAATTTTGCATATATAAGTGAAACCGCAAATGAAGAAAACCGTACTCGCTTCGGCGGTACATCTACTAAAATTGGAACGATACAGAGAAGATTAGCATGGTCCCTGCGCAAGGATGACACGCATATTCGTGAAGCGTTCGCTATTTTTCCACGTTCCAGGATGTGAGCTTTTACAATCGCAGATTTTGTGCTCTAGTCCTGGTGCCTAAGGCAGCAGCGTGGCGCGTCCCCGGGTTGCGGATAGGGGAACGACCAATTATTGCATTTGGTCAGCTGTGAATAATCGAATAAACAGCCGCGGACAAGGATAAAAGGAAAAATTACCAGACAATCAACAGAAGGCAAAAGCAGCTGAGAAAAATGTATATAAATTTTATACGTATATCACCGTCTTTTTTTGGAACTACTACAATGGGTGATGCCCACTCACTATTATCTATTGATTTGATAAACGGCATTACGCTTTCCTAAATATTGGGTTGACTCCTGGTTTCACTTCAAAACTAATTTTAAAATTCTTTCTTGGATTTGATAAGTCGTCGTTGAACACTTCCTTGAACTTTTCTTTCACCCAATCAAACGGGCGTTGTTGTTATCGACATAATGTTGAATTGTTCTCTCCAATCTGGGAACATAACGTCCAACCAATTTCTTCCTAGTAATGGCACAAAACTTTTATTGGTTTCTACTACGGTTATGGGTAACTTAAATTTCTGATCTTCCTTAACTATTTCTACTGTTACTTCTCCTAATGTTTTTATTGTTTGGCCCGTTACTGATGTCAGCCCATATGCTACAGGGTGTAACTTTAAATTTTGCCATTTTCTTAAATAGACCCGCCGGTATAATTGTTTTGCATGCCCCGTGTCCACTTCAAACCTTATCATTATCCCGGCTATTTCAAGCTTAAACGATGCGCGACATTCAAAATCCTCGCTGACTTGACTCTATTCAACTGATAAACGGCTCTTGCTCCCTCTTGTGACTCTTCATTGTGTGCTTCTTCTAGTACCCCAATAGCTTTACCGCTTTGACATACTTTTGCCGTATGTCCACTTTTTTTACACCTAAAACATTGCCACGAGATTGCTGGACATGATGCCGGACTATGTTGTCTTCCACATCGAAAGCATTTTTTTTCTACCCATGTACGACTTGCCTTGTTTTCTGTTGGTGTCCTACGATTTCTTGTTATCTCACTATTATTTTTCACCCAGTGGACATCTTTGTTACCCCCCAAAAACCCTTGGACTTGGTTGTCGGCCAATTCGTGCGCACGTGCTATTACGCATGCACTTTGAAATGTTAACGGTGTCGTTGCAATCAATTTCTTTTGTAAACTTTCGGAATGTACCCACAACTAACCGATCCCTTAACGCATCATCTAGAAATGAGTTGAACTGACACGTGCTAGCTAAACGACGTAAATCCACAATGTAACTGGCTATTGATTGATTTTATTTTTGTTTGTAATTGTTAAACGTAAAGCGTTCACCTATTTCTGATTTTGCCGGTTCGTAATGTTGTCGTAACGCTTGGATTAGTTGTTCGTATGTTTTCTCACTTGGTTTTTCTGGCGCAATCAAACTTTTTGCTGTTTCGTATACTGCCGACCCTGCCAACGTAACAAATAACGATACTTTTAATTCTTCCTTGACTGCGTTGACCACAAAAAAATGTTCCACCCGTTCGACGTAGTTTCCAAATTCTTCGGTGTTTTTTTTAAATGGTTCGATTGTTCCAATTAAAGCCATCGTCGTCGCCAAAATGTTGTGTACCCACCAAACAATTTAAACTACAAATTATTAATTACTATTTACTTACGGCTGGTACTCCGATGACTGGTGTGGCTCGTATTACCCGACGGCCGTGACTGAATGATCCCATCACATTTCTTGGGTCATCTACCTCTATCCCATAGTACCAACCTTTGGATATGGAATATCCATCAATCACCGTTCCGTACCTAGTCCGTTATACTTTATTATAATTTAAAAATATATACACTGGCATTCAAAATACCTAACGATATTCATGCTATATACAGGTCCGTATTTACATATACTACAACTTTAATGAATTGTTATACATATTTGATTTATATTATTTACTGCTGAAATCCGTACGACCCCTGTAACCCCTAGTTGCCCTACCAAGAAAAGATAATAAAGAAGTTAGGATGTGCGTCGATTTCAAACGAACGCTAAATCCAAATTTGAAAAAAGTTGTTGTTCCTTACCGATATCAACGGATATTTATACATTGTTAAGTGGAAGTAAGTACTTTACAGTGCTGGATTTAAAGGGAGCATATCGCACCCTGAAAATAACACTGTCGTAACTTCCAAAACCATTATTTTGAGATAATCGCATTTTAAAGATTGCAACGGTTGTAGTAATTTTACCATTATGTATAATGTCACCTAATTTATTTTAAATAATAATTTGGTCGGTTCTAAACCTAAACAAGTAGTATTTTGAGAATGGAAATAAATTTTATGCTATAAATTAATTAAATAAAAGTTGAAGGTGGAACATACGACAGTTTTCCATTAAAAGATGAATGTACAACAGTATTACGTTGTTTATTATTTTCAAAAAGTCTTCAATAATGTTATCTAATCTAAAAATAAATTTTCTTCTTCTTCCTCTTCATCTTGCAGATCAATTACAAAATTTTTTTGTTTGCGATTGCTTACCAGTGCTTCATAAAACTGCGCATGGGACTTGGGTATGTGATTCTGGTTCAGCAACCACATCAAATCTTTCTTTTTTTCAATAGATATTCCTGGATGGCTTGCATACATTGCATCTAATTTTGATGATGTACTAGAACTTTTCTTCCGCGGCTCTTAACTGTTATTAGGTGAATGTTAAAGAATTCTTCCTGCTTCCATGACGTTTTGTAAAATAATTGATTTGGTTGGCTTTTGACCAACCAAATTGACCAACCACCTTGTTGTATGTACCATACAACAGTCTTCCTCACAGAAGCTGTGCATATTTGTGAATTGTAAAACTGTTGTTCGCTAAATAGCACCTGAATGATAAAAGATGGAAGTTTCGACGTGGTACCATTGAAAAGAGCGTAAAAAAATACATAACAATCAATCAAAATCTGAAAATTGTCATTTTGGAAGTTACGACAGTGTTATTTTCAGGGTGCGATATCAACAGTTAGAAATCGATGAAGCGTTAAAGGAATTACTAACCATAAATATCCATGGGGTTGTTTCGATTTTAAAGGTTAACATTTGGAATCAAGCCAGCACCAGGCGTGTTTCAAAAATTCATGAGATTTGTTCTTTGGTGCCTTTGGAACTGTTTTAAACAGTTTCTGATTACGTCACACTGACAGTTGTGTAGAGCAATATTTTACGAGCACTTTTGAAAACTTGTCCTTGATATAAATAACCTAACCTCAAAATGTGGAAAACTTGTAAATAAAGTATGGATCTATTAATAATGGATAAAATATTGGTACATTATGATTTCAAATTACCATTGATCGTAACGCGTGATGCAAGATCATATGAAGTAGAAGTAGTGTTAAGCCATCAAATTAAAAATTAAATGCTATAGCCAGCACTTACTTAGAAAATCACATGCTCATCACATCACAAATCCTCAAACGTTTACCAAAAAACCAATTCTTCAGATTTACTATATCATGAATCAATGTCTCGAAAACCAATACTTTCCGACCGCTTGGAAACAAACGATGAAGAACACTCTAATTCAATCTATTTCATTTAAAGTGAAACCCAAAAGAATGGAAATTCTACCTTCCATTGGAGGAAGGTAGGAAATTTAAATTCTAATGAAAAGGTTTAAACCCTAAAACAATATACAGCTACTTAAGTATATAATTATTTAATCCAACTAAGAAAGAAAAAATGAAACGGTCATTGGCCTGATTGTTAGCACGATCAATTGCTAATGTAAGGCGCCCCGATTTGAATCCGTGTAAAGGTTCAATTTGCAATTCCGTCTTCGTGCTTCGGAAGGCGGCGTAAAAACGATGGTCCTTTCACAATATGCTAACAACATCTTTGAGGTATTAAATGTTTGAGTACCCTCTTAGGGAAACGGGTAAAACGACGTAAGTTGTATCCTTGCAAAAATGTACTCCATTCCATTAAACCATTCCAAAATTAGTTCAATTGCATCAATAACATGTTCTTGGCGAACAAATGCAAGTAACGTAATTATTTCTGCATGAAGTGCAAAATCAATATCGGTGTTATATCTTTCAAAAAGATAGAAAGATTTATATAGATTTTCTCAGCTGCTCTTGCCTTCTGTCAAAGAGTATATAGATCTATATATACTATATATAAGTATATAGATCTATATACTCTTTGCTTCTGTTGATTGTTGTAATATATGTAAATACGGACCTGTATATAGCATGAATATCGTTAGGTATTTTGAATGCCAGTGTATATATTTTAAAGTATAATAAAGTATAACGGACTAGGTAGGGGAACGGTGATTGGTGGATATTCCATATCCAAAGGTTAGTACTATGGGATAGACGGCGGTGTCCGATTCCACCGATGGTCAAAAGTTTTATAATCCCACATGACGATTCCACCGCTGCCATCGGGCAGGTAGACTGGTCAGAAATGTAATCTTTTAATTTTTAAGCCTATAAGCCCTTAAGTTCTTAAGTAGATAAGATATATACAGGGTGGCGTATGAATCGTAGGAGGTGGATCAAAAAACCTTATTAGAGAAACCATAAAAAAAGTAGCGATTTTTTCCACAATGCCACTTTCGACCTAATTAAAATTCTATTTTTTCAGAGTTTATACCAAATATAGGTGGAATCTGCACGAAAAGGTAGATTGGGCTGTAGGTTACAGTTGGTTTTTAAATTTTTTTAATTTGAAACCAAATAGGTGGAATCTGCACCAACCTAAGAAATTAGCGGTTTATTATTAATTATTGAACAAGCATTATTGGGTAGAGTTAAGATTCCCGGAATCGTAAATGCACTTTTCCTATAGAAATGGCTATACCAAACGAAAGAACATAAAAATACAAGCTCTCTAAGGTGAGGATCAATCTTGTCGGAGTTGTAATAAGGCCACAATTTAATTTTAAAAATTGCAATTTTCCCATAAGAAATACATGTAAGTGTATTATTGCGTAATATTGCGCAATAATTTTATGCATTTTCATGACCGTCCGTGCAGATTTATACTAGCGGTTCTACCTTAAGGCGGGGCCAACTAGAGCAGCGTTAGAAACGAGCCAGTCGCTCCCTGAGATCTGCCGCGTCAAAACTTTTCGAACCTTTGTTTTAATGAGTTCAGACGTGTCAAAACGCTTCCCAAGGGGCATGGCGGTTCAAGAGTTCAGTGCACCGACTCAGAAACGAATTCACACAAAAGTGATTTCGAAAATACTATGTTAATGATCATACATAATACTTGTATTATTTTTACATGTTAACCTACTACGAGAAACGAATTCACACAAAAGTGATTTTTTCGAAAATACTCATATTAATGATCATACATAATACTTGTATTATTTCTTATACATTAATCCTACTAATACCCTATAAGCTGACCCTGACCCTCATCGGTGGAATCGTCTACTGCTCAACGTTGACCATTTTGGGATAGGGATTAACTTTGACCATCGGTGGAATCGGGCGGTGGCCGGGATAGAGGTAGATGACCCAAGAAATGTGATGGGATCATTCAGTTACGGCCGTCGGGTAATACGAGCCACACCAGACATCGGAGTACCAGCCGTAAGTAAATCTATATATATAAAAATGGATGTATGTTTGTGTGTGTGTTTGTGTGTTTGTTCCTTATAGACTCCTAGACCGTTCGACCGATCCCAACCAAATTTTGCACAGTTACTCTCTAGGACCCTAAAGAGGTTTTCCGCTAAAAACCGAGACCGAAAAGCTTAATTTAAAAAAAAAGTGAAAAATTGCGGACGCGCATGAATGGAACGAGATTCCCATACAGGGTGAATTTAAAATTATCTTCTATCTTCTATCTATATATATAAAATGGATGTATGTTTGTGTGTGTGTTTGTGTGTGTGTTTGTGTGTTTGTTCCTTATAGACTCCTAGACCGTTCGACCGATCCCAACCAAATTTTGCACAGTTACTCTCTAGGACCCTAAAGAGGTTTTCCGCTAAAAACCGAGACCGAAAAGCTTAATTTAAAAAAAAAGTGAAAAATTGCGGACGCGCATGAATGGAACGAGATTCCCATACAGGGTGAATTTAAAATTATCTTCTATCTTCTATCTTCTTTTATCTATATATATAAATGTGAAATGGTATTTCTTTGTCACGCATGATCTCCGAAACTACTGAATCGATCGACTTGCCGTTTTTTAAATGATAGAGTACATCTTGGAGCAGGTTTAAAGCCTAATTCCGCGTTTGTAAGTTAATAAACAATGAAGTAATTACATTTTTTGTACACACACGTCTGAACAGATTATCTACAGATTTAATCTGATAATCTACAGATTAGTGACATTTTTTAGGTTGGTTAAATAACCTACTTCAAATCACTATATAAACTAAAAATCTGGAAATCAACTGACAAAAAAAAGGAACGAAGGAATCATAACAAACAGTGGCATATAAAGTTAAAGAGAAAATTAAATCTTGGTCGTTCTTCTACTGTGGCCAAAAGACAGCGTTTTTGTAGACAAAATCAAAGTACCGATAACATAAATGATCGTAATGCTTCCGACCCAGCACAGGATTCCATTTCACAGCAAATCCAAGCCCCAATAAGAGTTAATGATGGTGATCATTTGCATGATATGGAAGTAGAAAATGAAAGTGTTCCTTCAGTCCCATGGAAAAGTAGAGAAATGTCTGGATTTAATTATGATGTCTCCATTGATTATGCAACCGATTCTCACGTTTCGATTGAAACCATGACTTCCAGCTGTAACTACTGTCGTGCATTAAAATGGGAAAAGAAGCACCTGGCCTGTGTTGTTGTAGTGGAAAAGTTTTACTCGATGACATTGTTGAACCGCCAGAACCATTAAAGAGTTTACTACTTGGCACTCACTATAATTCGGATAATTTCCTTAGAAATATACGAAAGTACAACTCCGCTTTTCAAATGACATCGTTTGGTGCCACCGAGATACGGCATGGAAATTTTATGCCCACGTTTAAAATTCAAGGCCAAGTTTACCATGCAGTTGGTTCCTTATTTCCAAAAATGCAAGAAGAACCCAAGAAGAAGACAAGATTTCTTTGAATCATCAAACAAATAAATTTGTTTGGTCCGAACAAACAATTTTTACCGTTTCCTTAACTTAAAATTCTCAAACTTTTCAAAAAAAAGTAAATTCAGACAAAGGCAAAGTATTTTATTTTTAGTGAGACCCGGCGAAGCTGGTATCCAGCTATATACTATGTATGTGCAGCTGTAACAAATATTGCGTTATATTGGACTTTTGACTGCAAATATTTTTATTTTTAAACTTTTAACATTTTTACTGTTCACTTAAAAATGTATGATTAAATATCTTTGCGGTTTGGTATAAAGGGTTAAGTCAGAAAACATAGTTTTGAGTAATACAAGAAAAGATATTGTAATGCAATTTATAAATCGAGTAATTATTTATATTCATTTTCAGTAATATAGGTTTTTAGATTTAGTTTTCAATTGAAGGCAGTATATATAAAATGTTGGAATCTTTTATATTAACGTTTATTTCAATGACTTATGCCCTTATGATCACCGTATTTTAGGATTTTAGTGATACTAGTGCCAGGTATAAAGGGGTTAAGTCAAAAAATTTATTTTGTTTCTTTTTTTTATTTTTCTTAATTTTATTTCTAAAATTAAATCTATTTAGAATGCTCTTTCTACTGATATAAAGGATTAAAGTTAAATATTTTTTTTTAATAAGATAATGGAATGGTCTAAAGGTATTAAGGGCGCAAGTCGACTTAAGCCTTTGTACCAAACGGAATAAAATTATAATAGAGGTATATTCAAGGGCTTAAGTCAACTTATGCCTTTTATACCGAACGAAAGAAAATTATACTCATCGGTCTCAAGGACATAAGTCAACTTATGCCCTTTATACCAAACGAAATAAAACTACATGTATTGTTTATATAAGAGATTTTAAGCATTCTGGTTACTTAGGGTTCTACATTGGGGCTATTACCAGCTATGCAGCGTACAATGTAGAATCACAATCAACCAAAGCATCATTTTTGCAAAAATTGTCACATTGGAGTTATTCACAGATCGACGACGATAAGTGACTTAAGCCCTTTATACCGAACGGTATATAATTATTTTTGACTTAATACCTTTAGACCATTTCATTATCTTATTAATAAAAAATATTTAACTTTAATCTTTTATACCAGTAGATAGAGCATTCCAAATAGATTTAATTTTAGCAATAAAATTTTTTTTCTAATTTTTGACTTAACCCCTTTATACCAAACTGCAGAGATATAATAATAGACCATACAGAGTGAATTTAAAATTATTCAACAGTGCGGCCTTTAGGCCGCACAACCTGGTCAGCTAGTAGTAAATAATAATTTGTAGTTTAAATTGTTTGGTGAATACACAACATTTTGGCGACGACGATGGCTTTAATTGGAACAATCGAACCATTTAAAGAAAACACCGAAGAATTTGAAAACTACGTCGAACGGGTGGAACATTTTTTTGTGGTCAACGCAGTCAAGGAAGAATTAAAAGTATCGTTATTTGTTACGTTGGCAGGGTCGGCAGTATACGAAACAGCGAAAAGTTTGATTGCGCCAGAAAAACCAAGTGAGAAGACATACGAACAACTAATCCAAGCGTTACGACAACATTACGCACCGGCAAAATCAGAAATAGGTGAACGCTTTACGTTTAACAATTACAAACAAAAAGAAAATCAATCAATAGCCAGTTATATTGTGGATTTACGTCGTTTAGCTAGCACGTGTCAGTTCAACTCATTTCTAGATGATGCGTTAAGGGATCGGTTAGTGTGTGGGGTACATTCCGAAAGTTTACAAAAGAAATTGATTGCAACGACACCGTTAACATTTCAAAGTGCATGCGTAATAGCACGTGCGCACGAATTGGCCGACAACCAAGTCCAGGTTTTGGCGGGTAACAAAGATGTCCACTGGGTGAAAAATAATAGTGAGATAACAAGAAATCGTAGGACACCAACAGAAAACAAGGCAAGTCGTACATGGGTAGAAAAAAAATGCTTTCGATGTGGAAGACAACATAGTCCGGCATCATGTCCAGCAATCTCGTGGCAATGTTTTAGGTGTAAAAAAAGTGGACATACGGCAAAAGTATGTCAAAGCGGTAAAGCTATTGGGGTACTAGAAGAAGCACACAATGAAGAGTCACAAGAGGGAGCAAGAGCCGTTTATCAGTTGAATAGAGTCAAGTCAGCGAGGATTTTGAATGTCGCGCATCGTTTAAGCTTGGAAATAGCCGGGATAATGATAAGGTTTGAAGTGGACACGGGGGCATGCAAAACAATTATACCGGCGGGTCTATTTAAGGAAAAATGGCAAAATTTAAAGTTACACCCTGTAGCATATGGGCTGACATCAGTAACGGGCCAAACAATAAAAACATTAGGAGAAGTAACAGTAGAAATAGTTAAGGAAGACCAGAAATTTAAGTTACCCATAACCGTAGTAGAAACCAATAAGAGTTTTGTGCCATTACTAGGAAGAAATTGGTTGGACGTTATGTTCCCAGATTGGAGAGAACAATTCAACATTATGTCGATAACAACAACGCCCGCTGATTGGGTGAAAGAAAAGTTCAAGGAAGTGTTCAACGACGACTTATCAAATCCAATAAAGAATTTTAAAATTAGTTTTGAAGTGAAACCAGGAGTCAACCCAATATTTAGGAAAGCGTACAATATGCCGTTGGCACTACGTGAGAAAGTCGAAAACAGTTGAGGGCACTA
The DNA here is from genome assembly GCA_036346125.1 of Lycocerus yunnanus. NCBI lineage: Eukaryota > Metazoa > Arthropoda > Insecta > Coleoptera > Cantharidae > Lycocerus > Lycocerus yunnanus. Next base: position 4,160,730 of record JARFIX010000005.1, on the reverse strand, counting down.
ATGCAAGCAGGTATAATCAAATCAATAGATAATAGTGAGTGGGCATCGCCCATTGTAGTAGTTCCAAAAAAAGACGGTGATATACGTATATGTGTGGATTTTAGAACAACGGTAAATAAAGTGCTAGTGCCAACAGAGTACCCGTTACCAACAGCGGACGATATATTTGCATCGTTGGCAGGCGGAACAGTTTTCGCAGTAATAGATCTTACAGGAGCATATACGCAACTGGAAGTAAACGAAGAGTCGCAAAAACTGTTAACTATTAATACACATTTAGGCTTGTTTCGTTACACAAGAATGACGTTTGGATTTTCGAGTGCACCGTCAATCTTTCAATCGGTAATGAACCGTATACTATCAGGAATACCGGGGGTTCATTGTTATCTAGATGACATCCTAATAGCAGGGAAAGATATACAAGCGTGTAAGGTATTGGTGCAGGAAGTGTTATCCAGATTGCAAAAATATGGAGTGAAAGCAAATATTGCCAAATGTAAATTTTTTGAAAATAAAGTTGAATACTTAGGGCATAGAATCGACAAAGAAGGAATTCACCCCACCCAAGAAAAAATCAGGGCAATAGTTAACGCCCCAAGTCCGCAAAATGAAACGCAGGTAAGGGCATATCTGGGATTACTGAATTATTATGGGAAATTTGTACCCATGTTGTCGGCGCGTTTAAAACCACTGTATAGGTTATTAGAAAAAGGCGTGGATTTCAATTGGTCAACAGAATGTCAGCAGTGTTTTGAAGAAAGTAAGCAGCACATCACTGAAAATCAAGTGTTGGTGCATTATGATCCGAAACTACCATTGATAGTGTCATGAGATGCAAGTTCGTACGGAGCAGGTAGTGTTCTGAGTCATCGAATAAATGGAGTGGATAGACCAATATGTTTTGCATCGGCAACATTGTCGAAGGCAGAAAGAAATTATGCGCAAATAGAACGCAAAGCATTGGCAATAATATTTGGAGTGAAAAGATTTCACAAATTTATTTATGGTAGAAAATTTACATTGTTATCCGATTATAAACCACTACAAGTCCTGTTTAATCCAGAAAAAGCAATATCGGTGTTAACAGCATCTAGGTTGGTGCGTTGGAACCTAATATTATCAACTTATGACTACAACATCGAATACGTATCGTAGAAATGGCGATAAATTTGTTTAATTTAACAGACGAGTTACCATTGTCTAGTGAGGAGGTAGCAGAATGGACAATAAAAGACGCAGTATTACGAAAAGTAAAAGACTATTGTTATAGAGGTTGGCCAGACAAGGTTGGAGAGGTAACGCTCAGGCCGTATTTTTTAAAACGTAATGATTTGTCAATTGACGGAAATTGTGTATTAAGAGGAAGTAGAGTGGTGATCCCAGAAGGATTAAGAAAGAAAGTGTGGGAATTAATACACGCCGATTATGCGGGAATCGTGAAAGGTAAATTACCAGCCAGGTCGATTGTTTGGTGGCCAGAACTAAATGAAGACATCGAGGAAATGGTAAACAGATGTAGGACGTGTCAGCTTACACAGCACAATGCGAAAGAAGAGCATTTGTTTGCGTGGCCTAAAACAGGTAAGGTGTGGCAAAGAGTTCACATCGATTTCTTTCATAGCAGTGGAAAAACGTTCTTGTTAATAGTGGACAGTAAATCAAAGTGGTTGGATATCCATTACATGAGCAGAGGAACAGACTTAATAAAAACAGTGGAAAAGTTAAAAGTTACGTTTGCAATTATGGGAATCCCACAAGTAATAGTTAGTGATAATGGACCACCATTCAATTCAACCGAATTCACAAAGTTCTGTCAAGCTAATGGCATCCAGCCATTAAAAACACCACCTTACCACCCGCAGTCAAATGGTTTGGCGGAGCGACATGTGCAAAATGCAAAATCGGCACTACTTAAGTACCTAGTAGCTGAGGCAACATTAACCATAGAACAACAAGTGGTAAACTTTCTGTTTGCATATAGGAATATGCCCAATGCATCGACAGGAAAAAACCGAATGATTTAATATTTAAATGTAAACCTAGAACAAGATTAGATATGTTAAAACCATCGGGAGACAAAATTTTAGTTAAACAACCAGAAAAGTATGAGTGCCCAAAAAGGTTTGTGGTCGGCGAACATGTTTTGGTAAGCGCGTTAGGTCCAAACAAGACAGTCAAATGGGAAGAAGGAGTGATTCTCAAAATAGTAAGTGGGGTAACGTACTTGGTTAAAGTAAGGGATAAAGTACACTATAAACATACAAATAACATCAGGAAGTCATCAATAGAAAACCAACAAGTACACCCCCAAGTAGTTCATACAGAACCGGAACAAACACCAAGGGTGCAAGACCATGAAGAGACCGTTGGCGGAGATCAACAGCAACAAACAGCGCAACCGAGGACACTAGTAGAAGTGCCTGATACTCCAGATAAAGAAAAAATTATAATTTTAAATTAAAAATAATTACAAAATATTATATAATTGTAAACCAAAACGGTAGCTGTATAGAAGCCTAAGAACTGCGGTCATCCGAGTTCCACCTTGTTTCATAGCATCTGTCACAATCAATATTGAATTTAAAGTTCTTTTGTGTAATGAAGTTCTATCACTGGTAAGTATTCCCGTAGAAAGAGAAAATTCCCTTTCTAGTACGTTTGCATTCCCAAGTGATAATGATAAAGCAGCTCAAACCACAACTACTAAATTTTTATATTTGTCGAATTTGCCACGCCAAAAATGGTCAACACGTTTTGGTTCTCCGACATTGTTTAAATTTAATTCCAACTGTAGCAATTTCCACTCATCTTCAACTTCTAGAGAATTGGAGACATTTAGAACAGTTTTGGCGATTTATATAATCGCCGCACTTGGTGTTGCACAAATATTTCTGGGATTTAGACAGGTAATTTGTTTTAATAAAAGGTCTTCTTGAAAAATTAGAATTTTTTTAAGGAGATGTAGACATTCTGCCTTATAATGCTTTCTAGCTGTATTAGTAAACATTATTATATCGGCTTCTATCGAGCACAATTTTATTAGAACATCACTAAGATCAGATTGCATAATGGTTCTGTACTGTTTTACCGATACCAAGTTATTAACATCATCAAAACAATTTTGATTGAAAGAATTTGATGATTATGATATCCTGCAAAATGTTTGATTTACAAAACCTTATAGCAATGTTTAGAAACAATTGCTTTATTTCATCGAACATAATAATATGAATTAAAGGTTGGTTTTCTTGAAACTTGAGTGTAAAAGATTGAAACAGTTTGGACTATCAGTAACAAACATTATTTCGGCTTTAAGTGATTGTTTTTTTAAATATAACGAAGTCCTGTGCACGACTTAGTTTTGGTTGGAATAAATTTGAAAAAATATATTTCGCCTGCGGGTAACTGTTCCAATAATCGTTCAGGTGCAGGTCCTAAAGTTAGCAACGATGATATTCTCATTAGATAAAAATTTTGATTTTATCTGCCTTGAGCTAAAGTCCGAGGAATATGGTAGATAAGGTATCAATTTGAAATCAAAATTTTGCAAGTTTGTCATTGCCATGGTTGATTATTATGAGACGGCGCGTTATTCTGATAAAATCGCACATTTTTGTGCACCAATCTTGGTCACTTTTTTTTCAATTGGTTCAATGATGTCATATAATAGGCCTCTATCACTGGTTTGTTCAAGGAGTAAATCATGATAACTTCTAGTAAATCTTTAATAACAGTGGTCATCCGACAAAACAATGAACATTATCTTTTGGCCTATTTTTACTAATCTTCGATTATTGTTTAGATACTGCTGTTTGGACTCTGCTTTTTGAACATAAATTTTATTATAGAAATTCTTCAAAAATAACTTAACTGATATAATCACGTCTTTCAGTCTTTTCTTTTCACACCTGCACCATGAGATCTCTTTCAAATTTAGCAAAAAATGTTGGAAACAAAATTATAGATGGAAACGTTTGAGGAACTATTCACTTTCTGTCGTCAGATGATCTGTTCGCTTCTGATCCTAAAGATACACTGGCGGATTTGCAGTTTAAGCATCCAATTCTGTCTCGTATTCTCCAGTTTCCCGATTATGCAATCTCTGTAACATGCAAGCAATGTGAGAACTTACTACCAACGATTGCTTCATTGCAATTTATTTGATAATCTTCTGAATGCAAGGGAAAGAATCAAACATTATTTTTTGTAAAGACGTTGACCACAAACAAAGTTTTGCGAAGAGAATCCTTTGATTTTATCCTTGACTATTAAAACGTTTTTTTCTCTCTTGGATGCATTTGCTGAAAATATTTAGGTTTTAACAAATATCAGCGAAAAATGCTTTAATAGCCAAACAGGATCACAAAAATAAGTCTTATATTTAGAATTAATAGACTTTCACGCGATGATGGAAAGAGACTCGACGAGGTGACCTTGGTACCTTGGCGGCAAGGGAGAGCTTTAGTGTGGGACGCGACGTGTGTAAATATTTTGGCCTCCAGTCACTTGGGTAGAGCAAAATTGCCAGTTTGGTAGCTACAAAACCTGAAACTCTATCGAACAGTGAAAGATTATTACGATTTTTCAGCTTTCGTTGTTGAGACCCTCGGCCCTTGAAGTAACGATGCACAAGAATTGGTCTCGAAGATCGGTCGTCTAGTTATTGATATATCGGATGATAAACGTGCTAAGAGTTTTTTAATCCAGAAAATCTGTTTATGTATCCAACGAGGTAATTCCGCTTCGTGTTAGGGTCGATGTCTGCGCAAGCTGTTATGGACGAATTTTTTCATCTCGCTGGATAGCTATGTCATACTTAATTATTTTTGTTACTATCATTAATGTTATTGTTGTCTTTAAATAAATATGTTATTTTATAAAAAAAAAGAAATTTATCTAAAATGAAAATTTGCACATCGGTAGATTACATAGCTAACAGCATCTTTCTTACTCTGTGAACATCTTTATAGTTAAACTGTAATTTCTTTAGAAGATTTGACTTGTAATAATTATTTTGGTATTTATTTGATAGACTGATAAGTAGTAACTGCATGCACTGCAAGGGTAGAATAAGAGCTCGTTTTAAAATACAATTCCTCAATAATTTTAATAATCTGATTGTTAATGTAGTAAAATTAAATTTGGTATTTTGCGTTTTCTGGTGGTTCTGCAGCACTGCAGTTCTTACAGAAAAGCCGCCACTGATACATACATAGGTACTCGTACAATATCATTCTGAACGGAATTGTTGCCATCTACAGGTTCAAATCACATCTATGTTTCAGGCACCGGCAACAGGTTAAATCTGAACGGCCACCGGATGCTGAGCTAAGTTGAGGTTTATTTTTAAATATGTGGGTGCAATAATAATTATTTGTTTTGATATAAAAAAAATACAATTTTAGTTTAGCAACCGGTGTCCACTGTGTAAGGAAACGTCAAGTACATTTATATAACGTTTATTTATGTATTATAATTACCCCTGTAATGGAACAACGTCTTAGACATAAATACATGTATTATTATTGGGAGAAGGAAGTTGTTTAAGTTAAACAAAATACAGAGATAAAACTAGAAGATGAATCGAAATGACAACAGCAATGGGCTCAGTGATGCTGAATTGTGACACGATTCATCTTCTTTTGTAAGCGACTAGAACTTCCTTCTCCAAATATTTTTGAATAACAATGTACATACATTATTTTTATAACGCATAAATTTTAATTTGGTTAAAAAATCACAGAAAAATTAAAATATCATTGTTAATACATTTTTTTTATCTTAAGCATTGCATTTTTCACTAACACCGTTTTTACATAAATTTGGAATACAATTTAATGTTCATCGGCACATTATTATATTATATTTTTTTAAATAATGCTTTAAGTCTATTTTATGATACGGTGTTGATTCAGATATTAATTTTCCATCTTGACGTATAATCGAAAGCTAATTTCTGAATTTTCAAAATTTTATATAACTAACTAGCGATATAAACAAAACTGACAATTCCTAGCCTATCTACATACTTAATTTTACTTACATAACAAAGTTATAATTGTGTAAATTTTAAATATCAACGTACGAAATTATGTTTACAATATAATACAACTATTTATTATTTATAAATTTTTTAAAACACCTACGTATTATTTATAGTTTTTCACAGCACCATATAAATACCATTGAAAAGACGCCATTAAAAAAGTCGATTTATCACTAAAATTATCAACAGTTTTAATTTTTTAAAAATAAAAAATATATGCGCTCATAGCACCAAAATGTTTCAACATCTCTAAAAGTTAGAAAAACAATTTTAAAATAAGGAACAATATATTCATACGTGTATGGAACATCGTGACTTAACGCTGGAAGTTCTTGACTTTGTTTCTTGCTATAATGGCAGCTCTTTTATTTGAATTCCCGGCAGTATTGCCAAAGGACCATTACCAACGCTATGGTTGTTGTTCATTTTTGGAACAAAATCGTCTGAATTGCCAACGGATTCGTCGTAAGATGGCAAAGTTGGATCAGTCAATGTGCTGGAGTCCACCATTTTAGGCTTTACTCCATTTGCTTCCTCTGAAAAATAAATCATTTTAATATTGGATGATCATCGACAACAAATTTAATTTAGAAAAAAATTGGTTTTTTTATAAGCTAGACCAGGACTTGATGAAAAGTTGTAAATTATTTTTTTTAGTAATTTCTGAAGAAAATTCCTCTCATTATAAATTACTTCCATTATATTTTGCTATTTGAATGTACCATTAAAGTTAGAGTAAATTTCGTTATGTATAAAATGGATTATCAACAATAATTGCAAATAAAGTTAGGATAGAATTAGAGAAGATCCCGAATAATCCTAATTGTTTGAGTAAATCCAAAAATTTACTCTATTGACTGAACTTAATTAAGATTCTACAAAGTGTTATAGCAGAATGTGTTGAAAAATGTAAACAATTTTGTCACGGTTAAATATTTTATCTTCAACAGGAAAGAGAGTATGTGCACGTACGAGGGACGGTCATATAATTTCATTATATACCGAGTGGCCCGGTATAAGAAGTAAATAATTCCATCAGATAAGAAATTTGATTTGACTTGGAAAAATAAATAAATAAAATCATTTTCAATCTTATCTGTTACAACGGGAAGCAAGAATCTCAAGAAAAGTGTCTTTTCTTGTCATTTCCTTTATATGCTATAATATAAACGGGGCCACCCTGTACAAGATAATATAGTTAACGCATAATTGAATGAAATTATATATTTATGCAGGCTGTGTATTTAGGTAAGTTTATTTATTTTAAGCAAGCATTACAATGTAGTGTAAACAACCAATTTATAGTAGTGTAAGTACTCAATTGATAAAATGTATTTGTAGCTAATTTCTGATAAAAGAAATGAAAATAAATTTCCCGATTTAATAGAAAAATCCCAACACGGAAATTGTATGAATTTTTTTTCCAACGATGTTAGAGATAACAAACACTATTTTTGAACCTTAATGATTGAAGTTTAAAACTTGCCCAGTTGTTGAAAGTTTTTAACGTGGTCGTTTTGGGGTTCATTAAATGCGGTATGAAGTAGGTAACCATGATAAGTCTTCGGCTATTCAACACACGTAATCCTTGTAATTTTTCATCTAACTTTAATAATGACAGGATTAACTGCATTGTAAAAGTAGATGCTTGTTTACAATTATTGCAGGATTTCAAAATGCCAACTTTGAGTTTTATTGAAGAGCTCAGAGGAAAGTTAATTGAAATTGTAGTTACCTTCATTTTGCGACATATCTCGTTGTATAGGTGGAATGTGCTTTTGAATTTGTTGCTTTTGATCAAATGTAGCTGCAGTTAACATTATAGGAGCCATCATGCTACCCGATCCTGCCGTTCCGGAGCTTTTGTTGATGGCGCTATAACGCATTGGCATCATGCTTTGTCGTACATTCCGTTCCGGCCGAATAAGAATAATGTAAAGCTGAAACATTATTACACTCTAAAGGGAATCCACTAAAAATACAAAAAGTAATTACTTTTGGTGAAAACAGGCAGGCAACTGTGACACTGGCTGAGAGGCTTATCGTGACAGACATGCTAGTAATTCGTAACGCGACGTGGTTAGCGGTTCCAAAATATAAGGGTACAAAGGCTAACCAGATTACGCACGTAGTGTACATCGTAAAACCTATAAAAGTAGCATTCAATTTTGTTAATGTAATTAATAGACTACAATTTAATTACCTATGTGTTTGGATTCGTTGAAAGCTTCTGGAATTTTTCTCGTTAAAACTGCATAAACAGTGCACACGATGATAAGAAGAATTGGATATGTAAAGGCAATCATATAGGATGCATCAATGTCGGTGGAGCACACTAACAAATTGTCTTCCCTGGTAGGATAATGATGAATAGCACGCGCCGGATATATTACCATCCAAACTCCATTTATCAATACCTACAGTTATAACTTTTAGATAAAGTAAAAGCTTATGACATACGTAAATTATTATTAGCTTGCGAAAATCAATATTTATAAATTAACAAGCCAACAAACAATAAAATTCAATACCTGGTGGCTGTTTGCAAAATAATTACTTAACTAAAAAATTAATTAAAAAAAAAATTAAAAGTAAATCGCGACTGCATTCGATTGCAAATAGTTTATTTTGCACCACTCGGTATGCTCTAATGTGAAACCAAGACTTCATTAACAACCTTACAGTTGATATCCGTTGAAAGCTTTGTCGATGAGAGGTTGAATTTATGCATGTATTTTGTGTTGCAATAAAGCTGTCAATGTCCAAGAGATGGATGGTTTCGATTAATTTTGGTTTTGTAATGAACTCCAGCTTGTAGTTTACAGGTACACATACTAGGTATATACCTGATATATTTTATTTACTGAATTTGTTTTTTTAAAACATTCCTCTCACCTTAGTACACCATTTTCATCTGTTATGGCTTTAATTAACTGTACTGGAATAATTTTGTAAAATTTAATGAGAACATTTTATCAACTGGACAAGTATTTGATTGGAACTGCATTCGTACGATTTTACAAGACTTTGATAGTTAATTGCATCAATTAAATTTGGTTATTTGAAGATATCGAGAGTCACATCTGATTTTACCTAGATCGAGAAAGTAGGGATAAGAGAATCCCAGTTGCATTTAAAATTTTGATTACAATTTTTGATTTTATATTATTTATTGTAGCAATACCACTGTGTGTTGTTAGTATCGCACCTATTTTCAAAAATTTGCCCTACAACCTAAGATGCTACCAACCCTGCTAGACGGCATGTTAAATCTCGTACTATGGAAACTAAACCATAGCCACACCGAAAGTTTAATGATTATTTCAGGTTATCATTAATTTTTTCAAAAGCCAATGGTTTAGGCATGGGAGTTAACAATTTAATTTTTAAATGTGGTTGTTACACATGATACTTGGGGGACGGTCAATAAACCCGAATTCGGAATTTCATGATTTTTGAAATGAATTATGAAAGATAAGGGTCTAATTAGCGTATAAAAAAAATAAAATTTGCGGTCGGTTCACACAATTTTGAAAAAAACGGCTTTAAAGTTAATTTGGAATGCAATTTTATCATTGGCTCTTTTGAAGTGTAACCCCGCCCTCAAAATTGAAATAGGTTGTGTCGACTGTAAATATACCAGAATCTCGGTTTTTACAACGAATTATGATAGATAATGGTGTAATTAGCTAATAAAAAGAATTAAATTTGTGATCGGACAACAAATTTTTGAAAAAAAGTCACTTTTTGTGTGAATTCGTTTCTGATGTGATTTCGCTGTCAAAACCTACTCTCCCCCCCCAATTACTTTTAAGACTGATATATTCTGATTTCATCCTCAATGGTAGATTCTGCCGAAATCAGGAAGATGACAAGAATTTTAAAATATGATGCCGAGTTTTAACAAATTTATTGTAAATTTTAATTTATCGAGTAGATTTGAATCTTTATAGCAGGTTGATTAAAGCTGTCTACAGACCAAAGCACCTTCAGTCACAGCAAATCAGCCACATGTGGTTGATTTGAAACAGTTTTTTCTTAAACTTTAAGTTATTACTTGACATGGTAAATTTAAACTAAGACTCTAAATAGAAGAATAATAAAAATAAGCGTACGAATAGCTAAATCCCCCCCTCCCCCAATGTTTGGGTGCTTTTCGATAGCTCTAAGAGATAAACAGTTTCAAATTATTTGTATTGATTATTTTATGAATGTGTTTGCAGCCAATTAAAATGACGAATTCGAGGTGACTATGATTCTTTTTTGATAATTTTCAAGAATTATTGTCGCTATAGCTTTTCTTTTAATTCTAGGAAGAACGCCGTGTCTCAATGGCCCTGTTAAGTATCAAAGTAGTACTAGTAACCCCCATATAACACGGCATCCCTACAACACAGTTCTGCTCTAACACGGTTCAAGAATTAGGAAAAATCCCCATATAACCCGATATTCTTACAACACGGTTTCGTTCTAACGCGGTTCAATAATTAGAAAATATCCCCATACAAGCGTGATTCTTACAACACGGTTTCACTAAAGCACACAAAACAAAAAGCAGAACAGGAGATGAAGATATTTTGTCAAAAAGAAAACGCACTATTTTGGAACATAACCCTGTATAACAGAAAATTGTTACTTCCAATTTCTGTTACAAAAGGTACTCTTACCGTACCATTCTTATTGTTCTCCTTGAGTTAGAAGTCACGTGACTGATAAGGCAGAATTGCACGAGGGTACGCTGAAAAGCGGAGAGTGATAAACCAGCTTTAAATACGAGCGAATGTCGATGCGGTCCATTTTTCCTTTTGGTTTAGCTACCAAGTCCGTATGAATTATTTAATCGCGGTGGTTAATAATTTAGTGCATCGATCGCCGGTTGTGCTGTAATAAGCGGATTTATCGTGGGTCACTCAAAAAAGGTAATTTTCGTACTTTGCTGAAACAACATCTGTTAGCAAGATTTTTCGTCGACTCCAGTTTTAGAAAATTTTTGAGTTTATGCGCAGACCACTCTATAGTGATCTTTTGGGGTTATTATTATTTGAGCCGTTAGGGTGGAAAATATTTCCGAAGAAGAATTCGACACAGCTCTTTTATTATTTTAACAGCCTCCATATTATGTCGGATAGTACAATAATTCTATAAATAATAAATCTGTTTCTTGCTAAGTATTATCACCGCAACAATCATCATCTGGGATGTTCCGTCCGTCGTCTTGAGCATCATCCTCCGTCCGGGAACCGCAGCATCATTTGAAGCCATCAATCCAGTAGCAAAAGTGACCCAGTGTAGTTTGTGCTTGTTCGCGATTTTAAAGTTCATCAAGTGGATGCCAGCAGCTGTCTCTCAAGTACAACCTTCCGTCAACGTATCTATTTTGTAAGACCTCTACCAGCTGGTGAGTCCATATTTTTGTTACTTATGGTGACAGTTGCGTTGGTTATTTTAAATTTCTTCTTCAAGTGCCATACACTTCATTGTGCGTAGGCGATCAGCTTAGCCGAAGCCAAGCTGACTTTACTAGGGAATATAATTAATGGGGTGGTTTCCGTTGCCTTCCCCACAGTCCAAAGATTGATATCGGACCTTTGATCACAGCAATAAAAATTTTAAATTTACAGTAATTAAATTACACATTTGTGATCAATCAGTACTTACAAGTGATCCAAAACAAGAATAAACCGAAAGGAAGGTTACTGACAGCTATGTGACAGTAAAAGTGCTGAAAATACAAAATAAAATTATGAAAGCTCCAAGAATGGAACTAAAAAGAAAACATGATTGAAATCGATTACCAGAAAATAACTACTATAATTAATCAAAAAATAGAGGAAAGCGAGGAATTGGAAGAAAACGGCAGTCCTGGCTGAGAAATATTAGAGAATGGACCGGAATGCGTTCTGTGGAACAACTATTCCGCGTGGCACAAGATCGAGGTGCACTAGCTGAAGTGATCGCCAACGTCACGGAGACCCGGCACGGCACTTGGAAGAAGAAGAAGAAGAAGAATTAATCAATATTGATTATCAATATAATTAATTAAGTAACAATTAAAATAAGTATAGAAGGCTAAGAACTGCACTTCTCTGACGATGAGTTTCACTTTTCTCTATAAGATCGATAAAAAGCGCTTTGGAGTTAGCGTCGATGGTATAGCTAATATTAGTTCAAGTGAGGCTGCTGATCCAAGAATGAGGATTAACGAATTATACGTATCAACGCATGATGATTATACGTTGTTGATACGTATAATCCCTAAAAGGTGTGTAATGTAATTGTTATTTTCGTTAAAACAGATAAATCCGAATTTGAATATATTGTTGTTAATGAGCCGTTGGGTCAACATGTAGTCTGAATGCCAGGAGATGGTTCCATGTTTATTACATTCGTGGTCTTATTTGATATACAGAAACTGAAAACAAAGTTTTAATGTGCTACAATTAATTGTAAATCACATTGTGGAAAGTTGGGAAACATTTTAACGTTTCACCGATGATGGAAAGGGTAATCATTTTGTTATGCGACAAAACTTTGAATATGAAATGCTGAAACACACGACTTATGGAACTACCTGCAAATTGGTATTCCCTTTAATTACCGCTGTTAATAATATCGCTAAGAAAGAAATCCACCAGCTAGCTGCCTCTCCGTGAACGGATTTTTCCTCTCGTTGTAAAATAATTCACAAAAATTCCATGCTTTGGAAGACACAGAAAGCCGACGGTCCCCTCAGTTGATGAGCTATCATCAATGATAAAAGCAGGATACAGGCACAGTCCCCAATCCGGTTTAAGAAGACTTGAGGTCTTAATGCCGAAAAAAAGCTGAAGATGATAAATACCATACAACTTTTAGAATTTTGTGAGTAATTAGTAATTACACTTAAGCTTTCCGAATAGCAGATTTAACAGAAAAATTCCTGCTTCAAGTACGATAACACGAAGTATTTGAAGTAAAATTGCAAAAAAACATTCAAAATGGGTAGTTTGAATTTGGCCGTATTACAATTTTTAAATTTTTAATGCCTAACGTCAAAATTTTTGAGTCATCCATAGTTCATAATATTTCTTATTATGTTCTTTTTCATAATTTTATATCTTTTCTATAGAGAATTTGGCTCGGTTAATGTCTCGTGCAAAAACCCCCACACGCGGAATGAAAAGTGGAACCTTAGTTCCATGATGTATAATATACTATTATTTGCAATCGGTCGGTAATTGCTCGTTTCCGACTTTTAAAAGTTTGAAAGTAGCATATTGTTAACTGCTAAAACCTACCAGTATGTAATGAAAATTTTTCACTCGATATACCACGTGCCGGTTAGTAATGAACAAAATGGGCGTGGTTTTAACGTGATATGAGCTATTAAAAATAGAGGCGCTGATACAAATGTCAAATATAGTTAGGTTATAACAATAATTAGAAATCATAATTATTTAAATTAAACCAACCCCAACTTCACGATTGCGAATAAAATAGTATACATGCTTCGGCGTAAAGCGTCATTACTAACTTCGGCCAATTGTCGAGCAATCGCCGACAACTCAAGAAATACAGAAGTTCTTCTCGATAATAACATTGTTAACTTCAGTGAAAAGGCGAAAAATCTTGGTGTTATATGGGACTCTGCCTTGAATTTCGAAGCTCATGTCAATAAAATATGTAGCACAGGTTATTTCAAGCTCAAGACATTGTACCGATACAAGCAATTCCTACCTCCGCATGTCAAATGGAACTTGGTTCAAAGTTTAGTATTGTGTCATATCGATTACTGTTCTACTGTTTACTTTGGTTTTCTCACTGACAGTTTAAAGAGTAAACTGCAAATCTTACAGAATTCGTGTCTTCGCTATGTCTTCAACATTGAACGTTGTGCCCACATCACTCCCTTCTACAATAAATGGAATATTCTGAAATTAGAATCACGTTGTGAACTGAATTTTGCTCTGTTCTTGTTTGGGATCTACAAAACAGGACTTCCGGACTATCTCCAATGTTTCCTGAATAAAAGATCCCAGTGCCACAATCTAAACCTGAGGAATGGTGGTAATCTTTCAGTACCTGTGCACAAGACCTCTAAGTTCGAAGGATCTTTTGAGTACCGTGCATTCCAAATCTTCAACAGGTTTTCCGATCTCTTCGAAAATGCAGAATCTAAGCTTATATTTAAGAAGCAAGTGATTAATCGGTTGTTAGTCGCTCAAATTGATGGAACTTAATTCCTTCGGTACTGGTTGAAAATCAGCTTGCTGAACCAGCTACCTTTTAAACTATTATGTTTTCTTTTTATATAATTTGTAAATTGTATGATGTGCATATTGTTTAATAAATTCTATTATTATTATTATTATTATTATTAATTGCTGACCTCCGGCTTCGCCGTCGGTCAGCAGAACAGACCTCAGTTAGTAATGACTCGCTTTCCACCTCGCTATGTAATATACTATTGTTTTTGAGTAAATTTGAGAAAAATAAAAACATGACGATTTAGATGGCAAAGGGGACGTTCAAAAGCAACAATACTATTTGAATTTCAAATTTAACCCATATTTTGAAATTTTAAATATGACCCCCATACCTTGCGATATATCACTTTAAAGTTAGCAAAAATCCTCGTTCATCTACGATAAAAAAATTGAATTTAGTAGATCCGTTTATGAGATCCGTTATGTAAATTGAAAGATAAAACAAAAAATGATTTTATTTAGAAATTATTTAAATTCTTGTAAATTCACAAAATAACATTTTCAAAATGTTTTCCATTATTGGCCAAACAATAATACAACCTATTTTGGAGCTCTTCGTAGACTTTCTGATGTATGACAAATCCGCCTACATCTTACGAATGTGTGTGCGACGAATATTAATGTTATCCAATAGTCACTTTTTAGTGATTTTTATCCAATCAGTGAAACCGAGCAAAATGAATGTACCGCGATGACGTATTCACGTAAAACGGTCATGTCCTAGAACATGGCTTCAAATTCTTTTAGTTCTTGAAGATTTTCAGTAGGAGTTTTATAAGCTATCGTTTTCAAAGGACCCCAGAGTAAAAATCAAGCGGCGTTAAATCGGGAAGCTCGCCGGCCATTCTATTGAACTTCTCTATCAATCCATTTGCCAAAAAATTTTTCATCCAATTTTAATAAAAATTGGAAATGATATTTCCAAGTATATTGACATACATACGTACATTGACCATTTGAGGATACTGCGTAAATATGATCCTCTCAAAACACGTAAAATTATTTTAAATTATACATTGAATTCAGCTCTATTATCATCAATTTTTTGAACTGAATTGAATAGAACTATTGAGTTATTGAATGCATTGTTTGGAATTTAATGGGAATTAAATTAAATTGTATCTTAAATATTTTGACTGTTGGTTGCTTGCAAGAAATTACATACATACAGAATTGTTATGGAGAATGCTATTGAAGGAATCACAATTTTGATTTATTAGAAATATTTTTAGTTGATTACACTTCATCAAAGTAAATCAATTAATGTTTTTATCGATTGTGTACATATTTGTTTCTTGATTCTTTTAGTATTTCATCTTTTATTGTTCTTTTTTTTACTTTTGATATTTTATATTTTGATCTTCATTCTAAAATTTCAAAAAAAATTTACCCACGTTTTTATTCAATTTTTGGTGTAATAATAAACATGTTTCTTATTCTCCCTTGAATTGATGCTTATAATATAATAAGATGTTTTTAACTTTACACCTACGTCATGCTAACCTAATTGATGATGCTAGTTGCTTCTGCAATATTATGCTAACGCGCGATGACGTAGGTACCAAGTTATATAATCCTACTATATGTTTTGTGGACTTAACATTTAATTTTAAAATTTTTAAGATAACCAAGCCGCACTGGCATACAATCAAAGAATTCAGTAAGTCAAATTATTAAAAATTTAGTTGATGATACATCAAACTTTCATATTTTAAGTGTGTAATCAGCATCATGCGTGATCTTAATTTGTTCGACTTACTAAGTTCTTCGATTACCCGTTAGAGAAGCTGACTTGTTTAAATACACCAAATAATTCATGCCGTTAAAACCAAAAGCTGGCTGCTAAAAGATCCAAATGGCATACGAGGCAAAAAGTTGTGTGCTCTCGAGCGAAGTCTTGATATCACATCTTTTAGCTTTCATTTGTTATTTATCTTCCCATTAAACTTCCCACCTCTTGTAAATTTAGTTTTATGTTTTAAGTTTGTCTCTGATTTAGAAATTTAAACAAATTACTCTCATCTCTTAACAGTTAGCTATTTTTGCTGGTGATTTACTACTTGGTTGTTTTTCTACAGTTAGTCGACAGATTAGCACTACAGTGAAAGAAACTTACTACGTTATTTGTCATGTCGTTGGACAATATTATGTAGTTTTAAGTAGCGAGTTGGTTGCAAGTTCGATTCCTGAGTACCTACTACCAAATTATCTATTATTTAATTTTTCCGCTTTGTCAAAATTATTACTTATGAAAATAATTGAATTTTATTGTTTTTGCTTAGCTTATTAATTTCAAACAAAGAAGTATTGTTATGGTTAATAATAATCTCACCTGTACAACAATAAAAGCAGAGCATATCATTAATTGGGATCGGGGTGATATAAGACTGGGTCGTTTAGCCGACTGCTTTCCTGCATTAAAAATTCTTGATATGCGGTTAGTTTTAGTTAGTAAAGCAGCATATACCACGGTAAAGCAGAATCCCGCACAAAATCTACAAGAAAAATGCATTAGCTAAAAGCAAAATATTTTTACACAATTATACAGTCACATATAAGTTAATAAATTTTTTATTGATCCCATTATGAGCAAAATTTATGTACCACGCCACGCTTGCAATAAATTAGTAAAATTTGTGTAGCTTTATAATAAATAATTTTAAACGCTGCTAAATGTCGGTATCCGCTTGCAGTCGTTGTGGCTACCAACATTATTTTTATTTACGTTGACAGAAAGCAGTTTAGAAAGTTAGTTTTCTTTCGCAAACCACACTAACGTTAGAAAAAGCAATTGAAGGATAAGGAACATGACGAAAACCGTCTTTGACAAAAATTTTTACAACAGCAGATATAACTTACAATAAAAAATTAAATTATTGTCAGCCAACTTTTAAAAAGCGTTAGTTCAACTTATAAATAAAAGTTACTTTTGCAAGTTTATAAAGCAAAACAAATTGAGCAGAATGAAAAACGAACAGGACATGGTTTACAAAAATTTCTTGATTAAACTTTCAAGTAAATTTTTCTTCGTCGTTTTTTCTTAATTTCTGTGATATCAAAATTAAAAAAGTTAATTAATTTATAAACATGAAACTTAAAATTCACCGCGGTTTTAAAACAAGTTAGAGGGTGGTAATAATTTACTTGAATTGCAATTAGTTATTTGATTATAATCTCAGTTTTTCCCAAATTATAAAAAGTTGGAAAGTTTTCAAGTAGCAGATTGACCAAATTATATTTTTATTAAAGTAGTATCTACGGTTTATGTGGGTTGCAATTTGTCTGCAACTTGAAATTTTGTTTGCAACTTATCAAGTCATATGCTCAATTAGGAGAGTAACGAGCTCGTTAGTTTACCATTTGAGTTTTCACTTCATCATAAATATAACGAACGATCTTGTTGCACAACATATTTATATAAGCAAAAAGAAATTTTGCATACCTTTGAATACCGCATACAATATCACTTGGACGAATCACTAAGGCAAACGTAACACAGTAGCACATAAGTATACCAGCTAAGAGCACATAGCTAAGTTCTCTTCCAGAAGCTCGCACGATTGGAGTATCATTGAAACGTATAAAAACACACACAACAAATGCTGTTATTAAAATACCAGTTGAACTTAAAGCCATGGCTCCAATGGCCCATCCACTTTCAGGACGCAAATATTCTTCGGGAATATCGAGACAGCGAATATGTAACGGATCAGGGACAGTCCCCAAAGGGCATCCTATACATTGTGTGGGATCAGTTGGATGTCGAATCTGAAAGAAACAAACAAAAGTAAATATTTTTACTTCAAAATATTTAAATTAACATAAAAAATAACTGAAAACAAGAGTAGTCGCACACGCGGCTTTTGATTTTTTTCAATCTTAAAACATTTGTATTGTTTTATTTTCCACCACTCTGTGTGCTCAGTTTTGAAACCAACTCTGATTTACTGAAAACGTAAAGTTCAGATTATACGTAAAAATATTTACCAAAACTAAAACTGCTTAAATTAGGCCTTAAGCACACTCAGAGGCGCAAGTCTTAACAATGAAAATATAATATACCAAAAAGAATATTTTATTTCACAGTGGGAAAAAATACAAAATAATAAGTTGTAATAGGTAAATTAGTAATAAAGTGGAGAGAAAAAGATGTATCTATTAGATATAACTCCTTTAGTAAAAATTTTTGGTTGCCATCTACAAGTTAACCTCGGAAAATTTCTTATCCTTTGTACAAACATGCATAAATTAGCCTTACTCTCTTTGTTCATAAAAGTTTTCATTTTCTCCTCAATCTCCGCTCTTGGGTGAAACACCCCTATTCTGTAACTGCTTCGTTATCATAAAGTTTCTGTTAAGCTTATAAAATTGGGTTTACACGTAATATTTATCACTTTTGTTTCTATTTTTAGTGTTTATTTTAGATGTAGTATATCAAGTTTTACGAGCTTAACGAATTCGTTATGATAACTAAGGAAATAAAAATAAGGGTGACGTATCATGTTCAGTTTAGTTGAGTTTAAAATAAAGGTGCAACAACACTATAATTTAGAGATTTGTGAATAATGTTGAGAACAAAGACGTAGCAAGTTTTAGAATTTAAGAGGTGCTCAAATTTCTTGCTAAGGACGAAAATTTTCATAATCATGTCATGAAATACGTTAAATACAAAGTTTCGCATTAGATTTAAAAAAAACATCGAAAATAACAGGCTTTCAAAAATATGCCTTATCGCTTAGTTCTCAATTAACTCAAGTAACTGCATGAGCGTAGGATTAAGGCCGCGTTCAACTTACGCTTACAACGCTGTTGGTACGAACTGGCGCAAACGCCAACGCTTTAGCGTTCGACTTGGAAATGTTGCCGCTTACAGCGCAGTGTAAACAAAACCGTTACCTCCATTTTCTCACGCTTACAACGCATATTTCATTTTGGTAAGGAAGCGTAAGCGCGGAGCTGTAGTGGTAAAAATTGTAATTATTTTTCAATTTATTTGAAAATATTTAAGTTTACTTTTCAACTTCAATATTTAAATTTAAACATTAAATTACTTGTCCTATATTAATTATTACTTTAATAATTTATTGCTCTTGTGTTACCCGCTCAATTTTTCATAAAAAAATGAGTGCAAGATTGTAAATAAAATTAATTGACCCAAAATAAATTATTGTGTGAAATAATTGTAAAATGTAATTGCATTAATAAACAATTATTATTTCAGATTGTTTGAATATTTTATAGGTTAAGCAACTGTCACTTTTAAATTGCAGCGCTGATGGTGCTAACATATCGTTCAATTTGGAACGTCTCTATACATAAAAATACGAATCTTTTAAGGTGAGGATAAAAGTTGTCGGACTTGATAAGGCCACAATTTAATTTTGAAAATTGCAATTTTCTCGTAAGAAACACATGTAAGTGTATTATTGCACAATATTTCGTAATAATTTATGCATTGTGTTGACGGGACGTGTGCTATGTCTGGGTTGACAGTGACTAGTGGTGGGGAGATACCAGTCGCTTCCTGAGATCTGTTGCGTCAACTTCCATATTTTTCCAGTTGGAGGTACTTGGGGGATGTTTTTAGTAAGTAAAACGCGTATTAAAATCATTTTAGCGCAACTACATCAAAAACGAATTCACATAAGAAGTGTTTTTTTCCGAAATTTGTTGTCCGATCACAATTTAATTTTTTTAATTAGCTAATTACACCATTATCTTTCATAATTTGTTGTAAAAACCGAGATTCTGGTATATTTACTGTCGCCACAACCTATTTTAATGTTGACGAGCGGAGTTACAGTTTAAAAGAGCCAATGGGTAAATTGCATTGTTAATAAATTTTAAAGCTCTTTTTTCAAAAATATGTAAGCCGTTTGCAAATTTAAATTTTTTATATGCTAATTACCAGCGATACCATACGATATTTACCAGCAGTATAGCGCGAAGCATACACGGGTTGACTACGACGCGGTAAGTCGCGGTTCAAACCCTGCTCGCGTTAGATACACTGCTGTGATCAAAAAGTCCAATATCGATCTGTGGACTATAGGGAAGGAAACGGAAACCACCTCATGAATTATACTCTCTGGTAAATTCATCTTGGCTTCGGCCAAGTTGAATCGCCAACGTCCGGGTGACCGGATATGGCACACGAAGAAGAAGAAGATACGCTAATTAGACCCTCATCTTTTAGAATCCACTTTAAAAATAGTCAAAATCGGATGTCGGGTTTCTTACCCGTCACCCGGAAAACTGAAATTTTGTAATATTAAGTTCACAATAGCGCAACTGGTTGGGCGCGCGGAACTTCACTGTACTTATACCAACTTTGTAATTAGAAAATTACTACATACTCATACAATACTCATAAACATCAACTTTCACTGTCAAAACTCATAAACACTGTCAAAAAGTACATCAAAACGTTTCATATTTCACCACCGTAATCGCTCGCATCAAATTTTTAAAAATTCAAATTACTTGCACATAGCCTATAGGCCTATATAGCGATTTTTTAAAAAAATTCGATGCCAGCGATTACGGTGGTGAAATATGGAACGTTTTGCTGTACTTTTTGACAGTGTTTATGCAACTTTGAGTATGTAGTTTGTAGTAATTTTCTAATTATAAGGTTGGTATAAGTACAGTAAAAAATTCCGGCGCACCCAACCAGTTGGCGTTAGTTGTGAACTTGCAAATAGCCTATAGAGGATGTCCTATTCCGCTATGGGGAAACACAGCACATACAAACGAAAGGTGGCGAATATATACAAATGTAGTTGTCAAAGTTTCAGAATAGACTACTATTCTAGGTTAGAATCACGTTTTGTGTTCGATAACGAAAGATAATTAATTTATTGATTTGTTATTAAATTTATCAAACTGTTTGTGATTAATGGTGAATAATTTCTAGATTAACTTCACTCAAAACAAAATTTAATGTCAACTCTTTTACACACTCATAAAGATTTGAAGGCAAATTTTAAAAAACATACAGTTTTGCAATAAAACGACAATCGTATTTTTTCTCGTATTTTTTGTCTTACGAGAAATCATGTGTGAAAACATATACCTAGATGTAAAGCGGGTTTAACACTTCATGGATCAAGAAGAGGGAGAAAACGAAAAAGAAAACCGGGGTAGAGTCAAGAATCCCGAACTCAAAAGTACACTTTTTCCTATAGAAATGGCTTGACCAAACGAAAGAAAGCAAAAATACAAGCTCTTTAAGGTGAGGATCAATCTTGTCGGAGTTGTAATAAGGCCAAAATTTAATTTTGAAAATTGCAATTTTTCCATAAAAAATAGATGTAAGTGTATTATTATATTACGCAATAATTTTATGCATTTTGTTAACAGTACGTGCAGATTTATGTTAGCGGATCTACCTTAAGGCGGCTATAACTAGTGCAGCGTTAGGAAGGAGTCAGTCGCTCTCTGGGTCTCGAAGGGTTGCTGAGAATAGGTTTTGACAGCGCAACCACCTCAGAAACGAATTCACACAAAATAGTTATTTGTACAACTCGTGTTAGAGTGATACTTTTTTCACGAATGTGGAAATTTATTTGGCGAGACGAAGTCGAGCCAAATAAACCACATGAGTGAAAAAAGACACTTCTAACACAAATTGTACACACTATTTTTATACTTTTATTAAAAAGACTTAAATTATATGCATAATTTAAAAATTAATTTTATTTAAAGGTACGTATGTACTTAAAGTTAAATATTAATAAGTTGGCTAATTTTAAGTAACCAAGGAAAGTGTTTATGTGCAATGAAAAAGTTACTTTTTCATTGTTTATTACTTTTTTCACTGTGTCATGACAACGCATAAAAATAAAAAAGTGACACTTCTAACACCAATTTTGATCTTAAAACCTAACTTTTTAATGAAAGTATAAAAGTGATTTTTTAGAAAATTTGTTGTCCGATCACAACTTTAATTTTTTTATTAGCTAATTACACCATTATCTTTCATAATTCGTTGTAAAAAACAAGATTCTGGTATATTTACAGTCGCAACAACCTATTTCAATTTTGGGGGCGGCGTTACACTTCAAAAGAGCCAATGATAAAATTGCATTCCAAATTAACTTTAAAGCCGTTTTTTTCAAAATTGTGTGAACTGACCGCAAATTTTATTTTTTTATACGCTAATTAGACCCTCAACTTTCATAATTCACTTCATAAATCATGAAATTCCGAATTTGGGTTTATTGACTGTCCCCGAAAAACGCCACCCACAGGGCGACCTAAGTTTACTAGAGAACAAAAACGCGAACTTTGTTGAATTTTGTTTGTTTATTTTGTGTAAAATAGTATTTTTCTTGTTTTTTTTTAGAGAGACAAGTGCTCTAAAAGGAGGATCGACTTGGAGCAAGCCACAACATCAGGAGCAAATACATATTATAACCTCGGAATAGTAGATGAAATGTGATTAGTTCAGTTATTTAATTTGTAGCCAAAAATAAAAATCAGTTCTGAAATGTCAAAACTACATTTTTTTTAACTGGAATGAAGTATTGCTTATATAGAAATAAACCAATTACAGAAGTTTTTTATTCATTATAAATTTTTGAGAAAAAGAAAAAGTGACTACCATTTTGTAAAATATTAAATTTTAGAAAGTTTTTCTTTTTTTTTGACTTGATTTGCTGAAAATTGTACGATAAAAATTTAAATTATTTTTCTTTTATAATCCAACAAAAAATGCGTTATTTTTCAAGAGAGTGCCATGGTGTTCTCCCTTAAAAGCGTGAAAATCATGTAGCATTTTTTTTTGGTTTTCAGCTTCTTTATTTATTCTCTATGCAACTCAATTATTACTTTCAGTTGCCATTGGACTTTCACTTTTAATTTGCTATTTACCTTAAGAAGTTAAATAGGTAAAATAAGGCCGTATCAATCGATCTATGATAGAAGGGGGGGAGGGATTAAGTGGCGTGTGGCAACCTTCAAAATATGAAAAAATGAGTAAATACCAATTAACACAAATCTTTCATCGTAAAACAAAATTAAATTAACAATACACATTACGTTTTTAATACACGCTATAGCATTTTAAATTTATATTATAGAATCATGTAACAGCTTTCGTTTGAAATAATTCGGTAATATTTTTGCTTGAGCGGAAGAAACTTTAACTCAATTCAAAACTAAAAATATATAAGAATAATAATTCAAAAGCTGTGCCTTGCCGAAAGACAAGCAGAGAGTGAACATTTGCTCTGCAGAATTTTATTATTTATAAATAATATTTTTGTCGATGAAAGGGTTTGAACCCTATAACCTCCACTTCCTTATTCACGGTTCTAATAATTGAATTTCCAAACAGGCAGGTTACTAACGTGAAGATCAACTGTCTAATCATTCGTAAGTGTCCCACACTTTTCTTTTTCGACGGTGGTTAATTTGACACTGAAAATATAAAGCTCTAATCTTTTATTGTATTTATGGATTGCGTGGATTCGGCAAAGTTCAAGTTAAAGTTCTTAAATCAAATGCATGAACAAAAGTTACGACAGATCGCTTATACGTGCGGGCTGCTGTGTTTAAAATGATATCAATCAATGACATAAAAAATATATAATAAAAATGTACCACGAATAAAAAGTTACTTGTTTACGACATCTTAAATTAAATTTTTTAGTACATTTGCTAAGCGCAAAACCTTTTTTCAACTCCAACTCGGCCAAGTTTTCTATTCTTTCTTTGATGCTTTTGAGTATTAAATTATACCGACATTATTTTTTACAGTATAATATAAAGTAGACCTACGGGTACTGGGATGTTTCTGAAATAAAAGCCAATAAAATTTTTCAAAAAAATTAAAGAATGTTAACATTAAATTTCAATTTATTATACAAATCCTTTATTATTAAAAAAATTTCCATCATCTGACAACGAATAAAGCTCGTAATAAACTACGTCGTCGTAAAATATAAAACTTTAATGGTAGGTGGTTGTAAATAATGTATCATATGGACCTTAAAACTAAGTCAAGTCAAGAAAGGATTAACTTTTAAGATGTTTTATATAAAATTGGTGTTTAGCAAAAATAACATTTTGCAATGACCGTCATCGGAAAACTCTGTCACCGGACGAAGTGACGCTTCCCGAATAACGTGAAGCGTGAATGAAAAATAAATTACACAGAACAGTAATGTAAACAACCCTCTACTGCCAGTTATGAAAAATATTTTTGGGAAGTACCTACGCTTCCTATTCTTTCACTATACGTTTAGCACCGGAAATTTTACTCCTACTAGGAAAATTTACGACCTCGTTAAGACCCTTTCCTAAATTGATATTTATCTTAGTGGTTTGTAAAATTTAAGATTTTTTCTATGACGATAAGGAGTAGTTCAAGTATTTTTTTTTTTTTATTAAAATAGAGATTGATCCACTTGAACTGATTAAATTGTCAGAAGCAGCTTTTATTTTTGGAAAGTTTGTTTCCAAATAGTTTATGGTAAAGGAAAGTTAATTACTTCAGCAATTTCCGCAAGTCTAATTAATACTAAACATCAAATACCATATTCCCTTGTGCCAGTTTTTAATGAGAGTTAATTTGGTTTCAAATTTCAGATACTATATAACAGTGGTATTCAAACAATAACACGAAATGCTATATTTGGAAAATTCAGTAATTATGAAAGGGCAATCAAGAGTTCATTTTAATTCAGTTGGAAGGAATAAGACGTAGTTAAAGAAAACTATAAACAGAAAGTTACTCATATGCTATCATTATTACAGTTTGAATGGAATCTCATGAATTAAAAATATTATAAAACAATGAATAGACATATTTTCTTATGTCTATGGCTCAGCAAGCATCCTTAAAAATAAAATGCTTGAATTTTTCATTTCTTATCTATAACTCATAAAGAAATATATAGAGTTCAATTTGAATTAACCAATTTTTTAAAGAAATTATGCAACTTGTAACAAGCTGAAAAGGTACAAAATCTTCGGCTGGCAATTGGAGAGCTTAATCGGGCGTGGACCATGCAATGGTTTTTAGGGGCGTAATAATGAAATTTAATAATTAAAATTATAACTTTAAAATAATGCTGAACTAGTTTCGTTACAAACTCAGAATCATGCTTGTACAATAAATAATCGTGAAAATAGTAAGTATTGACGGTTTCGACCCCAAAGCTATAAACAGACTTTTTAAAAAGAAATAAACATTAGAATGAAAAGCCCGAACCCTTTCTGGTAGTTAAAACGTCAAGTTACGATAGACACTTAAAAGTTTGGGGTGAAAATCATAAATTTAATAAAATCACTGAAGTACAAAATGTTTAGATTTTAAAAATTTACATTTTTAGTTAAATTCATATTACTAGGCATTGATTATAA
The DNA here is from genome assembly GCA_036346125.1 of Lycocerus yunnanus. NCBI lineage: Eukaryota > Metazoa > Arthropoda > Insecta > Coleoptera > Cantharidae > Lycocerus > Lycocerus yunnanus. The sequence continues at coordinate 4,135,068 of JARFIX010000005.1, read as the reverse complement.
ATTTATAAAAGATGCGCACCCTCAAGAAGAAAACGAGCTTTTTAACAATCAAAACCATTTTATTAGATTTTTTAAATAAATTGTGAAAGTATTTTATTTTTGTATTTTATTTTAAACATTCAAAAATAAACACGAAACGTTTTTTGTATACTGGAAATTGATCAAACGAAAAGTTATAAAGACAAAAGTTCTATTTAAAAAAAAGTACTACAAACACGTCAAATTGTAATATACAACAGAGAAAAATTCACCATCAGATGTCGATAAACATTTTATACTTTTATATAAAAAAATAAAAAATAAAATTGTACCGAGAAACATCAAGCGCCACCCTGCAGGATACTGTCACAACAAAAAATAGAAGATCTTGCTCCTGATATATTCAAGATAACGCGTCAAAGGTTAAGGTAAATAGAAAACCAAGTTTATAACACAAAATGAGAATCAGTTATTCAATGTGTCTATCAAATATATTGAAAGAAATCACTTTACGATAAATGTAATAGTTTCTCTAAAAGTAACAGCTTTGTGATAGTACCGACTATGTACTTTTAAAAAATTACAACATAACAAGCTATAATACATAATATATTATATATTACAAATCAAAATGAAATAATACAAGAAAATTAAATTTAGTTTATTATGAATCTTGAATCAATAGACTATGCGACAGGCGTACCAATGTATGGGATAAAATAGCAAATCTATATTCGTGAGAGTTTGCTACAGTGTTACTATTGTACGAGGGTTAACCGCTGGTGAAGTTTTTGTACACATCCCATGAAGTACATGACATCTCATGTGAAGTACATGAAGAACTTGTGAATACATCAAGTACTTGTGAAGTACTGGTAAAATACATGAAGTACGTGTAAAGTAGGTAAAATATGTGTTAAGTATATTGAAGTACAAGTGAAGTATCATGAAATTAGTAAATTTTGGTGAATTACATGAAGTTGAACCCTTTTAATTTAAAAGAACTTAGAATATGCTTAAATATTTAATTCACTTTTAGTAAAAATAAATTATTTAAATCGGGGTCTGGGGTGTGAAACACCTCCAGTGCTTCTGCAACAGAAGATCTTCAGTTCACTTCTGATAAAAATAAACTACTCGATCTAGGGGTCTGGGGGCGTCTAACACCTTCCAGTGCCTTTGAAACGGAGTTCTTCAGTTTACTTTTCATATAAATAAACCACTCAATCCTGGGGTCTGGGGTGTGGAACACCCTCCAGTGCACAAATTTTGGAATAAAGAACATTGCAGAACATGTAAAACCCCCCAGACCGAGTAGTTTATTTTTTATCCGAAGTAAACTGAAGATCTCTTGTTGAAGAGGCACTGGAGGGTGTTCCACACCCAGACCCCCCGGTTTAAACAATTTATTTTTATTAAAAGTGAATGAAATATTTAAGCATATCTCAAGTGTATTAAAATTGGTTAGGCCAAGTAAATGTGTTTAATTCGTAATCTGAAAATTAATTATAAACTGCGTAATTATAAATTCCGTACCCCCTGGGAGGCAGATCTCTTCAACGGGAGATCTTCAGTGTATTTCTGATAAAAAATAAACTACTTGATCCGGGAGGTGGGGATTGAACACCCTCCAGTGCTCAAATTTTGGAATTTCGGTAAGTCTCTGAAATACCGATGAAGTACGTGAATTAGGTGAAGTACCGTAAATTATTAATGAATTATGTGAAGTACGAAGAGGTATGGAGAATTATGATAAAGTACGTAAAGTGTGAAGTTAATTGTACACGATTTCCTGTAGCGGTTGACCCCTCACTATTGCAGTAGAAGTTCCTAATTTTTTTAACACCGTGTACATACCACCTAAGCCTTGTTGAGCAACAAAGCCCCAAACTCTTAAATTATCAGTTGGTCGAAGATCAAACTTATCAAAATAAAATTATTTATGTTGGAAATTTTCAAGATTAATTGGGCATTGCAATGAAATAATAATGTTGTTTGTTGTTGTAATAATAGTATGTAATTGATATTAATAACTTGCAAAATATGTTGCATGAATAAATTTAACGATTTTAAGTTAATGAATTTTTAAATCGGATTAAAATATTTAATTAAAAAAGTAAGTGGAAAACACTTACTAATTTTAATAAATTCAATTAAAAATTCACTTAACTTGAAATCGTTACATTCATTCTTGTAATAGAAGATTATGAGCGTTCAAGTTTGAAATTTTCATCAAGACGTTTCCACTTTATTTGGACTTGGGGCATTATTTTCGTTACCTATATCTGGATAAGATGAATTTTAGCTCAACGACGCAACATTGTTGCAATCGTAAATTTATCGGGAATAATTCTCATATACGCATTTTTCTATGATATAGGAGAAAAGTTCAGAAATTTAAATTAAATAAATTATAAAAGTTATTTAATTACGTTTTTTATTTAAAAAATTTAGTTTTTCACAAATTGAAGGCCCTTTTTGCATCTTAAATAATAATTTCCACTGGTAGGCTATTCCAGACCGTAATAGGAAATTACCTTTTTTAGTCATAATATTATATACAGGGTGTCCCGTGACCGTGGAGAACCTCTTAGGTGGTGATAGAGGACACTTTTCTAAGACATATTTTAAATAAAATTTTGTCCAATCCAAACCCTTGGGGGGTACCTCACTTTAAAGCAATTTTTCAATTTATGATTTCAAGCGGCCATTGCACCGATATTTTTGATTTTTTGGGTTTAATAGATTAGAGCTTTTCTATAGAGCATTTAAATATCTACAAATTATGTTATAACCCCTTATCGCCTAGAATTAACAGATTTCGAGTTATGAATTAAATTAAGGGAAAAATGTCAAAAAATTCCGAGTTTTATTTTTTTACTTTTCTTGCCAACCCCGTATCTTTTAAACGAAACGTCTTAGAAAAAAACTAACGGCCCAAACCGGATAGGAAATTTAACGGGCTACAACGTTGGTCTAATAATTTTTTTTGGGAAACCAACCGTTTTCACATAAATTACGAAAATAATGAACAAGGTGTAGGTTAAAAAAACTAAATAAATTCACAAAATTCTAAAAATCTCAATTTGACTTGCAGCATGTGTTGTAATGTCAAAACGCATTGTAGCCTTTGACGTTTGAGTGACATTGTTAAAAGCGCATTTATTTATCTGCTACAAGACGGCATAATATTCGGAGATCCAGTGCATTTGAAATATCTTGCCGCAGTCTTTGCCCATGCCATAACAAAAATTGTTACTTCCAATTTCTGTTACAAAACTGTTCTGTTTTATGCCAAAATACTCCTCAACGGAGAAGGCCTATATCCAGCAGTGGATGTAAACAGGCATATAGTGATAATTAAAAAAGGGTAGAAGGGTCGCACCTATCGGATTCTTTGTCTTATAGTTTTAAGAATAAACGTGATTATTTTAAATCGTACCCTCTCGCATCTATCTCGCACGCATGCGAAACGGAATAGACGGAAAACGAAACATTTTGGAAATTATCTAAATTATTGTGACTTTTGACGTTTCAGAAGATTTTGACATTTATTTGGCTATAGAGCGCCACGGCAATTCGAAAGACCCCGAGAGGGGGGACTCTGACGCATATGTATTTATGCATCAGAGTCTTGCGAATATGCACGTATCCCGGTCGAAGCACTGCGAGCAAAAATTACCCGTCAATTTTGCAACGTAAAGTCGATTTTTAACAGATGTGGTTTAAATTTTGCGGTGGGGTTGAAAACATTTTCAAAAACCTTTTATTTTTCGGGATTTATTGCGCATTTGACGCGACGGATGGTTTTGTGAAAATGGGTTGGATCTGCTCGATCAAATTTTGGGATCTGTTATAATGTTTCGGTGGAAATCTTAGCGATTCAAATTGATCGTCATGTGAAATTTTTACATGATTACTTTCTTAAATTTAGTCGTGTCGTTATTTAAATAAGTTATTTAGCGCTTCAAAAAGTCGAATTTAACGTATTTTGGTTCAAACAGCAATGTAGCCGTTAGTAATTACTCAAAATTCGCCACAAAATTTTACGAAAAATAATTATAAGCTGTCAATCAAAACAAAATTATAACAGCGTAAACTTGGAAAGTTAATTGTGAAAACTAACCAATCACTATTCACATTTCAATATTTTAGTGTCCATTTCAACATTATTCTTAAAACGAATGGACTATAATACTAAACACTTTTTTTTTTTTAATTAGAATACAAAAAGATGTGGTAGAACCAAATAAATTTAATTGTATTTGGATTTTTTGTCCTTAGCTTTAAATTACAAACCTGATATTGTGTACAATTGAAACAGTGCCAGCAGCAACTTTCTCCCTCGACGTATTTTTTGGCTTGACCAAGATCGCAAGGAGAACTACAATCAGAAGTGGGTGCCTTGGAATGGCCATACTTGAACTGTATATCTGCAAGAGAAAACAAAAAATGTTATTAAAAATGAAAATTTTGTATTTTTTCTTTAACTTCTTTTTTAAATCTTTTTGTTAAAGCTCCGAAGTACTTAAAATAATTAATTTAAAAAAATCTACCATTTAGAATAAATATTTATAGCTGCTACTTCATTTAAATTCAATTGGAGAAGTTGTAGCCATGTCAATTACACCCTAAGTAGTAAATGGAAAAATAGAAACGTGAGCAATTTTTCAAGTTAAAATAGAATTGTTTTAAAGTAAATTGAAGGAACGGTGTGTAATTTGAAACCTTGATTACTAAACCATTAATTATAATAAATTGAATTTTTCTAATTAAAAAAGAAAATTGTATTTTTATGTACTAGAAAAATATAATTTTAAAACTAAAGATCAGTATCATCGTAATTGAGTTTGGAAATTTTCTTCGAAGTGTTATTTAATCCTGCCACTTTAGTAAATGCGCAATAATTATTTAATTCCATCGATACCAAAATAGTTTCCGAAGGTCCATAATCCATAAACAATGTTAAATTTTCCCACTTTCTCCACTTACATACACTACCAGTGTATGTACTCGGTAATAAACAATAGCACTTTTTTGTATTTTAAAAATCAAATGAATAAATTTCATTGAAAATTTTCACTATTATTTATGGTTGATAACCGCTACCATCACGGAAATTCAGAGCTGAAATATTAGTTTTTACGTACTTCAATGGCGATCTGGGAACAATATGATTGCAACAATTCACAATATCTAAAATTGGGTTGCTATATATAGCAACTTTAGTTATTAAATAAAAATTAAAAGATAAAAAGAAAAGTGCTTTATGAACATTAAAAAATGTAGTGGCTAAACAATTTAATTGGACATTAATTCACTATAAGCTTTTGAGTTGAAGTATTAATTTAAAATTCATGTTTCAATAATAAATTATTCAAATTTTTTATAGAAAACTTTGTAAGTATCATTTGTCGTTTTTATGAGGTAATTTTTAACGGGCATGAAAGTGGCAGAATCGACTTATCGATAGAACCAAGAGCTTAACGTGACTATTGAATAAATATGACATAAAAAGTTGACTTAGCGACATTAATCTTGGTACCATAAGCTTGTAGACACAGGAGAATACATTAAAGTATCTAAAATAATTCGAAAACAGTAATGTCAGGTAATAAATTAAATAATAGAATTAATCAGAGTATGAGGTTGAGTAACCATACAATGTCAACTATTTAAAAGCTTTTAGCATTTGCAATAACGTTAAACCATCAAATGAACAGCTTATCCATAGACCAAAACTCATGCGTAACACTAAAGCATTTATTGGGGTTTAGTTTTAGTGGTTTCTCTAAGTGTTCCTCAGTAATTACAGTAGTTTAAATCCATCGATTCTATCTCCATAATATAAACCAAAAAAGTATGACAATTCAGGGTTCCAGGGGACGCCGACGGTTGTTCCAAGACGCCTTGCTTTGAACGTCTTAAAATTTTATCACCAAAGTCGTCGTTTGACGCAATAGCTTTCTTCACATAATTACTTTAAATTTTCAGAAAAACGTTACGTCGAAATAAAAAGTATGAAGCTTTAGCCAACAAAAGAATCGATCTTGGAGTCTTTACTAACAGACACCTTGGCTTACCTCCAAAGCTTATAAGAAATAAAAAGTCTTTTAAACCGATTGAAATAAAATTTAAGTACAAATTCGTCGGACACACAGCATCAACCGCAACTGCCAATTAAAATTTATTATTTTAGCAAGTTTTATTTACAGGAAAATCATTTCTTTTGATAAATTATCTCATCAGATAAAAAGTCAAAGATGCAACAACCGGAATCTTTTTTGTAACAGTCAAGATAAAACCACGATTCTCAATTGCGCGTGACAAATTAGTAGCAATTTGAGTCAAGTCTTGTTCGAAGTAAATAACGTTTTCGAAATATGCGTACTGACTTTTCGATTTAACTCGCTGAACAGCGATACGAGCAATGAATTGCTGCTCAATGGTACTGAACCGAGAATCATTGCGTTTATCGCTGGAAACTTGTCTGGTTTTTACGACAACGTTGACCACATCCATTTGAAGTTAATTTTAATTCTATTGCCTTGCAGTCACAATTAGGCATGGTATTGTCAAATACGACTGAAGCTAAATCTTACGTGCAGTCACGTATATCGGTTTCAAGTCTACTGGCTGTCTGATTAGCTCCTTCATTCTGTTTCCGAGCACTATCTCTAGCTGTCAATGACAAATTATAATCTCTCAATTTACGTTTAACAATCCATATTTTTAATTTGCTTGAAAATGGAATACGCACTTCTAATAATAAATTTTGGTTATTTTTATTATATCAAACTTCGGTTAAATTGGTTTTATTTTTAACCGACAGTTGAAAACAAAAATGTTTCCTCATGGAACAAAAATTTATGTTCGATTCGGCTAGCTGTAGCTGTTAGCGGTGAGCTATGGTAATAAATCCTGAAAGTTAAGGTTATGCTCTCTCTCAATAAAAACACAAGGGTAGGTAACAAAATCAAATTTAATAAAGATAAAAATTTCTTTTTACAAAATAAAATGTTATTATGACACTTGACCTCTGCACCTACGTGTCGGAACAAATCAAAACGTTGACCAATGGTGCTGCGCAATATTAAGAGGTTACGTTGGCCCGCTCTGCGGACGATTCTTAATGAATCCAAAATAGATTGAACAGTGGCAGCTGTTAAAATATAATAAAATCTTACCTTACTGATCAGAAAGGAAGTCACAACGTGGTACCTTATACAGGATAATTTTAACAGCTGCAGGAACCCAATGATTCTGGGATCAAAACTACCCCAAATTTGCTCTAAAAACACAATGACACTAATCGAAGATCCTAGAGATGAAACTGATCGGTTGTAGTTGCAGGTAACCGCACGTTGAAGAATCTCTAGCAGCAGCGAATCCGTGTTTTAGCTAAGCTGAATCAAGAATGTTGTTTGATTGACAACAGGAAAGTTGGACATCCGGCGACTTAGAAATAATGTATTTTCAATAAGATAAACCGCCCGCTCCGTCCAAAAAAATATTTGAAATCGTCGCTGTTGATATCAAGGATAAATAACCAACGCGGACTGGGTGCGCGAGCGAAACACACATGTGCTATGCAAATTGTTAATAAAAAGCTAAAAATTTCAACCTTGAAAATATTCAAGAATTTAATTCCAATTAAAACAAAAATCCACAGTAACGTTAGAATTAAGCACGAACCAATAATCATATGGCGACACAGTAACTTCAATATTCCCTACTCTCGAAAATACTAATATATTTAGGAATATTTTAAACAAAGCTCGGAAAGTCAAATTCAAAAATACGGTCACCTTGCGTGAAGATCAAAACTGGACTCCCCCATTCCCTTTGCTTGTGTGCGCGCCCCGACCTACGCACGTGTTGTTTTCCACCTGCATTGCAAATAAGTTAATATTTGGAAATAAAATGTAAAATTTTCGTAACACAGTTTTGCTTTTTTAAGCGTTTGAGTCTTGGTAATTTAGTTCCATGGCTATCGATATTTGAAGTAATTATCCAATTCCTGCCGTTACAAAACCTGAAAAATTAATTTTACTTCTTGCAAATTGGTTCTTGCCGATTTCATCATGTTTTCGGTTTACCTAAGTCATTTGTTGCGGTGGTAGTCAAAGGTATACCGGAGGCCGACACCAAAATCGAATCTAGCACTAAACTTTCATCTGATCACTCACCAATTTTGATAACTATAAGCGCCCAAGTCTCTTTAAAGGAAACACTACCATCGCTGCACAACAATCGAACCCACTGGAGGTCGTTTCAAAAACTCCTCGATGAAAAAATTTCGTTCAATATTCGACTAAAAACCATAAAAGATTTGGACGATGCGGTTGATTTCTAACATGTTTGATCTGAAAGGCGGCCTGGGGTGCCACTCCAATTCACGAAGAGGCAAAACAGTGAGTAATAATTACCCAATAGAAATAATGAAAGCCATTGCAGAAAAGCGAAAAATAAGGAGAATCTGGCAAAACACTCGAGATTTCGCTACCAAGAACGAGCTAAATAGAAAAACGAAAGAGTTAAAAACATGTTTTAAAAATTAAACGTTTGGCAACTATCTGGCAAATCTCTCCTCAACACAAGCTACAGATTACTTATTGTGAAAAGCTACTCTACAACTAAAACACCTACAAAAACCTTTCCCTCCAATTCAAAAACCAGACACTACATGAGGAAGAAACAATAAGGATTTGCAGAATATCTGGCTAACGTCTTCTAACCAGACCCGATGGTAACAAGCAACGAAGAAGAAAAATACGAAATTTCCTCAAAACTTCAACCCTTATAACTACTCCAATTAATCAGTCACAGCCATCAAATCCAGAATTTTGTATAATTTAAAAAATCACCTGGATATGACCTCATCACCGAAACCATTCTTGGTCAATTGCCACCGAAAGCAGTAAAATTAATTAGATACTACATCTACAACGCAATGCTGCGGCTGCAACACTTTCCGCTACTATGGAAGGTAGCCCAGATTATCGTAATTCCTAAACCAGGTAAACGAGGGAATCAACCGCTAGAGGAAGTTGTGTACAATTAACTTCACACTTCACGTAATTCATGATAATTCTGCATACTTTTTTGTACTTTATATAATTCAGCAGTAATTCACGGAACTTCACGTACTTCACCAGTAATTCACCGTACTTCATCAATAATTCACAGTACTTCACCTAATTCATCGATACTTCATTGTATTTCACGTACATCATTGATATTTCAGAGACTTACCGAGATTCCAAAATTTGAGGAATGGATCCCCAGACCCCGCGGATTAAGTAGTTTATTTTTTATTTTGTTGCAGAGATCTTCCTCCCAAGGGGTACGAAATTTATAATTACACAATTTATAATTAATTGTCAAATTACGAATTAAACACATTTAATAGCTAATTTTAATAAACTTGAGATAAGCTTAAATTTTTAATTCACTTTTAATAAAAATAAATTATTTAAACCGAGGAGTCTGGTGGATGTGAAACACCCTCCAGTGCCTCTGCAACGGGAGATCTTCAGAACGGGAACTTCTGATAAAAAGTAAACTACTTGGTCTGGGGGTTCTGCATGTTCTTCATTCCAAAATTTGTGCACTGGAGGGTGTTCCACACCCCCCAGGCTTCCCGGATTGAATAGTTTATTTTTATCAGAAGTAAATTAAAGATCTTTCGTTGCAGAAGCACTGGAGAATGTTCCACGTGAAGTATTTTATGTACTTCACATGAGATGTCATGTACTTCATGAGATGTGTACAAAAAACTTCACCAGCGGTTAACCCCTCGCAGGTAAACCACCTGAAGATGCTGCATCTTATAGGCCATTAAGTTTACTCCCCGTACTGTCAAAATTATTTGAAAGATTGCTGCTCAAACGACTCCAGCCCATTCTGCTGGTTTTCGTCATCGACATGCCACCATCGAACAAATTCATCGAGTCGCAAACCTAATAAAAGAGAATTTGGAAGAAAAAGTTTTGTTCAGCCGCCTTTACCGACGTGACCCAGGCATTCCACAAGTACAAAATAAAGCAACAATTGCTGTCAACCTACTACCATATAATCAAATCTTACCTAACAGAAAGATTTTTTCAGGTCAAAATCCAGAACGAATGCTTTGCACTCATTCCAATCAATTCTAGCGTCCCACAGAGTAGCGTGCTGGGTCTAATTCTGTATATTTTATTTACCGCAGACTTTTCTGTTTCATCAAATGCCTTGTTGGCCATCTTTGCTAATGACACTGCTGTGATGACTTCACATACAGACCCATCCATTGGCTCCGATATGCTACAGTAAAATTTAGACAGCATCCAAAAATGGATAAAAACGTGGAGAATTATGGCAAATGAAAGAAAATCTGTTGATGTTACTTTTACAACACGCAAAGAAACTTGCCGGACTGTAACCCTGAATAGAAACGTTTTCCCACAAGCTGAAGATACTAAGTATCTCGTAATGCATCTAGACCGTAGACTTACCTGGAAGAAACACATATGGAGCAAACGCAAACAGCTTGGCATTCAGCTACACAAACTAAAATGGTTAATTGGCTAGAATTCTCAGTAAAAATTGGAAAATAAACTTCTTTTATATAAAACCATCATAAAACCTATCTGGACTTATGGCATCCAACTCTGGGCACAACCAGTAATTTTATTTTAGTCAAAAACAGAAAGAAAAATTTGTAACGCCCCATAGTATATCACGAACGAGGCTATCCATCGAAAACTCCAGGTAAAAACGGTTCAAGAAGAAATACAAGCATCCAGCACTAAGTATTACCACAGATTGTCTGAACATCCAAACAATCTGGCCTAAGTCTTATCCACCATTACAACCCAAAAAAGAAGGTTTAAAAGACATCATTGCCAGGACCTACCAGCAAGATTTATTTGATTTAATTATATTAATTGATTGAGATCTATTAATGATCAAGATGAGATTGAGACGGTCACTGGCCTAGTAGATAGAGCGATCGACTACTGATGCTAAGGGACCCGGTTCGAACCCGGTGGAGTCTACAAAGAAAATTTTCTTTCTGACTCTCTTTCTATCTAATAACCATCCCCGTGCTTTGAAAGGCACGTAAAGCCGGTGGTCCTCCTATGTTAATGAATTGCCATCATTAACAATAATATAGAATAACAGACACATCTGAAGCCAGTCTAGCAAACTACTTCAGATGTAAAACAAACAATATGCTCACAGTACCAGCAGTAGCTTTGGATCTTTGTCGAGGTTACTGTTGGATAATACAGGACCTAGTCCTAATTTAAGAAAAAGAAGAAGATATTAATTGATTGACATATTGTTTGATATTAGGAGTTCTACATAGTTGGTTTTCGAGTATTCGTATTGAATACTTGTAGTTGGAAACTGTCACGGGACAGATCAGCAATCATGCCACTAAGGGCCAAAACTTTTACTTATTGTACCCTAAATGTGCAGATTGTAAAATAAATAAATTGCAGTTGCAATTGCAGTTCAGGAAGAATGAGAATTGGCCAAGTAATAGTTTCATTAGGAGTCAGAGAATACTTTCTTTATGGCCAGATCAGATTTAATCGTATTGAGGTTATGGATGACATTTATTGAGAATTTACCAATAATAAATAGGCATTAGGTACATACATTTTAATAAATAATAATAGTAATTTTAGTCAAGTGATTGGTAAACATAATAAATTTCAATAGCTCGTCGTCCGATAAATTCATATTAGTTATTAGCGACATTGTATGTGCAGTATGTGTGGAATTTCAATAAACAATCATCATAACAAAGCAACAAATTATTAGCACAATATCATCGAATGCGGTTCAATTATAATTAGTTAAAATAAAACTGATAAGTACACTTTCAGAACATATTTTAAAAAAATTAATTACCTGACATATTCAGCAGCAGTTCTCCCTCGACGTATTCCCCAACGCGTACCCAACGATATTTTCCTGGAGATACTTGTTTGAAGTGGATTATATTGTATCTTGCAGGTCCATCGCCATTTGCATCAAAATGAAATTGATCACCGCTTAATCCTGCAAAGGAAATTAAAAATGTATGCTTAAACAATGCTAATGACGTAATTTTCCAACGAAATATTTCCGATTCTGTAATTGAAATCGCTTCTTTCAAAAGCAACAAAATCAAATATCTTTGAACCAATTCTCACGAGAATTAAAAGTAAGTAATAATCAAATGTCCTTTGAAGTAATTCAAACAAATCAAAAATTGGAAATATCAAAGTATTTTTTACCAATGTACAGTTTCAAAAAAAATTTTAATTATTTTCTTGTAATACAAAAATTAAATTTCAAGTTCTTGTAACTAAAATTTTAGTAGTACATGCAACGAAGTGCTCTGAGACGATAAAAACATTTGCTTTGAATGTTTCCTTAAAAATTAAAGACTAAAAATAACGATGTTGCTCTAAAGTAATGAAATGGTTTTTAGTTTTATAAAATTTTATAAAAGTTTAATTTAGTTCTAAAATTTTATATTTCTCACACTTATTCTTCTGATCATAACAAATTTCGCGGTGGTTCATCACGATGTGAGGTAGAAGACCGAACAACCACCTCAATCGCGGACAAGAAGGTCAAGGCGATCGGAAGGGCGACCAAAAACAACATGGAAAATCCGCACTTAAATACGAAATCGTTTATCTTGTGATACGTTGTAGTACATTCTCTTATTTAATATTTGAAGAATTTTCTACAAAATGTGTTTATTCGACTACACACAACAATACATTTGTCGCAAAGCTGTCCAATGTAAGACTTTTTTTAAACTTCGAAACTTACTGGATTTATCTATTTCACCTTTTTTTAAAATGGAAGTTATATCTCGGCAAAGTAAATAATTAAAAGCATACAAATAAATATTGCGAAGTGGTCAAACTTTTTTATTAAAGTTGGTAAAACTTTGGAGCGATCATTATAAAACGAGAAATTTTAGTCAGTTTTTTGTTAGAAACAAAAACATACCGTTTTGTTTGTTCGGTTTCATTTTTAACTATAAATTTGATTTTGTTATTAATAAAAAGAAAAATCATTTTGAAACTTATTTATTTACACCATGAAACAGGGTAGGACCTGTTCAAACTTTTAGTTGATGGCAGATCATAAATCTCGGAGTTCACTTGTATCGGAGGGTATCTACTCATATCGACGTACGCTTTTAAATGCACTAGCGTACAATCGAAAAAGATATTATAAAACTTAAATTATTTGAAATTGAATTCATCACTATTTTACTATGATTTTTTCACGGAAAACGACGCTTAAACTTTGAGCTCGGAAATCTCTGTTCAGTAAGTTAATTTAGCTTTGGTGTGTATATTTGTTAAAGTAACGGGCGGTTTGCATTAAACCTATACTACTGAAATGTTAACAACCTTCATCGTACAAAATTTAATCTTTTAATGTATGGTTTATTTTGAAATGTTTTATACATTTAAGTTTTGGGACTTCAGATTTTGTAGTTGGCTAAAACGAGGATACTTGAAATATAATTTTTGATAGTTATAAGATCTTTTGGTTATAAGAGATAATAATTAATTTTATTTTTATTTAATTTTGATTTTCAAGGTAATAATTTCAGGTGGTCACTGGCTTAGTAGTTAGAGCGATCTTAATTTTCTTCTTAATTTTCTTAATTTTTGTAAAATTTGAAGAAACTTTACCTTCTAAAATACCATTAAGTATGTTCACGTAGTTCTGAATTTGTATATGCAGTACCTATGCGTAGAATGAATGTGAATAGATTATAGTACAGTAATTAGCATCAAACACTTTGATTGCGGGTTTTGCAGGAGAAGCGGCCTAGCGTCAGCACTACGGTCACGGAATAAGGAATTGGAATTATCAATACATTTTTGGGCTAGCGCCAGCACATTACTCTCTCAGGCACATCACCAAGAATCGGTACTTTCCACCTCTACCACAAACGCAGTATAGTGGTGCTCGAAACTTTTACTTCAAACATAAATTAGTAATTTATTAGTGCTAATATGTATAAATTACATTTACACAAGTCAAAAGAAAAAAAAAACTACTACATAGTTATTAGGATATTTTTAGAAATTTAGAAATTCAGCTATGGAATAATAAGCTTTTTCTGCAAAATTTACAAATTAAAGTTTTTCTAAACTGAGCTAACTGAGCAGCTCTATTATTTGCAACACATTTAAAAAAAAGTTTTTTTATGCGATAACTTGACCGGTAAATTGAATTGTAAATTTTGAACAATGCTATTTAAAACAAATTTTAGATTGAAATTATTGTTAATGTTTGAGGTATGTAAATAATTAACTCACCAGTGCCTATAAAGTTTTAAAATTTAAAAAGCGAAACAGCAAAGTTCGGACGGTTACACTTCAAATTTGAGAAACTTTTAAGCGGCAACAATTTAATCAATCAAATATTTTGGAGGTTTCAAGAAGGGGACGACTTGCTAGATTTGGCAAGAAGAGCTCTCTTCCATTTTAAACAACAAGCGATCAACAAATAATTTGAAAATCGCCGAGTACAAAATGTTATAAATTACATTATTATTATAAAAATATAAAACAAATATTGTTTGAAAATGCTTGAAACCCACGAAATATGGTCATTGATTGCCAAATTGTAAAAATTAATGAATACAAACAAGAAATTTTGAAAAAATGGGAAGAGGAATGGGAAGCAATTTCTTACAACAAACTAAAGGTCGTAAAATATAATACCGATGTTTGGGATACTCATCTAGAACTCACCAGGAGGGAAGAAGTAATTATTAACAGATTTGGCTTGGAAAAAATCATGCAAACGGATAGCCACGTATTTAAAAAATTACAACCCCCCAAATGTTCCTGTGGAAACTTCTGCCTAACGATTACTCGTATTTTAAAGGATTGCCAAAAATATCAGGCAGCACGACGTTTTGCTGGACTACCCGAGATTCTTCAAAATAACAAAACTAACGTGAAAAAATTATTGATATTTCTAAAATCATCTGGCCTACTGAGAAAAATTGAATCATTTTATTATTCCTGACATTAATCTATTACTCAATTTATTATTGTTACTCTTCTTTTCTTCTTCTCTTAACTTAGAACTAGGTTTTTTTAATACGAAATAGTAACCTCGGTGAAGTTCTGAAGCTACTGCTAGGACTGTGGGTATATTATCGGTTTAATATCTGAAGTAGCTTGCTAGGCCTCAGATGTGGCTATTACCTTAATTTAAATGATTAATAATGGTAATTTATTAACATAGGAGGACCACCATCTTTACGTCCTTTCTGAAGCACGGAGACGGCATTGCAAAGTGAGCTCTAGCCAGATTCAAACCGGGGCGCCTTATGTTAGCAGTTGATCGCGTTAACAGCCAGGACAATGACCGTCTCTATTCTTACCTATTCTTGTTAATTAGTGCTAATAACTGTTAGGTTGAAGCACACATTTTGTATATGAATTTCTAATTTGTACTTAAAAAAAATAAATTAAAATAAATTTACCATTTCTTGCGTTTACATTAGTCAGGTCACATGATTTATGCCAATTGAATTAATAGAACTTTAATGGCAATTGTTTGAAATGTTAAAAGTTATATCATGTAATTTTTGTTTATTGTTAGTAAGATTTGCTTACAGAGTTGAAATAAAACATAATAAAATAATGCATGTACTTATGTAGGGCTACTTAGGTACTTGAAGGAGTACATATTTCCTTGACGATTTTCGTCATTTTTTATTTTCAAACACTACATTTAAAATGTTTTAAGAAATTATTTTTGTTTATTGCTTTTAATATTTTAACAATTTGTACATTGCCAATACAATTAAAAACCAACTGAGTGTACATCATTGATAAGAAGTATCCCAGATAGCACGTAAGGTTTTGACAATATTGTCATATGCTTAACAAGCTTGTTGCAACCTTGTAACAACCGTAAAATGCTATTAGGGATATAGGAAAAAATTTATAGCACGTATACCGCACAAAAAAATTTGCATAGAAAAAACGCACATAAAGAGGTCGCTTAAAAACAGATTTCACTGTACTACTCAAATTAGTGCATCAATTTTAAATTTGTTACATTGCAGTAGATTAATTATCATAATCAGGCAAATTGACTTAATCCAAATTACAAATTTTATTTGCTTTACATTTTGCATGAGTGTAGAACGAATGCAATATATTTATAGATATAGTAATTCAAACTTGATCGTAAATTATATATTTCAAATTTTTTATATGTATAGTAGTATATTATCAGCAAGTGACAGTTTTTATATTTAGTGAGGCTTCAAATAAAGTATAAAATATACTGGTGCTATAAAATCTATCTCCAAAAATGGGAATGTATTTCAATAATTGAAAATTTATGTAAGGAGACGGCAGGCTTAACTTAAATACTAACAAAAGCTTTTTATTTTATAGCAGATTCGGTTTTTTTGTAAAAGTGAAATATAATACAAATGAATATTAAATTGTTATAAAAAAGTAGACCGGATAATCTGAGCACAAAAGCTTTCTACAAGTCGTCTGGATTGAAAGAATTCAAGGGAATAAAAAAACTGTAAGTGTAACGTTTGACCTATGTCTAGGAGATTTTTAAATATAAAAAGTTAAGTAATTACATATTGACCGATGGACGTGATTGTGTACACCAATAATAGTAAACCAAAATTAGACTGTGTTTGCTGCCCCGAATTTGAGTTACTTAATTTCTTAAATCCGGAGTTTAGCACTTTATTATCTAGATTGGATTACGGTGATGTATATTGCGTCACGTAATTAATCAAAACATATTTTCCCTCGTCTCGTAGAAGTTATATTTAGCTGTACTGAATGAAAACCGAGTTTTGTTTTATAATTATTATTCAAAAAAGTATTCTTAGGTTTTATATTTGTAAAGAACTGATTTTCAAAACACCGAATTGTTTTCATCTCATTTTATACTATATTAATTTTAAATTACGAAAGCATATAATATAAAATAATCATCAGATGAAAGGGAGTTCCTTTGGTAAAATAAATAACAACGGGTATTCTAGTTATGTTAAGAAACCCACATTGACTGTCATTTATCTTGAATTTTCTTACCCATTTTGACGAATAATTGAAGTACAAAAACAGGAACCCACTCTGTATCACTAAACAAATATTGGAGCGTATGCGTATTGTCTAGTTTCTTATATTGTTTACGCTTTATTGATTGGAAGTTTCTGAACTTCTTAGGTAGTATAATACCTTTATATTTTCTAAGGAAAGTGAATGTGATTCATTGTTTTCGGAGATTGCGATTGCCTCGAACAAAATTAATATTGGCTGCAAGAAACCGACAAAGAGTTTCAAAGACAATGAAATGATAGGCGAATGTCACAGTGTATGGAGAAAGTAGACGAAACCACAATATCTCACGGATAGAATTTTATTGTTTGTAGAAACAAACTTGAAAAGAAACGTTTTTTTACGTTTCATCTAAAGAAAAACTTATTGATTTCGGAAATTCTTAAACTGAGCCACTCTTAACAGGTGGTTAAATTTAATTGCTTTGCGCGTTGAATACAAAACGGAGTAGGTTGAATTTATATCTCAACACAACAACTTGAGAAGTAGCTAAGAACGTGAGATTGATGTTCCGAATTTTAAAAGATGGGCTGATTTTAGAAAATCAACAAACATTTTTAAATTTTAGGCGGGGACGAGTAATATATTATAACCTAAAATAATTTTTTTCATGTCAAGGTTGACACATAATCTATGTTTTGTATACGAAAAACTAAATTAATGTAAGCAACAGTGAACTAATCCATACAGCTTATAATATAATTTTATAATCTAAATGTTAAAACCAGCGGAGGACTTGCTAATGCGATAATTACAACTGTGACTATTGCATGCGTAACATGTCAAATAATTTATGTCAACCAATGGCATGACTTTATTCTGCTATTTTGAACAAATCATAATGAATTATTTAGGAAACAGTAATATTAAGCAAGTTATAATTTTATAAATTGTTGTGCTGCTACTATGGATTATTCATACTTTAGTTCTTCTGTTGTGTTACGAAAACGATTTCCTCATCGCTGAGGTTAAGCATGGGGGACCTATTGTTTGGTTCCAAACGATTAATTGTTTAATTCCCGGGTTTCCGATATAGCAAGGTCTCCAGAGATTAGTAAAGTGTATCAGTTTTATTTTATCGTACGGTATATCTACATATATTAGCTTAACTTGAACTATTTGAGTGTTTATTTACTATCAGTGGTTCTGAAACGCGAACACGTAATTACGAGTAGGAACATATTAGTTTATATACCTACGATTACCTACTATATTTACTTAATTATTCTGTATCTAAACCATCACAAAGTCATCATTAAAATAATTTATTAGCGTTTATACGTCATTAAAAATTTGAGTATAAAAAACCAACGATGGTAGGATATTGTGAAATTTCCACAATAAATTAATTAAATTAATTTATTTTATTATTATTCCCTTTATAGTATAAATAATTATCGTCAGTGCATAATTAATATTATTATAATAGCTTTCCAAAATCACAAATGAATATTTTCCCATTTATACAAATAATGTTTGAAAATTGTATTAAATATTGAAAATTCATGCTGGGGATTAATTGAGTAAAAATGGTAACAATTAAATAAATCAATATTTGACTTGCGTATAACATTTTCTTGTAGTAAATGATGTTTGAAAAGCTAATATATTGGGTTAGATGAAGTGCAGGGGTTCATAAGTAAAGTTTGTGATTTAGATAACATTTCAGTCAAGCAGTTTCTCAGGAGAAGAATTTTCCTTTCACGTCACCTCAATATAAAACATTCAATCACTTGGAAATTCACAATAACCGGAAGAGGCACAATATATTCATAAGGCAGAATTGATGTTAAAATTGAATTTTTTAAATTGTTCTATAAAAACATTGTTAGATGTCGATTAGTTTTTGAAGAAAAATTTTAAGATTGCATGTTCTATATTTTATAAAATTGCGATTTTCAAAATGGCTAAAAATAAAAATATTTTACATACCTACGAAGTTGACCGTACGTAGATACTTTAAAAGTTCTGGCCCTTTGGTTGGTATCATTGCATCACAAAGTCCACTTCTATTGCCACATAAGTTTTGGTGCATATCTCTGAAAAAAAAAAAATTTGTTAAATAACAATTTAATTAATATCCAAAAGTTTAAAAAAATAGTTCAAAAATTTGTTAGAAGACGAACCTAGCATGATTAGCACGCTATTTAATTTTTATCCAGGATGTGCAATTTAAAGTTTTAAGATTTTTTCTGGAACTTTCCAAATGTTCAAGAAGAGCCTGAATATTAAAAAGAACCAAACAGCTTATAAGTAAGAGGACGACTTACAACAATTTCGTTTGTCGATATAAACGTAAATACAGCCATCAGAATCAATATTGTAGAAAAGGAAAATTTCTTTTGTTGAAGTTGAAGCACATCAGTTTGTCAAAATGATACAACTTCAAAAGCAAATAATAATTTTATGTTATGATGTTATTTCTATGAACAAGCTTTATTCAATGAATATCTAATTTATTAAAATTAGTTTCTTCAAGTCTAAGAAATTATTAATTTAAAAAAAAGTTTTCAGAATTCACTTATGTAACGGTAACGCCCACTTAGTAATTTGAAAAACAGTTTTTTTATTAGAGAAAAACACGAGATCAACAGAAAATATTGACTTTTTAAATTGGCATCTACGTCAAACTAACGTTAAAACAATTACGCGCTATGACGTAGTCGCCAAATTATATTATTCCTACTATAGTAGATTGTATTAATTAGAAAATTTACTTTGCAATAACAAAAATTACCTGGAAGATTTTTTCTATACGATAGCAACAATTTCCATTATTTCTAATACTCAGTTGGTAACAGTTACACGTAAACAAAGTGAAAGTTGTTTGTTTACACATTGTTATGGCATTCTCGATTCGCAATTAATAATTTGGAGAATTGAGCAGGAAAGTTGTTACGAGTTGGTAAGTTCTGACAGTCCTCAAAATTTGTAGACTTTTTTTAGAATAGGTGGTTAGATTAGCCAGGAAGGTTAATTAAATTTAAAAGTTAGTATGACATTATTATGTGAAATGTGAGAAATTCTATCCCCAAAATTAAAATTCTTTAAATGCAGAAGTTTAGAGCTCATCAGTTATCATTAAAAGCAGTACTAAAAATAGATAAAACATTCATAAAAATAGATCTAATATTTATCAAAAGAAAGAAACATTTAAACCGGTACATTATGCTTGAAGCGATTGCAATTATAAAAATATTAAATTATTATTATAATCTGATTTAAATCTGAAAAGTATTAATGGTGCTTAATATCTTAAAAACCTTCTAAAGCTCTCTTTTCAGAATCGTTGCCTTCCAGGGTTAATATTTCATATTCTAAACGTTGCAGGTTACATTCAAATCGTTCAAAATAAATTATTTAATATTATCCTTGCGCTTGCAAAGGAATAAAACATGGAATTTAATTTTAAATTAATTAATGTACATATATACTTTAAGTAAACATATAGTGGAGTGCAATACATTTCAATTGGTTTCAATAATTGAATAGTTAATCAAATAAAAAACTAATTAATTTAATTAAATTTAAAATTGAGCAAGCAATACTTTAATTTAAAAAATTCTATTAGAAAAATTTAAATAAATTAATATTATTGAAGTTCTGCTCGATAACAATCATATCGCTTCCCAATATTTAACCAATTTACCCACCTTTAAAATTTTAATTTGGTTTATTTTATAAAAGGAAAGTTTTTTGTAATAAAAATCGTGCCGTGTGTTTAATTAAGCAAATTATTAGTAATTACTTCTGTAATTAGAATTTTATTTCGCAAAAATTGTATTATCTTGACTTAAAATAATAAAACTAATTAAGGCGCAACAGATGTAGGTCAACTAGAAAATTAACGACCTTTACCTGTTTCTATTTGACACTGGTGACGTATCACACCCCGAAAGATCAATCAAATTACTAATGAAATTATTCAAAATTAAAAAAAAAATTAATTGTAGCTTCGTGCTACCGATTTCGTACTTTATTTCTGTGAGCCAATACAATTCAATCAGCATTATTTGTATAAGCTTTCCATTATCGTATTATAGTTAATTTATTCTAATTGGGCATTTCTATATTTGAATGCAAAGAGAATGAGAGAAAAATATACTTTTATATTGGATTCTGATTATGACACACGGTCTATACGCGCCGAACCAACGCCATGTCTTTTTCGCAAAAAAATAATATTCTAAATAAAATATATATGTATATAATAAATGTTTATTAACTTGTGAAATTATATTATGATTATAAAATTTTAAAATATTATAATAAGGTTTATGACGATTGCCAGGAAAGCATGAAATATGCGTGTACACATAATATAATGGTTTAATTTAAATCGATTTAATTTTAAGTTTGGATAAATTTAATTCACTAATTATCAAATTTAATTAAATTTCATAAAACTTGTAATATTTGAAAATTCTATTTTGAACGGAAAAATATCTTTAACATTAAACTATAAATTTTCATTGACTTTCTCGATTAAAAAGTTATAGTGAGAAGCATTTAAGTTTTAAAGGTTTCGACACATAGATCTGTAAGATTTAAAAAAATGTTTAAAACTGCCTCGTAAATTGGTTTGTCACAAGTTTTTAAAATATTTTGTTTCACGAGATCAAACTTACAAAACGAATAATAAAAATGTTGGCACATGTAGCAGGAGTTGGTCTCGGCGGTATTGTATTCAAATAAACGGACCGGTACGGCAGTTTGAAAATATTATGTGCAATACAAACTGAACAAATTTTACTTTAACTACTAATAATTGAAAACTAATTAGTTAAAGTTTATTTTTGTAACACCAAGATTTTGGAAATATTTCCGACAAGAAAATGCAGGGTTATTAGTGAACGGAAACTTACTTTGGCGAAGTTTTCAAGTGGAAACAGGAAAAAGATGAAATAAAGAAATTAATTAACCCTTAATTAATTATTTATTAATTTATTTATTATTTTTTAATAATTGTCATCAACTCAGGTAAGTAATAAATTTTATTCGCAATCGGTCGGTAATTGCTCGTTTCCCGACTTTTAAAAAGTTTGAAAGTAGCATATTGTTAACTGCTAAGACCTACCAGTATGTAATGAAAATTTTTCACTCGATATACCACGTGCCGGCTAGTAATGAACAAAATGGGCGTGGTTTTAACGTGATATGAGCTATTAAAATAGAGGCGCTGATACAAATGTCAAATATAGTTGTTATAACAATAATTAGAAATCATAATTATTTCATTAAACCAACCCAACTTCACGATTGCGAATAAAATAGTATACATGTTCGCTTATTACTAACTTATTCTGACCTCCGGCTTCGCCGTCGGTCAGCAGAACAGACTCAGTTAGTAATGACTCGCTATGTAATATACTATTATTTAATAGTAAAAAAATTAGTAACCCCGTTCGATAGCATGATTTTATTTGATACCTTGGGGACGCCGGACCTTAAATATGGCGGCATCTATGTTTGTAACTTGGGTAATTCTATGTTCTATTTTATTTTATTACTGTATTTTACTTTGAAGTGTGGCTTTTTGTTTTATTTTGGAACCATAAAACCGTCAAACTTGGTCCACAAGAGATAACTTTGCATTAAAAAACGCACTGCGTCAGGTGATGGGAAAGGTTGTTTTGTTTGTTACAATCAACCCAAAATCAAAACCAAGGCTCAAAAATTTCCATTCTTTGCTTATTACGGTACTGAAGCTTATACTTTTTTGGTACAAAGTTACTCCTTGTCGGCAAAGTTTGACGGCTTTACGGTAATTTAGTTTAGTTTATATTGGATTATATATTAATTTGGTGAATAATTACCATTAAAATAAGGTAATAGTATAACTTGTAACTGAAATTTGTTAGAAAGAATTTCTGTTACTAATTTTTATTATTATTTTCTTTAGGAACGCCCTATATTTAAATGTATTTTACATTTATTTTAAATGCTTTAAAAATTATTCGATATATTGAATGTTATCAGCAAGGTGGGAACCAAAGTTTGATTGAGAGTGAATTATATAATTGAAAATGGTCCGACCGAGGGGTCAACCGCTAGAGGAAATCGTGCACAATTAACTTCACGTACTTTACCAGTAATTCACCGTACTTCATCAATAATTCACGGTACTTCATCTAATTCATCGATACTTCATTGTATTTCACGTACTGCATCGGTATTTTAGAGACTTACGGAGATTTAAAAATTTGAGCATTGGAGGGTGTTCCACACCCCCCGGATCGAGTAGTTTTTATCAAAAGTAAACCGAAGATTTCCCGTTGCAGAGGCACTGGAAGGTGTTCCACACCCCAGACCTCCCGGATTAAGTAGTTTATTTTTATTTTGTTGCAGAGATCTGCCTCCCAGGGGGTACGGAATTTATAATTACGCAGTTTATAAGTAGTTGTCAAATTACGAATTAAACACATTTACTTGACCATAGCTAATTTTAATAAACTTGAGATATGCTTAAATATTTAATTCACTTTTAATAAAAATTAATTATTTAAACCGGGGGGTCTGGGGGGTGTGGAACACCCTCCAGTGCCCCTGCAATGGGAGATCTTCAGTTTACTTCTGATAAATAGTAAACAACTCGGTCTAGGAGTTCTGGGGGTTCTGAAATGTTCTTCATTCCAAAATTTGTGCACTGGAGGTGTTCCACACCCCCAGACCCCCCGGATTGAGTAGTTTATTTTTATTAGAAGTAAACTGAAGATCTCCCGTTGCAGACGGGTACGAAATTTATAATTACGCAGTTTATAAGTAGCTAATTTTAATAAACTTGAGATATGCTTAAATATTTAATTCACTTTTAATAAAAATTAATTATTTAAACCGGGGGTCTGGGGGGTGTGAAACACCCTCCAGTGCCCTGTAATGGGAGATCTTTAGTTTACTTCTGATAAATAGTAAACAACTCGGTCTAGGAGTTCTGGGGGTTCTGAAATGTTTTTTATTCCAAAATTTGTGCACTGGAGGGTGTTCCACACCCCCCAGACCCTCCGGATTGAGTAGTTTATTTTTATTAGAAAAAAACTGAAGATCCCCCGTTGCAGAGGCACTGGAAGGTGTTCTACACCCACCCCCCGACCCCCCGG
Source organism: Lycocerus yunnanus (assembly GCA_036346125.1). Lineage (NCBI taxonomy): Eukaryota > Metazoa > Arthropoda > Insecta > Coleoptera > Cantharidae > Lycocerus > Lycocerus yunnanus. The sequence continues at coordinate 4,110,860 of JARFIX010000005.1, read as the reverse complement.
ATCGAGTTGTTTACTTTATATTAGAGGTAAACTGAAAATCTTCCGTTAAAAAGACACTGGAGGGTGTTCCAGCCTCCCGGTTTGAGTAGTTTATTTTTATTAGAAGTAAACTGAAGATCTCCCGTTGCAGAGATCTACCTCCCAGAGGGTATGGAATTTATAATTATGCAGTTTATGATTAATTGTCAGATTATGAATTAAACACATTTACTTGGCCATAACTAATTTTTGAAAACTTGGGATATGCTTAAATATTTAATTCACTTTTAATAAAAATAAATTATTTAAACCGGTGGGTCTGGGGGAGCACTTTTCAGTGCCGGCTTTACCTGCTCTCCGAAGCACGGGAAACAGTCATAAATAGAAAGAAAGCCAGAAAGAAAAATTTTCTTTCTTAGACTTCTCCCGGGGTCGAACCGGGTGTCTTTACATCAGTAGTTGATTGCTCTAACTACTAGACCAAGACCGTCTCTTTATTAACTAATATTAAATATGAAGATTGGCATTTATCGCTGTATTAGCAGTTGTTTCGAATATCCGTAAACTATTATTTTAATAAAAATAGCAAAAACAAAACAGATTTGCGTTGTATTTTCTTGTGGCTTTATTTTGGGAGTCAATTTCAAGAATTCAGAGGTTAATTCAAAAAATAAAGACACCTTCGTTTATTTAGTGTGTTTAAAGTATACTAGCTACGCTACTGAAAATATATATGTGTTGCATACTCATGATTTGGTTTAGGAAGTTGACAGGTACAGGTAGAGGTAATGTTGGTAGCGACTTTCGTATTTTCCGTCTACTTATACCCAGTATATGAACTTGGTGTGACGATGACGATTATGCCCGGGTTTTTGATGTTTGGATTTGAAGTTTGTGGGTACGAACTTCGAATTTAAATCCGTATTTTACAAAAGTAAACTTTGTTGTATTTCCAAAAACATATTTTTGAAGCCGAAATCTAAAAAGACAACTGCCCCTCTTTACATCCTGAGCAAGAGTTGATTAACCCGACTCGACTCGAAAATACATTTTTTGCTATAAAAAGAGCTTCACCAAACGAAAGAGCACAAAAATACAAGAGTTTTGAGGTGAGAATAAATTTTGTGGGTCCTATATTAAGCCCACAATTTAAATTTAAGAGACGGTCATTGGCCTGGGTGTTAGCGTAAGGACTGCTAATGCAAGGCGCCCGGTTCAAATCCGGGTAGAGTTCACTTTGCAATGACGTCTCCGTGCTTCGAAGGCACGTAAAGACGGTGGTCCTCTATGTTGATGAATTGCCAGCATTAACAATAAAAATAGGGTAACAGGCACACCTGAGGCAAACCTAGTAAGCTACTTCAGATGTAAAGGAAGTAGTGCTCAAGGTACTGACAGTGGCTTTGGATATCGCCGATGCTACTGCTAAGTAAAACAGATCAACAGATCTGGGCATACAGGGTTATCCCTAGCCAAAAGTAGAAGAAGAAGAAGAAGAATTTAAATTTAAAGTTCACAAAATTCCCATAAGAAGCACAATCAAACAAATTATTGCGTAATATTTCATAATAAAACAGGTTTTCTGGAGGTTTAAAATCTAGTAGACAGGGGCCTAGTATTTGACTAAATATAACTAAATTGAGTCAATCGAATCTCTATTAAGGAATAAATTCGGCAAAAGCCGATTAACCCTGACTCGAAAGTTCACTTTTTTCTATAAAAATAGCTTCACCAAACAAAAGAAGACTATTTTATAAGACTTTTAAGGTGAGGATAAATTTGGTAGGTCCTATATTAAGACTATAATTCAAAATTGAAGTTTACAAAATTCCCATAGTAAGAGAACAGATGTAAGAGAATTATTGTACTTATACATAATTAAGTTAATCTGCGAGATTTAACATTTAAAGTTCAACGTTGTAATAGCTTTAAATTTTCTCCCACAAATCGTGATTACAAACAAAATTCGTCAATCTTTAGGTTAAAAAAATTAAAAAAAAATTAGAATATTATTTTTCAAGCAATTTGTTGACAATAGTTATTTTCTATACTAGACGATAAAGTTTTATTTTATCGACAAGCGAAAATTGTTAATTTACGAGCGACGAAGTCGCGAGTAAATTATTTTCGCGAGTCGATAATGAAACTTTATCGTCGTGTAGAATTTAATTTTTCTATAGCAATGTTAAAGAAAACATTTATAAGAAATCCCAATTATAAATTTGAATTATCGACAGTTTTAATCAAACACACTTTGGAACTCCATCGGTTGCTATAGAGTTTGTTTACAAATTTCGTTTCATTCTGTTTTTTGCTGAAGCGAATTTAGAAATGATCAAAAACGAAGAAGAAAATCTGCCATCGGATGTGGAAGAAGAGGCGTTAAAAGCAGTTGGAAAATTAATGCCTCTAAAGTCGCGAATGGTGTATGAAAAGGAATATAAGTGTTTTCAGAAATGGAAAAGTGCAAAAATATCAACACTAGCTCAAATGAAAAGGTGCTTCTTGCATATTTTCAGAAAAATCCAAGAAAGTCAAGTCATCAACATTATGGTCCTATTACTCGATGTTAAAGTGTACATTGCTGATTAATGAAAATTGTGATATTTCAAAGTAAGTGAATATAGGTCTAGCGGAAGCACTAACAAATAATATCGTGGAATATTTTGCGATACAGTAAATTGACTTCATTGCTGAAAAGATTGGGTGATGGATACAAGCCTAAAAGTCGAAAATCTTTGAACCGGATGATATCATTAAATTTTTAAAAGAACTTTAGATGAGGACTATCTGTTTATGAAGGTACGATTTTAGAATTACTGGATTGAATAATTTATGTAATTGGAATTTGAAATTACAGGTTGTTGCTATAATGGGGTTGTATGGGGCATGTCGGTCAGATGAATTGTACAAGCTGGAAGTTTCAAATGTTGATGATCGAAAATCGCCATGCTCGTTGCACTTATTGATACTAAAACCAAAAAGATCGATCGTTTTGCATTGCTGATAAGGAATGTGGAATGAGTGTGTTAGAAATCATAAGAAAATACATCGCCTTGCGTCCTAAAACGTGCCTCACAAAAGTTTTTCATCAATTATCGACAAAAAATGTACCATCCAACCTGTAGGGATAAATACCTATATAAAGTTTCTAAGAAGATTGCTAATTTCTTGAAGCTACCAAATGCAGAAGAGTATACTGGACATTTACCGCGGATACATGCGGTCGTTAGTTCGAACTAAGTCAGCTCGACCTGGCTAGTCCTTACATGTGTACACTTAGATAAAGCGACCTAATCCGCTGGATCTACCTTAGTTAGATCAAGCTATATCATTGCTTTCAGTTTGAACTAAAAAACATGTATACACCTGTAATAAAATTAAAAGCAAAATAAGTTTAGATCGAACTAAGGTTAGTTCGAACTAACGACCGCATGTATCCGCGGTAATTGTTTCCGCCGTTCCGCAGCTACAATGTTGGCAAACTCTGGTGCTGATCTGATGACAGTCAAGCGTGTTGGTGGGTGGAAATCTTCATCCGTGGCAGAAACCTACATTGAAGAATCGGTTGCCACTAAGATTGCCGCATCAAAGCATATTCTTAGTGAGGTAGAAATGCAGACTAATACCCTGTACGATTGCCGCAACAAATAAACACAAGCTGTGGTACAATTCCAAGAACAGAGGTTTCTGGCAATATCAATTGCAAAATTGAAATATTTTGTAAATCAAAAGTAATTTATAATGTATCTACTTATTTAAATGCAATAAAATAAATTAAAGTACTTTATCTACCCTTGCTGTTAAAATGCTACTTTATCTACTCTTGCGGCTAAAGTGTCACTTGTTCTATTATTTTCAGTCGAACAAACCGCACTTTAACATTTGCTATAGAAAAAAATATTAAATAGTTTGAAATTTTAATTAAAAGTTGGCTGAAAATTATTAATTTTTTTTTTACAAACTTATTTCATTTATTACCTGCAAGTTTTATTGTAAAGAAAACCTGTTTATCACTTCTAAATTCAATTGAGCGTAAAATTGTGTTAAACCGCAAAACCAAAAAAAAATTGGTCGATAAGTTATTGGAAATAAATTACAGTTTATCACATATGATGCCAAAATCTTGACACAATTTTTATTTGTTATCGTAAAAATAACAGAAAAACAAGATAAATAAAATTTTCAGCATTGTTAACTTCGTTATATTCTGTTTTACTGCAAATTAAACTAAAAATATATATTTTTTCATTTTAAATTTAAGAATTATTCAAGTAAAAATTTATCAATTGTGCACACTTCTGCTCTAGCACGGTGAATTAAACCAACACAAAAAATCTGAAAACTTATATTCGCCTCACGTATTTCCTGTAACGCTATTTGAAGTTACCTGAAGTTCTATCGTAAAAATCTAAGCGTTTAAAAATTGTAAAAGAAAATTACCGCATTATTACTTCATAAAATACATTCAAGTTTATTCCTAACTTAGTAATAGGTTCAAATAGTTTACTTTAAAACGAAATAAAAAATGGGCAAATTTTAGCTTCAATAAAGTAATTTCACAAATTGTTGCCCAATTTTGTAATTTTTTATTCTACGAATTTTCTATAGAAAGAAATAAAAATGAGATACATAATTATATTATCGAGTGTGGTTTTATAAATATTGGCAAGGCCGATAGAAAAGGTTGAAAGTATTGGACAGGGAAAAAATCGAGCCAAGAGGTTTTGGAATGAGCGAGTATTGAAAAAATGATCAAAACAAATAACAATGAACATAGATATCAGAATATTATTAGTATAAACGAAACACTGGCGTCAGACAGAGAAAGCAAATGGAAACTGAAAAAGGAAGATCGAAGGACTAATAACTGACAAGTAGAGGTGCTATATTTTTCGAATTTTTTGGGTCAGTATTTGCGGATTTACCCGTTGTTGAATTATTTAAGCGTACGAAACTAAGCTTTAGGGCTATCCACTTGTTATTTTTTAATTTTATTAAGTTAGTTTTAACCTTAATTTATAATCTGCCTTTGGGTTGACCCTTCAGCTAATACCCAATTTGACTTGATAATGTTCGGTATCAGCATAAATCATTTTGGAATTTAAATACGTCATCCCCAACTTTCAGCTCTTATTTTTTACGATGTGAAAAACAGAATCGTTTTTCTGCTGTTTTATTAATTTCATCTGGCGCTCGCCAGTACCAGCATTTTATTAATAATTAGCTCAACGGTTATAATTTAGTTATTTTGTTTATAATTTCTCTTGAATTAATTTGTTTGCCATTGTAATTTTCTTTCACATTCAAATTTTGTTTTATTATGTACCTACATTTATGTTTGTTATTTTACCATTAAATAGAAAATACACGTGCAAATGAATGAAAACAGATTGAATAGAACAATTAAAATTGTTTTATTAAAACATTTAGACGATAATATTAAGTGGAAATTGTAATAATATTTGTAACAGGAGGCGAAAAGTCTCAACCGAAAAAGAGGTTGACAAATAATTCAATATTGTGAAAAATTATATCTAAATAATAATAAAAAACACAAATATTATAAAATGGTCGATTGAAAACATATGTACCTACATGCTTTAACTGGCACTCAACCATTTCAAAGCTTCCGACATTTATTTGATTGCTCTCTTCCTATTTCAGTCAATGAGGTATGCACTACGCACTATTTCTCTTATATGCAGTTTATCAGTGTCTACTCTATTAGCACACAGGACCATAGATCCAAAGGAATGTGGAGACAATATTGATTTGTTGCTTTAGTAAGAAAACTTAGTTGTTTTGTGAATTTCAAGAATACAAAGAAAGTTTAACCATAAAATTATCACTCAAGCATAAGTAAGCAATTTGTGAACGGTTCGTGTTGCACTACAGGGTTGTTAAATTTGCTTGGTTAAACAAATATTTTCCATTGCATGTACATGACTGTAACAGCTTTTGCATGCAACTGCACTTAACATGACAAAAAATTTCCGAGTTGCTATTACTACAAGAAAACAATTTATTGGAATTCCTCGATTCTGCACTTCCATTACCTTCGAAATTAAATAAATGTAATATAAATTTACTTACTTGATAGCGTATGCAAATGCCATAACGGCGTCAGAAACGAACTGAAGCTGATTTTCAAAAACAGTATTTTGTCTGGTTAATTTTTCTTTTCCTGTACACAGATGAGTATATTTTTGATTATACGGCGTGAGTGTGCTGTTAGGATATCGACAGAGGAAGTGATCTTCCCAAAATTCTGGAAATAAAAAAAAGTTAATATACGATTTTATAATAATAATAATTTGTAAAATGAATTCTTTCCCTATTCATTAATCAAAATGTTATACGATTTGATTACGTGATAAATTATAACCACATGCAGAAAATGTAATCAACTTTCCTCAGAGCATAAAATTGCATTTTGCTCATGACAAGCAAAATAGTTCGTATTTATTTTAGAAAATTATCCCCACATTTATTATATGTCGTAAGTTTTACTTCAATTTTTATCGGAACTGGGTCATATGCAATTTCTTCAAGAGGTGGATACCACACAATCAGCTTTAAAGGCAGTAAAGTTTCGGAAGCCAGTTTTTATTTTATTGTAGAACTGTCGACTTTATTTATACTGGTAAATTTATTACAATCGAGCAAAGAAGTTATAGCTCATATTTATGAAACACTCTATACATATTAATTCGTACAGTAAACTTAATAATGAAAAGTCGAGAAAAAATCATGCAATAAAAAAAAGATTAAATTTTATTATAAACTTTCGTAAAAATAGTTTTCTAAGTAGGTTGGTTAGTTTTGTGATCTGAAATAAAGTTTACTTGATCCAACAAGAAGTTCTGACTAAACTTCATTACAAACAAAAACTTGGCTTTAAAGGACAGCATTGTTTATCTGGGTAAACAAATCTTGTTGAAAATCTTTGACTGCAATCGTATTTACTATATTAAGAAATATATTCATGAATATTTGGCATTTAGGGTTCTCATCAGATAGACCCAGAGCTAAATAAGTAATTGAATTCTAAAGGTTTTGGAAATAATTTGTAACGAAATGAGCGACCAATAAAACAAAAGCGACATAATAAAACTTTTTAACGTCACTTTTATATTATTTAGTGGAAATATGGAAGTCCCAGAGTGTAGCCACAAATGTTTACATGCTTGGAAAAATTCGAAGCCACACATTAAATTATATAAACAGCTATTCAATTAAATTTTTCAAATAATTTCAATTTAAATTGGGTTTGAAAATAAATGGCAATAATAAAATTATTTGAAAAACTCCTGACATGTAGTTCAAACAAGCGTCCATTCCTTATGGAATATGTTCACTTCTAGAAATTCTTAAATAATCCACTTCTCGAGGTGAATCACTCTTCTTCTTCTCTTTTTCAATATTCTAAAGTTTCGTTGTGTCTTGGTTTATCTTAGCATTCATCTTCCATGTCAATCTGTTCTTGATTTTTTTCTTTCAACTCGTCACTTCTATTAGCTCTGCGGTCATGCACCACCTCGTCAAATCATTTAGCTTCTATTTTTCCTTTATACATATCTCGTTTCTCCTAGTCTCTACTCTATGAGTGCCACTTCTAGTACTATCTGACTATCTGATCATAATTATTAATCATTATCATTAGTCGTAGGTGGTTAATTTACCTACCATCACGATTAGATAGTTCTTTTTCCTACCTGAGCATTAAAGTCTCCCATAATAATCACCAAAACTTGTTCGGGTACAGCTTCATCCAACTTCTCCAATTCGGCGTAAAATTTTTCACGTTATTCTCACGTGCACACGTTTATTATCTCACATTTACAGAGCTTTTGTTTTTATTTTCAAATATACTCTTACCTACGATTCCAATGCCGGTTAGTGGCTTTAGTGGCTTAAATTGGATGACGGATAACAGTTTCGTACCATATCTCCCACTTGGCTTATTCATTTAGTTTTTTAACACATTCACAAGCACTAGTCTCTCTTCTTGGCTTTTGCGTATAATTATGTTCTGTGACTGTTAAGTCTTTAACGTTTACTAAGTAAACAATAATTTTGAGTGGGCGTATTTGGCGCTAGTAGAATTATACGTTCATTGGTTCAACTGTGCATAGCTGTACTTTCATTGGTTCATTCAAATATTATTACATTAGTTCGTATATTTTTCAAAATTATTATTAGGTTGGTGGCACTGAAGTTGATAATTATATTCAGTTCGTTAGAGAAGTCAAAAAGACCGACTTAAAGTAATTAACTTACTTAACTAAATCATAGGAGTACCTTTTTGTTTATTATATCTCAACTTTTTCTGACGCTGGTAGAAAAAGCAATATTTAAAAGTGGACAAAAGTTAACAAACTCTGCCTCGAAAGTACACTTCTTCTTATAAAAATAGCTTTACCAACCGAAAGAGAACAAAAATACAAGACTTTTGGGGTGAGGAGGAATGTGGTGGGTTCTTTATTAAGCCCACAATTTAAAATTGAAGATCAAGATATTTCCATACGGAGCACATGTAAGTGTATTATTGCGTAATATTCCTACGTCATTATGTATTACATTCTGTTGTCAGTCCGTGCGTTGTACGTGGGTCGATACTCACAATCGGCAAAAAGCCACTAGCCGCTTCTTGCATCTGTCGTGACAAGAATTCGAAATTTCGAGTATTTTCGCGCTCTGAAATAGTTTCAATAAGTTTAACCTCTTCTAGGACCCCGTGGTTCAAAGATTTATTATTTTCTGGGTTACTTTTGGCTCCGATATGTCGCCGGGTCGATTTGGAAAATTTTGAGTTCTACCGCACCTTGGGATATTTTTAAAAATTGTAGTGAAGCTGAAGGTTTCACCACTTCAGCAATTTTATTATCAATTTAAAAAAACTTATTTACAATTACTTTTAGTGCTAAATACTTTTTTTAATTTTCCATGGGCGGGATTACAGTTTCAAAAGGGACAATGAGAAAATTGCATACAAAATTAGTTTTAAATCTTCAAGATTTGTAGATCGTTTGCAAATTTAAATATTTTTATGCGTATATATCATTATTATCTTTCATAATTTAAAAGAAAATAGCGAAATCGTAATCTGGGTTGATTAACCCTCGCCTAAAAGTGAATAAAATTTTAATATTGATAAAATGCCTGTTTGTATTCTTTAGATTCGCTTCACTCGTACGCCAAGTCTACAAGCTCGTTAAAAAAATTCCATTTTAGCTCCTAATAAAACAATACGAATTTTCACTGATTTTTATTTTGTTACAATATTTACTCTTAATCGTCCTGTCAAAATTTAACATATCATAGTATATTTTGTTAAATTCCGTAAGTAGGATTCGTATATTTGCCCCATGTGCTAGCACCTAGAATTTTGAATTTTAAATTATTATATAATATTTTAAAAATTATTTTGAAGTTAGAAGGATTCCCAATGACAAAGAATATTTTTGACGAGATGAATACTCTTGTGCGGAGCTGGGTGAGTTTTAAAACTTTCAGGATGTGCAATGCTTGTTATTCAATAATGAAATCCTGTAGGCATTTGTAGTTATTTTTGAGTCGACTGTTATTGTTTAGTCGACGGGCAGTTGTAACAATTTTATTTCTAAAGGGGCATTTTCTGGGAAGGTGTACTTAGTTATAGCCGACTCATAAACTTAATGGTTTTATTAAGGGTGGGTTCATGTCTTTTAGCGAGCGGTGTGGCGTTTGTAACTTATTTTAAGAAAGGTAACAGTTAATCTCTTTGTACTTGGGTGTCCGACAGCAGACATATTTCCCACTTTATGGGGCCTGCCGCTTGGTGACATATTGTTCTTTTCTTTCATAAAATCAGTTACATCCGGCTCAGGCTCGAAAGAATCTTTTTTTGAGGGCAGTAAAAATTAATGCCGACGGACCGGCGCCGTTTTTTGGAAACGGCATGGTTTCAAAAATAGAGCCAGGCGGGGGAAAAGATATAAAAGAGGTTGCACGAGAAAGAACGGGGTTGTTGTTGTGGTGGCTGTTTTGAGAGAGAGTTATTTGAAAGTGCGTGGAAATTTGAAACCACAGAGAAAGAAAGTTGAGTGATAGCGTGAATTAGTAATATAGTGAATTATCCGATTAGCGTGTAATCGGAAGCTAAGAGAACGAGAAAATCGGCCGAACATAACACGGTTCACCATATCACGGTACACAGGTTCAATACGGTTCAATACGGTTCAATATTAGGCTCACAGCAAAGTAGCGCAGCGGTACGAGTTAAAGCCGGCTCGCGGTAGTGTCAAGCCCAACTTGGTGAAAAAGCAAAGGCAGCGGCAGTTAACTAAATCGCCGGCCCCGCAATCAGGAGGTTCGCTGACCAGCAGTTCCCAACTTCAACTTGTGAGCTAAGTACTCTTTAACTATTATACTTTTGTTTTGTTTTCTTTGATACTATTTAAGTTAGTGAGTGTTGGATAATTTAAAACGACCTGCTGTGCGGAGAAAAGTGCGGTCGTTTTGTGAGGTCCATAGTCTTAATTGGCGGGCACCAAAGACTTTTCTTTAAAGTTTAATAGTCGTTAGTTTTTTTATTGATTTAAGTATTTGTTTAGGTTAGTTTTTTTGTGCTTTTAGCTGTAAGGTTGTGTTCTTTTTTGTAATAATTTTAGGTAGTTCGGGTGATGTTGGAGTTCCCGAAATTTATGTTTGTTGTCAGTTTTGTTTTATTCTGTCAGTAAATTCAACTTTGTAACCATAAGCTGTTCATTATTTTTGTGTGGAGGCTTAGGCGAACCAAGAAGTGGAAGGTCGATTGAGGAACGCCTGATTGCGATTCGCCGAGGAGAAAAGAAGATCCCACCGGAGGCATTCCACGTTAGGTCTCTTGTGGTGATAACTCTGCCCCCTTTGTTTTATATCCCCTTACATAACGTGGTGGCGCCCAAATCAATTTCCCGTCCCTACGATTTATTCGTAGGTCGTTTTCTATATACCGCGTAGTATAGCTGCGATGCGACTCACGCCCTACTGAGCAAAGCCGGCGTGATTGCAAAGAGTTTTCGCGATTAGTCATTTTTGTTTTCGAGCGGAAATAAAATTGTGACACAGTTCTTTGTTGCATCACAGCGAGTTTTGTTTTTCCGCGTTAGAGAATTCAAACTGTAATTTTAGTTTATTGGTTGGACCAAAGCGACTTTGATTGTTTGATTTTGTAAACGTCAGGCCTTCAGCCTAGGTTCACTTTGACTTGTTATGTTTTATGTTTGTATGTCTCATATTCATTTTTTTTGGGAGAATAAATTAAAACGTTTAAATCTGTGTTTTATTACTACCTGTATAAATTCACTACTCTCGCATACCGTCGGAGCTTAGTCAATGCAAAGACAAGGGGTAAACGAAGTTTTTTTTTATAGAAGAGGACCCACCTCTTGGTTTAACATTTTCTCTCGGACTACCTTGTGGTTAGAAAAGGAAAAATTTGTTTTACTTTAGGTTACTAAAATGGAGATTTGATTTAAATTCATAATTTAATTTGATGTATTCGAGAGGCTGTTCCAACACTATCTAATAATCTTGTTAGATTTAAATTTTACATAAATATTTTCAAATTTATTCATGGCTTTGTGGTAAGCTATATTATATATATGGGTAAGTAGGTATTTATTCATCATATGATGATAGATCACATGACTGAAAATTTATTTTCTTTGAATTCTAAATTTGTTTGCCTTGAATTGAATTCAGTATGCTTCAAAATATTAATCGCATCTGTTGATTTTCATGTTACAATGCACCGCTGATATATAAAATTTAATATTTAAATGAAAATCATAAAAAATTTAAAGGTAAAGAAAAAGAGTTTGCAATAAAACTTAAACTTTTTAAATTCACAGATACTAAAATTACATTAACCTATTTTAAATTTAGTGCAAAAATGGAAAAATTAGATGAAATTATAAAAATCGAAAACGAAGCGATCTAATTGTAAGTTCAGTGATTGTATATTTTAATTTAGAAACAAATCTTTCTATTCATTTTGTTAAACTAATATTTTCTGGTTCTTACTTTTTATTATTTATTTTTTAAAAGATAAGTTTGACGTTGTCTGAAAAACTGAAAAATGACTAATACCACTGTGTAACTCCACTAGTGGCCACTCCAGAATTTTAAATACAAATTGTTCACTTGTTCTTTACAGTTATTTGGTTGTAAAATTTTGCAGTTAAATGATTAATTTTTTTTTGAAATAATAAATTTTCATCTTGGAATTTATCGAAAAACCGTATGTGTACATTCTTGAAAATTCCAGTTTCAACTAGGAAAAAGTCGCTAAGTATCGCAGGTTTTTAGCTAAAAAATTTAAGATTCGAATAAATCGCTGTTGTTTTCTGAAATTAAGTTGATATAATTTTTTAAATTTTGCTTTTGGTATTACTGAGCATGAAAATATTAGATACTAGATGTAATTAAAAAAAATTTGAAATGAATTATTCAAAAGGTTTTATTCATATCGAAAAGCTAATTTCCATCTTTTGTATTATATTTGCAAAGGATATTAGGTAAAATTACAAAAATTTCAGATTTTGTTAATAATTAATCGTCATCATTGACAATTTATTTGAAATTTCTTTGTTGTTAATTTAATTAAAAAGTGATTGATTTTGTAAATAAATCCACAGAAATAAATTTTTTTTGACTGTTTTATTAAATAACTAAGCTGTTTTTAGTAGAATAAATTTTTGTTATACGTAATATTATGTGCATACAGTGTATGATAGTATCACGTTAGTCGTAAGTCATGTTTTCTTTTTTGTTCACTATATGAGTTTGATATGCAAAGTGCTAGCGTAACTTTAAGGTCTGGCGAACAACGATTGCTAAACTACCCGCTAAGATTTATTTTGTATTACGGTGGGTCCGGAAATGTTCACTTTCAAAGTTAAAACAAAGAGCTATGCGTGCGTACCAACGTACGCATCCGTCAATTATAATATTTTCCCACTTAATATAATGAAAATTATAACTAAACCTCAATTGTTTTACGACGGCTTGTTTGAGTGCAATTGCTTAAATGCAACGATGCCTGAAGTTATATTTACAATGCAACTTACAAAACTTATGGACGTGTTAATTAACAGGAAGATGCACTTTTCTCAGTGTAAGTTGTTGTTTACCTTTTGTAAATGTAATTATCGAAGTAAAACAAAATTTTAAATTGTTTTACCCGCATGTACCTCTTGGTGTCTATAGGGAATTGTTTTTTCGATAGGAAAATTGTTATTGTATTTATATCATAAAAAATTCGAAGTGTAAGTTGAGCTTGGTTTACATTCATGACATCAGGTACTTATTGCAAAGTTTTGAAAAAATATTATGGAGTGCCAATAAAAATATTTCTTATAGATAATATTTATGTCAGTTTCCCTTTTATTAACGCTTTTATATTTTAAGATAAAAATACATAAACGATATCGTTGAAAATTATCGTAAAATGTAGGTTCAGTAAAAACGTCATACAAGAAAACGTAAAATTAATAAATTAAAGCAATAATGAGTGTGTTTTATAAACATAAAACCCATAATAGGTACATAAAGCTTCAAAAATTTAAAAGATATTGATATAATAAAATTTTAATTAATACAAAATTTTACTTATAGCTGAAAATTACAACACGGTGTATTCGGAAAACATAATTTCTTTATGCTTATTATTAAATATTATTAAACCAATTCTGTCAAGGTTCTCTAACAATATACCTTTGCGGGTAGTATTTTAGCCTCTAATATAAACAATGTAAACAAAACTCGAGTTTCAGTTATATTTACCTAAGGCAAGGGACTAATAATTGTAACCGAGTAGTACACAGTTTTGTAAGGTCTTATTAATTAATTAAATAATATGCTGGTTATTGCATGTATACTCTAATTGTATCATATCTTTTACTATTGCTTTCTGTGATAACCAATTTCTAAACGCGACAGAATTTAAATTACAGAATGCCCGCGAAAATATTTAGTGCAAAGTATCACAGAAAGATAAAATGCATAATTAATTTTTTCGTGTAGATTTTTATTTTTTAATTTCAATTTCACAGAAGGATAAAAAGTGTAATTAACTTTTCCCTGAAGTTTTATATTTTTTAATTTTAGTTTACTGTAATGCTTTTTCATGCAATTTTTATGTTTTGATTATATAGTGCTATGCTTTTGGGTAGAAATTTTATTTTATCGAACGGCAGCTTTTGATTTAAATTTCTAGTCTTGTACTTTTTTTTATAGATGTTTAATTTTAAAATAAAGTTTTAATTTACTGTCATTTTCAGGCATTGAACAATTTATGAAAAACATTAACATTTGCAAACCTAACACAATTCGGCTTACCCAAAAATGTCTCACATTATCGACTTTTTAATCTTAATTTTAAGTTTAATATTATTAAGTTTATCTCTAGTTTGCATTAATTAGTTTAATATATGCAATTTTTTCATAATATTAAGTTTTTCTCTAGCTTGCATTAATCAGTTTAATATATGCAACTTTTTCACAATTTTAATACATAAATAACTTATTTATATTCATAACTTTTTAATTTGTTTTTTACTTAAATATTAACTTTTTACTTTTCTTCATCAAACTCAATAATCTCTTTATTGACGGAATAAATCCTTATAACTGTATATATAAGAAATAAATCAAATGTAATTAAAAAAATTAATTAACATAATAATACAATCTAATACAACGCAAAAAATACGGGTAGATTGAACAAACAATCCTCTACATGTACAGATCGTTTCTTATCGGTGACTTGAACTTCGTCAAAGGGTTCGAGAAGAAATCGACGTCAATCTTGTTGGCAAGGTTTTGTATTTGAGAAACAGGAGAGTGCATCCCATAATTTGTCCCATGAAAATCGGCCAAAAAGATCCGTAAGAATGAGCTCCTATTATTCAAACAAGATAACCCCACATAACTTAGTAATAAATCGTAATCCACATCAAAACAAATATGAAATTTAAAATCAAGAAATCTGACGAATTTTCTTCAAAGTTTCTTAATCCGAGAAATGTGCGTCAAATGGTACGGATGCCAAAGCGTTGAACAGTAGTATTATAACATAAAATTGTTTGTTCCAATTTCTGTTACAAAAGGTACGCTTATCGTACCTTTTCTATTGCTCCCGTTGGCTTAGAGGTCACGTGATTGATAAAGCAGAATTGCGCGGTACGCTAAAAAGTGGGGAGTGATCAACAAACTTTGAATGCGAGTATTGTTGATGCGGTCAATTTTTCCTTATCTACCAAGTTATTGTGTGTGGTTAATAATTTAGTGCATCGATCGCCGCTTGTGCTGTTATAAGCCAATTTATTATAGATTACTCAAGAGAGCTAATTTTCGTACTTTGTTGAAAGAACATCTTTTTTCAAAATTTTTCGTCGACTTTATGTTTTAGAAAAAATCGCGAAGTCGCGATTTTTGAGTTTATGCGCAGACCACGTCATTGTAATCTTGTGGGGTTATTATTACTTGCACCATGAGAGTGGAAAATATTTCCGAAGAAGAATCCAACATTCAACTCTTTTTTTTATATTAACGGCCTTCATACCTATGTCGAATAGTGCAATAATTTCGAGTCGGCGAGATGGCGGCTGGTGATTCTGAAAATTTGACATATTAATTTGTCGATGTCCATTATTTACGAGATTCCTTTCAAAGAACGTTTTTATTGCCATACCAGCTGGCCAGAAGGAAGAGGTCAACAATAGATTAGAATATGTTGAGTCAATTGTGATTTTAGAGGAGCTGTAATGCTTCGGGTACTTCGGATCAATCAATTTTATTTTCTTTTATCAATGTTTGTTTTTTATTTATAAAGCCCGGGGAAGGGAGAGCAGCAGAATGTTTCTGGGCCAGGTAGCTGTTTAATCCGCACATTGGCGCCATAATTGGACGTTGGTCCGTGTCACATGTGCCAGAATATAGTCTGTTTTTGAAAACTGGTCGTAATCGTCAAAAATTAATTTTTTCAAAACTAATCTGCATGCTTGTAAGGATAATCAGTGTTTTATTGCAAATCTAACCCAACTTATTTTAATGCATTCATATTAGAGAACTAACCAATCGTCTTTTAGTGATGACGCTTCGGAATATTAAATTCAAACAAAGTTGTTTATATTATTGTTTATATATTGCTGTAAGGTATCTGGAGTCAGTCATGCAGCACAAATAGTATATATTTCAGGCGCTGCTACGTCTTTATGTAAAACTGATGGTAAATTGCTTTTGTACAATCACTTGGCATAGTATATGTGGATAGTATTATTTCTTGTTTATAAATTTAAATGAGGTACACGAGCTGTATATAAATTTCTGTCCAATGCTGTCCAGACGTATACCTACCAATATTTATTGACAATATTTTATATAAATATGAATTATGATTTTGTTTAACACAGCGTGAGACTATATAAAGCGAAGTCTTTCATTTTGTTCTAATTTATTATTGATACAATTTTAGATCAAATTCTTTATGTACTTTTGGGCTTCTCAAAATATTTGTCAGTGCGGTAAGTAGAACAAATGTTAAATATTATTAGTACGAGCTTTACATGGTGGTATGCGAGTATAACCGCAGGATATGACAAAAGGATGTACACGATAGTGTTGAACAAATGCTAAGTACAATAAGACATCACACAATGAACTAGGATATTAAATTTAATTATTGTAGAATGAATGATAACAAAGATCAAATGTAAACAATATATTCAACTAAACATCTAAATCTCTTACCATATATACAGTGAATTATTGAAATATCAAAATTCAGCAATATGAATAATTTAATGCAATACGGAATTGGATTGGCTGTTTCTCAATATTTCATGCAAATTTAATTAACTCACATACCTTATTGTAATGAACTAATTTAATTAATATCGAAGAATACAATAGCAATATTAAGAATATACAAATAACAATAAAAAACAATTTACATTGTACTTACAGAATGTAATATGTTCGGTATTGGGTGGTTTTGTACGTTACAATAAGCACAAAATGTTAACAGGAAAATTAATATTTGTTAAAATTTAATTTTTAGTTTTACTATTAGTAACATTAATAAATGCTTGTAAAACATTAAATGGTATGTTGCTGCAGTAATTGTTGTATTATTCAGATGGTATGATGTTTCAGTTTTAAGAAACTTTTAATGAAAGCAACAAACTTGGTGTTTTATGCAAATTTGATTGTGTGAATTAGGTTTGGAGTTATTCCTCTCGTAGAGTAAAGTGATTTTTTAAAATAAAATTGTCGTAAAATTAAAAATCTTTAATTGCAAGATTAAATATTCAAAAAGTGGATAATAATTATTTTAATTTTATAACTGATAAAAATATAAAGAAAAACCATGTCTTTGATATAATTTTAAATGAAGTTTGATATTCTTTGTTGCTGCTTATTGATTTTCTTTCAAAATGTTAAAATTTTAATCTATTTTACAAACTTGTACTTTCAACCTGACTTATACTTACAGTCTTCTACATTATATTGTAGGTATAATATTAACTAGTCATGTTTATCTTAGAAGTAATCTTGTTTACTAAATAATGTGGTTTGTTTGTTAAGTTACACGTTAGAAGCAACATTTTAGTATTTACCATCTAATGAAAACAATTACTTTGTGCAGGGGTTCTCAACCTAATATGTCTGGTGGCACACAAAATGCTGCCTATGCAATAAAAATTAAAAAACGGTGAGCCCACAACGGTGGGTTGGTGTGAAAGCTGACTGAGTTACAAAGTAAAAAAGGGCTCCCCTGTTGTATACTAAACTTTACCAATAAAGGTGTTAATAACCTCGTTGTTAATGCACATGCAAACTAAAATAAAATGTTGAGAACCTCTGACAGAGTGCACCATTAACATTGCACGGTGTTTGAATTATTATTTTACTTGATTTTGATGATAACGTTATACAACCAACATTAACTCTTAAGTTATGCATATTACGTACCCAGGTGCCTTAGTCTCAATTTATCAACGCTAATACCACACTTTTCATGTCTTTCGTATGCTGTAGATGCATGCCAAGTTTACTTTCATGACTTGTTGCTTTAAATTCTTTCAGAATAAGTATTTGGACCGTCATCATGTTCTTTCATATAAAATTTAATTTTATTTTTTTTAGTCCGACCCTGTAAAATAAATGCGAAATAGTTCAATTGTGCATAAGTTAGTCTTACGCTCCTTGCTTTATTGACGCTTTTTTTCACTTAAACTTTGTTTTCTTAGGATCTAAATCCTTTACTCTGCGAGGACGAATAATTCCAAAAAGCATGAGTGTCATTTCGTTAATTAGCGACTTCTCCAATTTACAAACCCTAATTTGATGAAAGCTTGTTTACTCTCTCCGTTAAATTCAAAAATATTTCTTTAGTAAACGACCTTTTTTAAAACTACATATTATCCATTTTGTTCTTGGGTCTCAAGAAAGTTTTAAAAACATGACTACATTTTTAATTAACAGATGGTATTTTTCTATATTGAAAATTTTTATTTATTTATTACGAAAATACGAAACTACTAAAATTATTCTTGGTTGCACTTTATTATGTTCTACTTGATGCTGTATAAATTAAATTTTATGAAACCTTAGAAGAAAATCGAATTCAATATTCAATCAAAAATTTTTATACCAGTTTGTCAAAAGTACGATTTCACAAAGTAGATTTTTGATTACTTAGCAGTGTTCAATTTAATGCTATATTTTTAACGGTTTTAGAAATAAATTTCTTTTCAAGAATTTTCTAATCGCGATCTAATTAAACTCTCTTGATTGATATGTGGAGCTTATTCCGTTTCTAATGTAAGAATATTTCAGAGTAAGGTAGGTACGATAAATTTTTCTTTTATTATTTTTCTTAAATGCTTGATAGAAATTCTGATTTATAAACTTGAAAGTAATTTTAATAAACTACTTTAGTAGACTGTATTTTCAACTACTAAATTATAAAAAGTATTTATCGCTAAAACACGTCTTCCAAAAACATTTCTTACTTCCAATTTGAACAATTTAAAACTAATTGCTCCATTCAAACCACAAGTAAGGTCGTAAGTTTCGCCAAATCTTTAATAAAATTTCCGATAAGCAAAATATACATTTAAGGTGAAATTAAATTTTAGCTAATTTGAAACTAAACTTTTCGCACCGTTAGCAAAAAATTCAAAATAAACTTAAAAAGCAAGTTGTACGGCTGTACAGTGTTATCTTGTGAAAGATATTGGCTATTTATTCCGATAGATTGATTTTCGTAACATTAGAAAGCTAATTATGGATTATAAAAGTAGTGACTTGACAAGTACGTGGAACAATAGGCAAGGACTTTTGGTCAAAAAAGAAATCCTTTCAACACCAACTTACCACGCATCTATCCCATTCAGTTTTGATTAAGTTTGTACAAACATCAATCAAATTTTGTATGTCCAATCTGAATCCATAAATTTTCTTACGTTCAATTAGGTTCAATTTTGTTTTAAACATTTATTTCGTTTTTCAGCTTTGTTTTTTTCTGCAAAGAAAAGTTCTTTCTAAGAAAACTTTCTAGCATAAATAATAATTCCATTTTAAAGTTTAAATAACTACGATAACTTGTTTACTGTTTCTAATTTTGGACTTGTACGTAAAAGTAGTGCCTGGAGTGCTGACGATCAGTGGCGTAACGTGGTTTTAAAAGCTAGAGCAGCAGGGTTTTTTGGGACGTTTCTTCTTGCTTTTTAATTGTTTAATTGAAACAAGCTGAAACGGTACAGTTTCACTAGCTAGCGATCGGAGAGCTTAATCGGGCGTGGGCCATGCAATGGTTTTTAGGTTGATTTACTATTAGGTAATTAATACGACATGATAATAGAAAAGAATAAATATATTTAAAGTATATGTACAACCACTTAAACCTCACCTAAAATGTAAAAAAACAAACAAAGCAAAGATATGACGGAAAACCAGCTTAGTGATAAAGTTTAGTCTCACTATCAAACAAATAAACTGCTTATCGTAAATTAAAAGGATGTCTACTAAATTCACACATTCTGGAGTGATGTTTTGTCCTGAGATTGTCTTGATGATTGGAAGCGATAATTATAAACTCCTAGGTATAGAGGCAGATAACACTTTTTGGTAAGTAAACCATTTAGTTTACACTAATCGAACAATGAATTAAACGAATTTTACCGTTGAAGTAATGTTTTCAATTATGTATATATAAGAATTTAAGTTTCTATTGCCAACAAAGAGATGGCCCGATAAGTTGAGGTGTCTAATAGTTTGTCGCAACTAACGGTCATTCCATACACAACACCAAAGTTCGACATAATTTTTCCGGAAATTTTGTGTAAGGTTTCACATAAATTTACTTAAATTTACAGTACGATTTCAAGTAAGTTCAGATAAGAAACTAAAGAGGTATGCTATTCGCAAAGGTACAGAACAAACTCTCACATAGGTGCAAATAAGACTATTTCAAAGGTAAAAACAAGACTCCTTAAATTTGGCAAAACACCGCTTATATACCTTTTCTGCAGACAGAATGTCGTGCCATATTTCTGTCGGAAAAATTGGGTTTATTCAATTTGACGCTGCTAGAAGTATGAAAGTGGCTAGGTAACAAAGGGGTTATTAGAAGATGCCACAATCAAACATTTAAGTCGAGGGGTTAACCGCTAGTGAAGGTTTTTGTACACATCTCATGAAGTACATGACATCTCATGTGAAGTACATGAAGTACTGGTAAAATACATAAAGTACGTGTAAAGTAGGTAAAATACGTGTTAAGAATATTGAATTTTGTTGAATTACATGAAGTTGAACCTAGCTTATGCGCATGCGCTACGGTCAATGTGTATCATAGATACGACACGTGCAATCAATAATAATTATTTGATAGCAAATTAACTTACATCAGTAGATTTTCTTAACATTTTTTTATCTTAAACGTTTTGGCGGTCATTATTTTACTAATTAAAAGTTTTAATAGTTGCTAGTTTGATAGTAATCAAATTAAACTTAGATTTCTTTAGTTAATTTTGTAATTTTTAGCTCATTTGTTTGAATATCATGGAGGTTTGGTAGCTCAATAAAAAGCTTTGGTAATTCATTATTTTGTCGTGTTTAAATTTAAATTTAAACATTGATCCCCCGGATTTAGTAGTTTCTTTTTTATTAAAAGTAAACTGAAGATCTCCCGTTGCAGAGGCACTGGATGGTGTTCTACACCCCCCAGACCCACGGGTTTAAATAATTTATTTTTATTAAAAGTGAATTAAATATTTAAGCATAATCTGACAATTAATCAAAACTGCATAATTATAAATTCCATACCCCCTAGGAGGTAGATCTCTGCAACGGGAGATCTTCAGTTTACTTCTAATAAAAATAAACTACTCAATCCGGGGGATCTGGAACACCCTCCAGTGTCTTTTCAACGGAAGATCTTTAGTTTATCTCTAATAAAAAATAAACTACTCAATCCGGGGGTCTGGGGGGTGTGGAACACCCTCCAGTGCACAAATTTTGGAATGAGGAACATTGCAGAACATGCAGAACCCCTGAACTCCCAGACCGAGTAGTTTACTTTTTATCAGAAGTAAACTGAAGATCTCCGTTGCAGGGGCACTGAAGGGTGTTCCACACCCCAGACCCCCGGTTTAAAAAATTTAAATTTTTTATTAAAGTGAATTAAATATCGACACTTCATAGGTCAATTGGCGTAACCCTCATTTTACATTTTTTCAGGAGGCAGTAAAACTGTATAAATTATTCAAAGATGCATTATTATGGATGAAAATTTCAATGTTAGTCAATAAGTTTGGTTTGCGTCAATTTCAAATGATTCTGAAATGATACTACACTGGGTTTCACAGATATTAAGCAATATTTAAACAAAATTGATGGTTACGCCTATTGACCTGTACTCATTTTTAATGTTGCTGCTTTAAACTTGTAGGTTAAGCCCATTGACTTGCAGTTAAATGTTAGTTTGTTTTTATAATTTTAACATAAAGTAAAGGTTTTCTAACCGCATTTATTAAAAAATGAAGCAAGAAAGACAATTCTACAAATTATCTTTAATAAAAACGCTTCAGTAAATTTTGATGAACAGTTATTTTGGCATTTTATACGACTTTACGATGGTTACGCCATTTGACCTGACTCTAAAATTAGGCGAACACTTACGACCAAAGAGTGTTTTCCAATGATTTTAACCATTAAATTCATAATTTCGGTTAAAAAATGATAGAAAAGGTGCGTTACGACATTTGGAACCCAAATATATGCATAACTCGATTTTCGAAATTTTGAGGGTTACGCCAATTGACCTATGAAGTGTCGATATTTAAGCATATTCCAAGTTTTTAAAATTAACTATGGCTAAATAAATGTTTTAATTCATAATCTGACAATTAATCATAAACTGCATAATTATAAATTCCATACCCCTAGGAGGTAGATCTCTGCAACGGAGATCTTCAGTTTACTTCTAATAAAAATAAACTACATAATCTGGGAAATCTGGAACACCCTCCAGTGTCTTTTCAACGGAAGATCTTCAGTTTACCTGTAATTAAAAGTAAACTACTTGATCCGGGGTCGGGGGTGGGTATAGAACACCTTCCAGTGCCTCTGCAACGGAGATCGTCAGTTTACTTCTAATAAAAAGTAAACTACTTGATCCGGGGGTCGGGGTGGGTATAGAACACCTTCCAGTGCCTCTGCAACGGGAGATCGTCAGTTTACTTCTAATAAAATAAACTACTTAATCCGGGGGTCTGGGGGTGTGGAACACCCTCCAGTGCACAAATTTTGGAATGAAGAACATTTCAGAACCCCCAGAACTCCTAGACCGAGTTGTTTACTATTTATCAGAAGTAAACTGAAGATCTCCCATTACAATACTGGAGGGTGTTCCACACCCCAGACCCCCGGTTTAAATAATTAATTTTATTAAAAGTGAATTAAATATTTAAGCATATCTCAAGTTTATTAAAATTAGCTATGGCCAAGTAAATGTATTTAATTCGTAATTTGACAATTACTTATAAACTGCGTAATTATAAATTCCGCACCGTCTGCAACAGGAGATCTTCAGTTTACTTTTAATAAAATAAACTACTCAACCCGGGGGAGCCGGGGGTGTGGAACACCCTCCAGTGCACAAATTTTGGAATGAGGAACATTGCAGAACATGCAGAACCCCAGAACTCCCAGACCGAGTAGTTTACTTTTATCAAGTAAACTGAAGATCTCCGTTACACTGGAGGTGTTCCACACCCCAGACCCCCGGTTTAAATAATTAATTTTTATTAAAAGTGAATTAAATATTTAAGCATATTCCAAGTTTTTAAAATTGTATTCGTAATCTGACAATTACTTATGAACTGCGTAATTATAAATTCCGTACCCCTTGGGAGGCAGATCTCTGCAACAAAATAAAAAATAAACTACTTAATCCGGGTGGTCTGGGGGTGTGAAACACCTTTCAGTGCCTCTGCAACGGGAAATCTTCAGTTTACTTTTGATAAAAAAAAACTACTCGATTCCGGGGGTGTGGAACACCCTCCAGTGGTAAAATTTTGGAATATTGGTAAGTCTCTGAAATACTGATGCAGTACGTGAAATACAATGAAGTATCGATGAATTAGATGAAGTACTGTGAATTATTTATGAAGTACGGTGAATTACTGGTGAAGTACGTAAAGTTAATTGTACACGATTTCTTCTAGCGGTTGACCCTCGATTTAAGGAGATGCCAACAAAAGGTTGCAACTGACACAAGACATAGTGCTATTGTCGGTTGACGCCTTGTTGAAATCTTGAAAATTAAATTTTACTTTACGGTACAGAGGCGTAATCAGGAAATTTAATAATTAAAAGTATAACTTAAAATGATGTGAATCAAGTTTTGTCACAGGAAATTTTGTAACAGTTGAAAGTTCTATTAAGCCCCTAATATACAAGTCTCCAAAATAAGTCCTTTCAAGTTTACTTTAGCCTGTATTTCTATGTTTCTGTAGTCTAGACATAAATGAAAAATAAAAATATTTTTATGAGTGCAGCTTACGTGAACTGCTTTTTTATTGTATTACTTTGGACCCTTCCGATAAGAAGAGGAAATAAAATTTTTTAGCAAACACATTATTTTTTATTGATTTTTCAAAAACTTTCAAACTAAATCATTATTGCGAGAAATGCCTCTGATTAGATACTTTGTAGTGTTCTTGTGTACCAAAGTAATGTGAAAAAAACTTTCTAGATAGGCGGTACGTAATGCTGGCCAAATATTTCAAACCCTCAGAATGCAATTTCGTATTGTGTCCTGCTCGAATTAATTATTATTAATGCTTCATTGATATTAATAACAGCAGAAGGACTTACTGGAAAGTTAAAGGAATAACTTGATCTAATATATTATTGTATACAGTATTCTTAACAAAATCCAAAATAAACAAAAACAAAATAAAATAGAGATACCGTGTCATTGTAGTTCAACTTATCCCAATAACTTTGAGACATTCCTTGACTGCATAACGAATAGTACAAGGGTAACTTATAAAAAAATAGTACCTTTCGATGTTATGTATTGCCACTTCAATTTATTATCCTGGGGCAGTCATTTTTGACTCGAAAGTTTCGCGTTCGGTGTATTGAAATAATTGGAAATAATAAAAAGAAGAAAAACTTTTGCTAAAGAAATTAAATTACCTAATTAAAAAAAACTTTTAAAAGAGTTTGTATGTATTTGAATTTCGAGTTCTCTATCTAGGGCATTTGAAGTATTGCTGAAATAAACTTTTTAATTACAATATTTTTATTTATCAGTTGCTATTTTTATTAAGAAATATAGGAAATTTAAAGTTTCCTAATTATTGGGTAAAGTAACGACATTTTTGTTGAACAATAATTAACTATTTAACGGGCTATGTATTCCGATTGGTAATCGCGAAGGCGTTAATTTGATTGCCTGTGGAAAGTCACCAACCGGCAGAATATAATTATGCGTATTGGGAAAATAACAGTTTGAATCAATAAAACCAATGTTTGAATAAGCCATCATTTAATTCAACGTGAACTTAATTTATTGACAAATATGAAATACTATTTAATTGGATAGAACTATAATTATGGATATACATACATTCTGTCCCACGTTGGGCGTCAATTTTCACTATACGATTAAAGATCGGTTTTGATGTTGCTGGTAAGTAATCGCAATTAAGTTGAACCCAGAGAGCGATAAATAAAATTAAATTTAAAAAAATATTACCCTGAACATATTATCAACTAATTACTTTTCGGTAAAGTACATTTTTGAATATAATGTGAAATATGTACAACGTACGTTTGTAAAAACTGCAGAAGGGTGTAAATAATTGCCATATGATATAATGCTGACATTGGCGGTTACAATTTAAAAACAAATTTTTCATTGCATTTGGGTAGCTACTACGCGTAAAAAATATGGCTGCCTATTTCTAAGTTAGGACATTTAATTTATTTGTTAGGATATAAATTATTCATAAAAGTGCCAGTTTCAGTAAATCACATAGTATATCGGACATAATTCTAACATTTCGAGCGAGTCAAAAATTTCTGATGAGATAACGATGAGCGAATAACACGAATTTAAAAACCGGTGGAACTGCGTAATGTGCCACGTTTTTAAATTTGTTTATCTGTTTCATTCGAATCATTTTCGGTCTATTAAATTGTAACATTTTTTGTAATTACGGCTTGAGGGATGGTAGGCACATACATAAGTGTAGTACTTGAAGAAAATTGAAAATAACAATTTTGAAGATGTGACAGTAGGTGTAGTGTGAAATATTAATATTGTAATGCAGGCATAATCATACAGAAATGTATGACGAGGGTTCTATTCAAAATTACTAGAGCATTAAGTAGAATTGCAATTTCATGATATGTAATATTAATATGCTAAAATTATTATGTAAATTTACCTGAAATTTTGATTATTATAAAAATTAACATAAATGCATTGAATTTAGGTAAGAAAGTATTTATTATTAATTTATTGAAAATTAAATCTGAAATTACTTATACTTTTATGTAGTTAAAATTTACATAACTCCATTCAAAACTTGCTATTAAAAAAGCAATTATTTTTCTAAACAGAAAGTTAAATCTCGACGTTTACAGTTACATATATTTAGAATTTCCAAAAAATAATAACCAGGGCGATCTGATAAAAATTCACATTAAAAGTTATTTAATAAGCACTTACGAGGCAACGTTAATTTAAAATTATTAAATGGTTTACATTTTTGAATTAAAATAACTTGTGAATTTTATAAAAAAATTAATTGCTTCACTTTTCTTCAATGTTTTTCTTCTACAATGGTATTGTACGTTTAATCATTGTTGGAATCTTCTCTCCTATGTGATATGCATTAAAAGTGTTTTTATAGGGGATCTATTGTTTAATGTGAACCACAAAAATACACTTTATTTTAAAACAGATTACTTCCGTGATTTATTAATCCAATGGTAGGATTCAGAGATTTCGTTTGAGAAGTCCTAAGACTTCTAGCTACCACTTAATTAATATTTCAAGAAGACATCTTGTTTTTATCCCCATGTGTAAGTTTTGTAACGAAACTCGTTTTGAATTACTTTAAGTTATAATTTTAATTAAGAAATTTCCTGATTACGGCCCTGCCGCAAAGTAAACTTTAATTTTCAGTTTTCAAAAGGCGCAAACCAAACAATGGGATCATGTGCCTGTTGCTACCTTTTGTCGGCATTTAGTTAAATATCTGTTTGTTAAGCCTTTCTGCCCCAAACTTTAAATGCACTTTGCGGCGGTGAGAGTTAAGATTCCTGTCTTCGAAAATACACTTTTCCCTGTAGAAATGGCTATACCAAACGAAAGAACACAAAAATACAGCCTCTTTAAGGTGAGGATCAATCTTGTCAGAGTTGTAATAAGGCCACAATTTAATTTTGAAAATTGCAATTTTCCCGTAAGAAATACATGTATGTAAGTGTATTTTTGTGTATTAAAATGCCAAATATGGAATACATTCTGTAGACGGTACGTGTGCTGTGCCTGGGTTGACAGTGACTAGTGGTGGGGAGATACCAGTCGCTCTCTGAGATCCGTCGCGTCAACTTCCAAACTTTTTGAGTTGGGGCTACTTGGGGGATGATTTTAGTAAGTAATCAAGAGTCGAATTCACACAAAAAGTGATTCTTTTTCCAAAATTTGCTGTCCGATCACAAATTTAATTTTTTTATTAGCTAATTACACCATTATCTTTCATAATTCGTGGTAAAAAGCAAGATTCTAGTATATTTACTGTCGCCACAACCTATTTCAATTTTGGGGGGCGGGGTTACAGTTTAAAAGAGCCAATGATAAAATTGCATTCCAAATTAACTTTAAAGCCGTTTTTTTTAAAATGTAAACCGACCGCAAATTTTATTTTTTTATACGCTAATTAGATCCTCATCTTTTATAATCCACTTAAAAAATGGTAAAAAGTCACCCTTTGCGGCATCTTCTAATACCTTAACCCTTTTGTTACTTGGTTGCTTTCTGTAATTTTGCGACGCTAACTTAGAAACCCAATCTATCCGGTAGAAAATTGGCACCGCATTCAGTATGCCAAATGGCATACCTATATATACTGCGTTATTTCCGAAATCGAGGCAGATTTCTCTTATCTCGACAAAGAGTTTTATCTATGTATTGCTTTACCGTAACTTTGGAAGAAGTGAAGAGTTTTGTTTTTACCCTTGTGCAGAATAGTTTTCTTTGTGGAAGAAGAAGATGTGAACGTTTCTTTATCTGCTAATTTTACGAATTTATGAAGTGCGATTATCGCGAAATTATCGCAACGACTTCGCTCAATTACCATCCATTTATACAAAAAACTACTTAACTTAAACTTTGTATGGTATACAGTAGATTTCAATAAACATTAAGTGCAATATTAACCATTGGTACGTTTATGTGTTAATAATAAACTTCTTCTTTATAAATGAATAAGTATCAGATAATTACTTCAACCGCAAAATTCATTAGAGTGTGATTGTATCGTTCGCCTATTTAGTGTAAATCTTTGTACCTGCTAAAAGACATTGTCGGTCTCTAGACTTGAGTGTTTATTTTCTGTATCTGCCGTAAATTACAGACATCATTCAGAAAATGTAAATAGTGAATTTTTTATCAACTTTTTAATTGGCGGCAAGATGCTTAATTTCGTACATTTTAGGTAGAGTTTTAGTTAAATTTGAAAACATAATTAGTAAATTTATTTTTATGTTATTTTATTGTGACGTAGTAATTATCCATGTGAAAATTAAGTTAGAAATTATTGCATGATCCACGCCCGATTCAGATCTCCGATGGGGAGCCGAAGATATCTTTGCTAGGTTCCAGCTTGTTACAGTTTCCATGTTACTCAATTAGCATTTTTTAACTAATAAATAATTTTTGTTTTTATGACCCTGGAATCGTGTTCGAGAAGTCTCAACTTTTTCAGATTTTTGGAACCTTTTAATGGCTTCTTTTATTTAAAAAGGCTTCAATCTAAGGATTTTCTAAAATTAAGTTTTATTCTTAAAGTCAGGATTTAGCTTTTGCCTTGTTTGAACTAAAAGAAGTTTTTAGAATTTTGTCGAACTCTAAAATAGTCAGCAAAATTCTGGTAAAATAATGTCGCATCCAACATGATTCCAAGAAATTGAATTAGCTAATTTTTTATGAAAATCGTTGTGCTTGTTAAGGTCTGTTGTCATTACCTTTATCTGTTAATATCCCAGTTGTCATGTACAAAATTAAATTATGTAAATTGCATAAATTCGATACCACTATTTAATTTCTCTAAAATCATTGGAAGAGGTCCTTTGCATTCTAAACTTAGATTTCCGAAAAGTTTGCTTTTAAACCTTATTATTATAACCTATAAATCCTTATTAAATTTAGATTTAAACTACCAATGACTTCGAAATTATGTAATTTACACCATTTAGTTTTATATTGCTATGGGTGACGAGTAAGAAACCCGTCATTCGATTTAGACCATTTTTAAAGTAGATTCTGAAAGATGACGGTCTAGTTAGCGTATAAAAAAATTAAAATTTATAATTTAATATTTTATTAAAAAAACGGCTTTAAAAATTTATTAACAATGCAATTTACTCATTGGCTCTTTTGAACTGTAACCCCGCCCACCAAAATTGAAATATATTGTGGCGACAGTAAAAATGCCAGAATTTCGTTTTTGACAACAAATTATGATGGATGAGAGTGTAATTAACTAATAAAAAAATTAAATTTGTGATCGGACAACAAATTTTGAAAAAAATCACTTTTTATGTGAAACCAATCCTTGACGTAGTTGCGTTTATAAAAACCAGGTCGCTCTGGGCCACTCCGAGCGCTACAAGCAGTTTTGATAAAAGCTTTACTTACTAAAAACATCCCCCAAGTACCTCCAACTCGAAAAAGTATGGATGTTGACGCTACGGATCTCAGGGAGCGACTGGTATCTCCCTACCATTAGTCATTGTCAATCCAGGCGCAGCACACGGACTGGTGATAGAATGGTCACCTAATGACGTAATACTTCGCAATAATTCACTTAATGTATTTCTTATGAAAAAATTGTAATTTTCAAATTTGAATTGTGGCCTTATTAGAAGTCCGACTAAATTCATCCTCACCTTAAATGATTTCTATTTTTATGCTCTTTCGTTTGGTTGAGCCATTTTTATAGGAAAAAGTGTACTTTCGAAGAGGGTTTTCTTATCTCGCACCTTGCTATGTATGTATTCAAGTTCAAATTTAAACTCTTCGCTGACTAATTCCTCTTTGCGTTCCAAACGAGTTGCACCGCTGCTTTCCAACTTATATATTTTACCAAAGCCTTACCACTTTCTTTTATGTTGCTCCAACCTAGCTCAGTCAATTTTATAATTTTGTATGCAATTTAACCAATAATGTTTTGTAAAGCATATAATCTATTAACTCAAAATACCACTTAAGATCTTCGATACCTGGTATGTAATGTATCTAATCGTAAATGACGCACAAATAAACTTAATATTAACCCTTAGCTGACATATTTTATATTGTAAGACCCCATTAACTAAAATGTTACTTACAACAAATTTTAATTGGAAAAAAATTATAAGTAATCTTTGAAAGTTGTTTTAATATATTTCACCTTAGTAAATTTTATTGTTTTATATGAAAACAAAATTCAGAAACATTAAAAATTAAAAAAAAATTACGGTTTTTACTTAAAAATCAAAAACTTTTCCCGATTTTAATATAAAGAGCTTAAATTTCAACTTATTTTAATATTATTATTTTTGGTATATTGCTAATTATGCTCAATGGTAACATCAATTAGTTTTTTTGTTTATCTACGGTGTTTATAAAAAAAATTGCCGTGGAATTTCATCTTAAATGTGGTTATTTTTCTTAAAATAATTGAATGAAATAAGTTCATTGAAAAAAATTGTTACCTTAGTAATAATATTCCATTCTTTCTTTACTTTGATTTTCTTGTGCTTCGCAGCACTTGTTCACTTTTAAATAATATAAATTGTATTTACCAACAAATATTGCACGTTTTGTGGTTAATTGTTGCACTTAGTTTTTTTATTAATCAATATTTAAACCATCAGAGTGGCGCATTGGAAGACTTAAGTGACTACGAATAAATAATCGCAGGTTCGAATTCCATACGTTCCTGTTGGATAGAGTAAAACAACGGAGTAATCCACCTCGCAATACGGATTGTGAGGACTTCCAGAATGAAAGTGATTATATTCCGATAGGAATGGAAAAACAGTGATTGAATTAATATTTGATGGTTTCCTTTGTAGACCACCTAACTTGGTATCTCACAGACATGCTCTTCGTGTTGGTGTTGTCTTCATTGTTGAATGGTCATGGCCAGAGAACTAAAACCACACCTCAAGTTCCTTATATGTATTAAATAAATTGGATACTACAATTTTTCTCTTCAAACGTTGGGGAAGGTCATTAGCATTGCAAATTCAGATTTTTGGGAAGTTACCACTGTTACAATACAAAAATATTCATATAAAAATTTTAAAATTCTTTAAATAAAAAAATACATAATTTCTTTTAAATTTAAGTTATTTCTCAGCGACTCCAGCTAGCGCCGCGTGTATAAACTCATCTTTCGTAGTAAAATAGCTATATCTTTGTCAATTCTACCAATACTTTTATAAAATTTGGTAATCATATTCCCAAACATCATAAAAAAACTTAGTTTTTTTAATTTGTTACAGCGGTGCTCCCCCTTAATATAAAACTTTCAAACAATGGGTAGAGATTCTCAAAATTAGTTTGATTTGTTTGATTAGATAATAAGCAAGTAATCGTTTAAAACTGAATAGGTTGTATTTTCACAGCTTGTTAGTATTATTCCTATTATTACTCAGAACACAATCGATCATTGAGCTCTTTCACACGTCAACTCTTTTACGACTTTTCAATTTAATAAAAGTTTTCTTGCTTCGTAAATTGTATTTAACTGAACACATTTTTTTCAAAATTTCAGGATTTTGTTGTACTAATCCGCAAGAAAAGGTGGGTATATGCTTGGGCGCCTCTAGGTCATCACTGGATCATGATTTAGTATACTAAAGGAATGCAGCTTTTGATTTTTTTTTGAAAAACAAGGTAGAGATTTGAAAATACGATAAGTATCTGGACGTAAGCCAAGTTTTCAAAAACTGAGAAGAAATATGAAATTTATTCAGATAATGCCAGCTGAATTAATCAGAATAAAAAAAGAAAAAAGAAATAAATTGTAAAAGTTTATAAGTTGGGAAAGAAAATAAATGAGGAGAAGTAAACGTGAATACAGAAGTTAAAAGTGTTTTGATAGAGAAATAAAAGACATAATTTTTTATTTATGCCGATCAAACCGTACTACATATTAGTACAAAACTAAAGGTTAAAAATAATATAAATTGAAGAGAAAAAAACTTAATTAATAATAAGCTGAAAATTCATAATCATAATGAATAGTAGATAGGTCATTAAAATTTTAATGAACATATAAAGAGGTTAAAATAATCCCAGCTTGTTGGAACTTTTACCAAGCAGATGCAGACATATTTTGAGAGGTTTGGTTAAAATATTAAGATTTAAGATTCAGGAAGCAAACGCTTATAAGAAAGTAAGCGAAAAGTGCGTGAGGACATAAAAACAGCTTGCAAATACGTAGTACTTGTAAACTTTATGACTAGAATAAACTTTTTATGTCTGAAACCCAACAATAAGGTCAACTAGAATACGAAACGCTTAAGATTATGCTGAGGTCGCAAAATTGTATAGTAATATCAAAATCTTTGAATACTTATCGAAATTTTTAAATCACGTGTAACACTTGGTAAAAATGCACGAATTAATGTAAGATACATTTTATTATAATGTACCTTCGTAATGTAAATTTATAAATTTTCAAATATCTGAAAATTTATTGTGCTACCTTGGAAAAACTGTTCGCAGAGTTATTATCATGTTGATCATTAGCTAATGATACGTTACAGGATTATGCTTTCAGGCGAAATCTGCTTTTCAGTTAATAAAGTTACAACAAAATCACAAAAAAGGCATCGTAATTACGTCAAAATTGCCGTTTAGTTCCACCGCGAAAATCAAGCTCTAGTATTGGGTGTTTGAAGCTGATTTTATGGAGGGCTGTCTTTGGCGGCTGTAAACGTTTTCTTAATAAAATTCCAGGGCAAAATTAATTATGAAATAATAAATTTTTATTTTTAGAAAGGTGAGCAAATGGCTATTAGAGTGATAAATTTTTATGACTTCTTAGAATGCCCTGTCCACTTGGATGAAGCCAACATGACGACTTCCTATGGAAATGTAATAAATATGGTCTTCCGTTGCCTTTCTATATAACCTACAAAACGACACTGAACCGTAAATCACCATTCAGAGCGACCATGAATAGAACTAGAGTTTTTCGCTCCCTAGCCTCTGGTCTTGAAAGAATCATCATCATGAACCAAATAATGTTTTATAAAATCTATACCATATGTATTCCACATGTAGCAAAACGATTTCAGATTTAAAAATTGATAGCTTCTTTTGTGTGTTTATTATTACCCTAATTGCAAATTTGTATAATATGAGGTTTTGTAAATCTTCGTGGTATTTTCATAGTAGCAACTATTATTTTTGTTTATTTAGCCTCATCTTAAGTGTACCTACTATCAATTTACGGTTAATAAATGGATTATGAAGCCATTTATCACACCGTCACAAACAGGCATTAGCCAGGCATTCTCATAATGAAGATGGAAAAAAATACTTCTACAATACCCCGTATACCATCAGTGAAACAATATTTTAAAACGTTGGAGTGTTTTACTTGGGTAATCCGTCTAATTTATTAAACTCGCTTCATTATTAATAAAAATTAATTTTTCAATTACTTTCAGTTGCCACAGTTTAAAATATTAAAGAAAACATTTTGAAAATTCCTAGGCTTATACAACTCCGCTCAAATTAATTAGAAACAATAAAAACCAAAGTTGTTCGTTATATTAAAACTCGGGTAAATTTGTCTCAATTCGTTAACTCATTAACAAGACGCATTTGAATAGACTCAACTTTGTGTTAAGTTGTTCGTAACTTTTAGTAACATTATGTTTGGGGTAAGTCGAGTTTTTAGGTAAAGCCAATCTTGTTGATAAACAAACTTTTACCAAAGGACACAAACAATTAATTGTAAAAGAAACAAAAATTTTAAAATACAATATCGGAAACTTTTCAAAGCAATTTTAAAGCCATAAAGTGGAATTGCTTTCAAAAGCGCAAATACTATAGAATGTCGTGGTTACAGTGTGTTTAAAATTTATTACATTTTTAGTCAAAAACAAAATTATTTAGTTAAATACGAGGGGTTAACCGCTGGTGAAGTTTTGTACACATCTCATGAAGTACATGAAATATCATGTGAAGTACATGAAGTACTTGTGAAGTACATTAGTACTGGTAAAATACATGAAGTACGTGTAAAGTAGGTAAAATACGTGTTAAGTATATTGAAGTACAAGTGAAATATCATGAAGTTAGTAAATTTTTGGTGAATTACATGAAGTTGAACCTAGCTTATGCGCATGCGCTACGCTCAATGTGTATTATAGATAAGACACGTGTATTCAATAATAATAATAATTTGATAGCAAATTAACTTACATCAGTGGATTTTCTTAACATTTTTTTATTTTAAACGTTGAACAGACGTTTGGCGGTTATTATTTTACTAATTAAAAGTTTTGGTCGTTGCTAGTTTAATAGTAATCAATTAATTAAATTAAACTTAGATTTCTTAGTTTATTTTGTAATTTTTTTTAGCTCATTTGTTTGAATATCATGGAAGTTTGACGAAATACCCAATCAGGTGTTTGATTTGTTTTTGTTTTGTTGTGCGTTTGGTTATTTCGTTGTGGTCTGATTGGATGGATGAGTTTGAATAAGGTGCATGTCGAGGGGTCAACCGCTAGAGGAAATCGTGTACAATTAACTTCACACTTCACGTAATTCATGATAATTCATGATAATTCTTCATACTTCTTCGTACTTCATATAATTCAGCAGTAATTCACGGGACTTCACGTACTTCACCAGTAATTCACGGTACTTTACCTAATTCATTGATACTTCATTGTATTGCACGTACATCATTGGTATTTCAGAGACTCACCGAGATTTCAAAATTTGAGCAATGGAGGGTGTTCCACACTCCCCAGATCGAGTAGTTTATTTTTTATTTTGTTGCAGAGATCTGCCTCCCGGGGTACGGAATTTATAATTAATTGTCAAATTACGAATTAAACACATTTACTTGGCCATAGCTAATTTTATTAAACTTGAGATATGCTTAAATATTT
The DNA here is from genome assembly GCA_036346125.1 of Lycocerus yunnanus. Classification (NCBI taxonomy): domain Eukaryota; kingdom Metazoa; phylum Arthropoda; class Insecta; order Coleoptera; family Cantharidae; genus Lycocerus; species Lycocerus yunnanus. The sequence goes on along the minus strand of JARFIX010000005.1, from coordinate 4,075,916 downwards.
AACTCACTTTTAATAAAAATAAATTATTTAAACCGGGGAGTCTGGGGGGTGTGGAACACCCTCCAGTGCCTCTGCAACGGAGATCTTCAGTTTCTGAAAAAAGTAAACTGCTTGGTTTGGGGTTCTGCATGTTCTTCATTCCAAAATTTGTGCATTGTCCAAAAATTGTGGGGGTGTGGAACCTTTACATATTCTATAGCTTTTTCTATTTGTTCGTAGATTTCTTCTACCTCGTCATCGTCGTGTGCTGTAGTAGGCATGTATATTTGAACTATTACCGTGTCTTTTGGTTTTGTTCTGATCTTGACCATCATTACTCTTTCACTCAGCTGCAGGTATCCTTCCACTCGTCTTCCAAACTCTCCGTTCAGTACCACTCCAACTCCCGCCTCACCTTTCAGTGTAGCATTCGTGTGGATCACTCTATATTCATCGCTCCAGAAGTCGCCCGGCTGAGGCCACCTTACTTCGCTTATTCCCATCACATCTATCCGGGCTCTTCTCATTTCCATCTTTAAATTTTCTAATTTTCCAGACTGCAGTAGGGTTCGCACGTTCCAACAGGCGATTCTTTTGGTTTCCTTGCCTTTTCTCGCTCTCATCATATCTTCATTAGTTGTCCCCGCCCGGAGATCCGATTGGGGGACTATTTTACCTCCGGATACAAATTTAACTCTTGAAGACATCATGCTGCTATACTAGGGAACTTTATATAAGTCAGATGCGGTGGTTTCCCGTTTCCTTCCGCATCGGTTTTCTTAAAATTTTATTTGTGTGTTCCCGTAATAGCATTTCCTCTACTCCTAGGGGTACGAAATTTATAATTACGCAGTTTATAATTAATTGTCAAATTACGAATTAAACACACTTACTTGACCATAGCTAATTTTAATAAACTTGAGATATGCTTAAATATTTAATTCACTTTTAATAAAAATAAATTATTTAAACCGGGGGTCTGGGAGGTGCGGAACACCCTCCAGTGCCTCTGCAACGGAAATCTTCAGTTTCTGATAAAAAGTAAACTACTTGGTCTGGGGGTTCTGCATGTTTTTCATTCCAAAATTTGTGCACTGGAGGGTGTTCCACACCCCAGACCCCCCGATTAAATAGTTTATTTTTATCAGAAGTAAATTGAAGATCTCCCGTTGCAGAGGCACTGGAAAGCAAGCTTCCCAGACTCCCCGGATCGAGTAGTTTATTTTTTATCAGAAGTAAATTGAAGATCTTCCGTTGCAGAAGCACTGGAGGATGTTTCACGTGAAGTACTTCATGTACTTCACATGAAATGTAGTGTACTTCATAAGATGTGTACAAAAAACTTCACCAGCGGTTAACCCCTTGGTGCATGTGCTCAGTCCCTTTCCATTGCGAATTTTTAATTTAAAAAAGTCTAAATCTATTGCTTTCTTTATTTATTTTCGGTTGAACCCTTTTTGTTTTTGAATTATTTAAAAAATTAGTTGTGGGGGGGACCTGCTAGCTCCTCCCTCTCAATTTTTTAAAATAATCTTAATAATCGTTTGTGCATGATTGTACATAATTTATTTTCGCTTTACCCTTTTTTGTAGCCCCCCCAAAATATGTCATAATTTTTTTAGAAAACTAAACCGGTAGCGGAGAGTTCCTACTAAATTTTCAAACCTTTAATATGTTTGCCTGCATTGTAATATTTGGGTACTGAAGGGTGTTTCACACCCCCCAGACCCTCGGATCGAGTTTATTTTTCATCAGAAGTAAACTGAAGATCTCCTGTTGCAGAGACACTGGAGGGTGTTCCACAAACCTCCGGATTAAGTAGTTTATTTTATATCAGAAGTAAACTGAAGATCTCCCGTTTCAGAGGCACTGGAAGGCGTTCCACACCCCCAGACCCTCCGGATTGAATAGTTAATTTTTATCAGAATTATACTGAAGATTTCCCGTTGCAAAGGCACTGGAGGGTGTTCCACACCCCAGACCCCCCGGTTTAACTAATTTATTTTTAGTAAAAGTGAATTAAATACTTAAGCATATCCCAAGTTTTTTAAAATTAGCTATGGCCAAATAAATGTAAAAGTATACGGAATTATTATTCTGTACCCCGTGAGGTAGATTTCTGCAACGGAGATCTTCAATTTACTTATGATAAAAAATAAACTACTCAATCCGGGGGGTCTGGGGGGTGTGGAACACCCTCCAGTGCACAAATTTTGGAATCTCGGTAAGTCTCTGAAATACCGATAAAGTACGTGAAATACAATGAAGTATCGATGAAGTAGGTGAAGTACCGTGAATTATTGATGAAGTACGGTGAATTACTGGTGAAGTACGTAAAGTCCCGTGAATTACTGCTGAATTATATGAAGTACGAAGAAGTATGGAGAATTATGATGAAGTGCGTAAAGTGTGAAGTTAATTGTACACGATTTCCTCTAGCGGTTCACCCCTCGGTTAAATAGTTTCATTTTAAGAATATAAGTATAGTTTCTACAATTAGTGGATTAAATTTTTTCCAAACTAACGTATTAGCCCATAATATATGAATATTCCTATATTTCATGCTTAACTGGCAATCGTCAGAATTTTCTTACATGATCCATTCGGCTCATAACAATAAGGCAGTAGAATTGGAAGTTGTTTGTCTTTCTTAAAAATAAACTTTTGGTTTGCAGTTTTTGATTTCGAGTCTTATAATTTATTTTTTTTCAAGTATGTGTATAGTTATGTCAAACCTCAAATATAATTTTTATAATATTCAGTTTAAATTACATTTTCCAAAATTCTTTACAATATTTTTAATCATATAAACTGACTTCATCTGACGATTGCCAGTTAAGCATGAAATATGTAAATATTTATATATTATGGACCAATATGTAAGATTGAAAAAATTTAATTCACCAATACTAAAAATCTCATAAAACTTGTAATATTTATTTAAAATGTTATACGTTTTCACAAGTTAATAGACATTTTTATTATTTGTTAAATAGTTTCTTGTTTTAAGATATGTATTTTTTGTAATTTTATTATCTAATTGAGTTATCTCTGTTAGTTTTCGCTAGCTAGTGACTTTTTTCTTTTTTTTTTAACTAATAAGTGATACTTTCTTACTAAATCACCTAAAATGAACCAACTTTGTACAAGATGTTGGTACAATAGTTTAAGCTTGTTTGTAATTAATCGGTTGTTCAATAATACCTATAATGAGGTATTTGAATATTATGGCAATTTAAATGTCTACAGGAGGTTAGGCAAAGTTTATGTAAAATATTTAAGGACAAATGTAAATAAGAACGGCTTTAAGTTTAAAAGCTATTAAAATACTATATTATTATGAATCTATATAAATTTAAAACATTTGTCGTAATAAAAATTTCTTATACGCCGTGAAAAAAGTCCATAAAGCCGTTTTTTATACTTAAAGCTATAAAGCCTACAAACTTTATTCACTTTATACTTTGGTTCTACTTATACTTTGTAGCGAATAATTTTGAAACGCATCACTTCAAGCGTCTTTATTTATTATTTTAATAAATTTTCACTTCCTATAAAAAAATTGAATTTTTGTGACTTACCAACAAACCACGGATTTCTTCGATTATTTTCAACGTTCAGACTAAGAAAATACTCCTCGAATCCTTGTACTGGATTTGCTTGCGGTTGAACCGATAATGTTCCTTCCACTTCCGCTTCATTTCCGTCCGAAACAAGAGATCGAGCGCTCCATCCATCGGAACCGATCCAGGAAAAGCTCCCAGTCGCATTGCTCCTCTTCACTGCTCTCATAACTCCCGCAACTTCCTGATCAGAACCAAAAATTATGGTACCTGAAAATAAAATAATATCTATTGAAATCTTTTTAAATTATTAAAAACACTTTATTAATAATTTATGTAATGTAAATTTTAAATACGTAACCTTGCAAATCATTTCTATTTCCGTCGCTAATAAATTGAATGACATTAATAACAAAAGGTGGAAAGTAAATATCGCAAATAGGACAATTTAAGTGTTGCAATATTTCTTGCATTAAAATATAAATATAGCACTTCCATTTAAAATTAAATTTCCGAATGCAACAAAGTGCACATCGTTCATCGATTATTAATTTATAAATAAACTCTGTAAGGCTGTCACTAGTTGAGAGAAACTACAAGAAAACTAAGTGGAAAACCAATAAATGATATGAGTAAAATAAAATCAAACTATGTAGTACAAAAATTTATCGATTTGAGCAATAATAATTTATTTAACTGTAGTTTCTTTCAGTCCAGATAATTCATATTAGAAATTATTTTATATATTACCATTCAAAAAAGCACATTTTAGCATTCATAAAATAAATTTAGCAACAAAATAACCTTTTGTGACGTATTCTCCACCTCGAGATGAATAGCCTTCTTTACCACCTTGGCGTGTAATGTACTATTAGTATAATAAAAAGAGACTTTCAGAAGCTCATATAAAAAATCTGCGGATAATGGCTATCTCGAGTTATATAAATAAAAGAATACCATATTACCTATTTAATTTTTGTTTAAAATATTTTCGTTATTAAAATAAATAATTCAATACCTTGTTTATTTTATTCTGAAAGAAAACAATACCTAAAATTTATATATTTTCCAAACTTTTGTATATTATTATAAACGACCATGATGAGTAAGACAAGTTTATATAAGTAACTTATTACAAATTTTTTTAGGATTTACAAAAGCCTTTGGGACTCTTTAGTATGCATAATAAAATTATTTATTATGTATTTGACTTCCTACAATATTGTGCTGTTTAAATAGAGAATTATAAAATAAGTAAATACGTTTAGAAATATGTACATTGTTGTATTCTATGTATATCGAAATATAACAAAAAGAAAATTCTTGTTGGCGATATAAATAATATATACTAAATCAAATGGAAATAAAATAGAAAAGTTATTAAATTTCGTAGTAAAAAATTATATTTAGGCTGAATATTGAAATAAATGATGTAAAACGTAGCGTAAGTATTTGGGTAACTTATAAAGTCACCTGGTGCCAGCAGGTAAACATACAGTGAGAGAATAGTATAACGAAACTTGTTTCACATTATTTTAAATTATACTTTTAATTATCAAATTTCCTGATTACAACTCTGCGCCGCAATGTAAAATTTAATTTTTAAGATTTCAACAAGGTGCCAAAGAAGCCGTACTGTGAATTTATCTGTAAATTTAAGTGAATTTATCTGAAACTCTGTCTTTTTTCCGTGAAGTGAGATTAGTGAAGCAAGGAAAGAGAAGAAAGAAAAGCTGGTCTTCCGTCATATCTTTGTTTTTTTTTACATTTTAGGTAAGGGTTAAGTTGTTGTAAATATAATTTTAAATATATTCAATTACAATTTTATCGTGTCATATTAATTACCTCATTGTAAATCAATCTAGAAACCATTGCCTGGCCCACCCCAGATTAAGCGCTCCAACCCGAGGGGTCAACCGCTAGAGGAAATCGTGTACAATTAACTTCACACTTCACGTACTTCATAATAATTCTCCATACTTCTTCGTACTTCATATAATTCAGCAGTAATTCACGGGACTTCATGTACTTCACCAGTAATTCATCCTACTTCATCAATAATTCACGGTACTACCGATACGGATATTTCATTGTATTTCACGTACTTCATCGGTAATTCAGTGACTTACCGAGATTCCAAAATTTGTGCACTGGAGGGTGTTCCACACCCCCCAGACCCCCCGGATTAAGTAGTTTATTTTTTATCAGAGGTAAACCGAAGATATTTCGTTGCATTTAATTGGCCATAGCTAATTTTAATAAACTTGAGATATGCTTAAATATTTAATTTACTTTTAATAAAAATAAATTATTTAAACCGGGGGGTCTGGGGGGTGTGGAACACCCTCCAGTGCACAAATTTTGGAATAAAAACATTGCAGAACGCCCCAGACCCCTCGAATTAATTAATTTATTTGTTATCAAAATAAAAAAAATTTATTATTTAATCCGGGGAGTCTGGGGCTTTCTGCCCCAATGCAATTTGTGCACTGGAGGGTGTTCCACACCCCCCAGACTCCCCGGATTGAGTAGTTTATTATTATCAGAAGTAAACTAAGGATCTCCCGTTACAAAGGCACTAGAGGGTGTTCCACACCCCTGGAACCTACGGATCAAGTAGTTTATTATTTATCAGAAGTAAACTGAAGATCTCCCGTTGCAGAGATCTACCCCCCAGAGGGTACAGAATTTATAATTATGCAGTCAATCTTTAAAAATTATGCAATCATAGTTTATGATTAATTGTCAGATTATGAATTAAACGCATTCACTTGGCCATAGCTACTTTTTTTAAACTTGAGATATGCTTAAATATTTAATTCACTTTTAATAAAAATAATTTATTTAAACCGGGGGGTTTGGGAAGTGTGAATCACCATCTAATGCCATTGGAAGGGAAGATCTTGAGTTTACTTCTGATATAAAATAAACTACTTAATCCGGGGGGTGTAGAACACTTTTCCAGTGCCTATGCAACAGGAGATCTTCAGTTTACTTCTGATAAAAAATAATCTACTTGATCCGGAGGTCCAGGGGGTTCTGCATGTTCTGCAATGTTTTTTATTTCAAAATGTGTGCACTGGAGGGTGTTCCACATCCCCCAGACCCCCCGGATTGAGTAGTTTATTTTTTATCAGAAGTAAACTAAAGATCTCCCGTTGCAGAAGCCCTGGAGAATCTTCCACACTCCCCAGACCCCCGGATTGAGTAGTTTATTTTTAATCAGAAGTAAACTGAGGATCTCTCGTTGACGAGGCACTGGAGGGTGTTCCACACCTCCCGGACCTCCCGAATTAAGTAGTTTATTTTTTATCAAAAGTAAACTGAAGATTTCTCGTTGCAGAGATATAACTAATTTTAAAAAGCTTGGGGATATGCTTATATATTTAATTCACTTATAATAAAAATAAATTATTTAGACCGGGGTCTAAATCTGATTTCTATTTTTAATAGAAATCTATTTCTGATTTAAAATAAACTACTTATTCCAGGGTGTAGAACACCCTCCAGTGCCTCTGCAACGGGAGATCTTCAGTTTACTTCTGATAAAATATTCTAAATATAATATAAATAAGCAAAAATAAATTATGTACAATCAAGCACCAACGAATATTAAAATTATTTTCAAATTTGGGAGGGGAAGCTAACAGGTCTCCCCACTCCAGCTAATTTTTTAAATAATTCAAAAGCAAAAAGGTCCAACCCAAAATAAAGAATGCACAATAGATTTAGACTTTTTTTGAATTAAAAATTCCCAATGGAAGGGGATTGATGTTTATTAATTGGTGCTGTGATTAATGCTATTTCTTTTTAGAATTTTTCAAAAAAATAAAGATTTAAAAAATGTTTTATTTAAAACACTTCTTATAATAGATTGTCTTGAATTTCTTTTTTGTTGCGTAGCCATTTTTTAATTTGATTTGTCTTGAATCCTATTTTACCTACTTTACACGTACTTCATGTATTTTACCATTACTTTATGTACTTCACATGAGATTTCATGTACTTCATGAGATGTGTACAAAAAACTTCAACAGCGGTTAACCCACCCCTCGCTCCAACCGCTAGCTGGAGAAATTGTACCGTTTCAGCTTGTTTATATAGTGTATCTAGCAAACTAATTCTCTCTTTTTACATTTTTGCATAATCGAGCATACCAAGCCGATTTCTTCTATTATCTTCAAGAAGACAACTTTTCAACATTTATTAGATCATATTTGCCACTCTCGAACCGCAGAGAAATGTTTATAGATACGTAATAAATACTTACAAACTAATTTTGTAATACTGAAGCAAAGAAACCTTACTGTCGCTTCGGCAAGTTTTGATGATTTTTTATAAGCTGCAATAAAAACTTTGTTATTTTTGTTTTACTAAAACATGAGTAATTTTAACATCCAATAATTTTGGTTTAACAAAGATTAATTTTTCTTTTCAAAAAATAAAACGAATAGTTCTAACATTTTACAAAAATACAAGTTTTGCAATAAAACAATGTACTTAACGTAAATATTTAATGCACAGTTAAAAGCTTCTGCCAGGTACAACTTATATAATAAACTTTTCATATAATTTCTAGTAACTTTGTATAATTAAAACCTGAACTTAAAACCACGAAAGCAATAAAGTTCAATTGGAAATTAATTAATTTCCTGAATATTTAATAATATTTAAGCAATTAACGTCAAAAGCAAATTAAGTTTAAAAATAAAACAATAAGAGAAGTCATAAAAACATGTTTAGTAAACATTAAATAAAAGTTGCTGAGAATTAAAAATGTGAGTAATTACAAACTTCAGTGCGTCAAAGGAGTCGAGCTTCCTTTTCTGTGCAGGAGCTATCGTTTATTGCAGCTATTGATGAGTACGGCAATGTATTTTAATTTTTGCTCAATATTATTGCCAATTAAAAGTCTCTAAGCCCAAGAGGCCAAAACCAATTATTGATGAACGGACGCTTATCTGACAGAGAGACTGTGACATCTGCCAATAGCTGATTTTAGTAGCTCAAACTTTTAGTGCACAATAACTTGCCCTGTGTACGAGGGTAATGAAAGATTATGCGACTAGCACTGGTTTCTAATTTCGGCTTAAATAATTTAATCGTAGTTTAAACGTTTGTAAAACCGGACAGAAAATCGGGATTGAAATCTCACGTTTAGGTTATACACATACACGTCACAGCACCATAACTGCAATGGAGCAGGAGTTTCATACGCTGGGGGTTCAAAGATAAGTTTATGCAAACTTTGAAAAAATGTGTTGGTTTGTGTCGTCGCCGCCGTAAACGGTACGAAATAGATTCAAAGTTTACTGCTATGCTGACTGTTCTAACGCCAACAAGAAATGCCTATGGCTAATCTTACTTTATTGATTCAAAGATGGACAGGCTTTTTGATAACATTAAATAATTTTTTAAACAAATTATTATTAAAAGATTTAAAAATAATATAATCATAAATTTACAGTGCTTACATGTCATGTGTATACTGGGTGAAGTGAGCATTAACAGACACACCTTGCTGATGTTCACACAAAAATTAAAAGCCACTTTTATAATAAATTATGATTCATAAAATTAACATACTTTACGAAAACCTGCATTAACTGTCACAAAAGCGTGCAATCAGAACAAGGTAATATTTACATAGTGTATAAATTAGAAGCAATGACGTGGTAAAATAAATTTACCAATTCTGTAAGATACTAATGAACACATATTGGACGATCAAATGTTTTGACCCGTGGCGTTTTTGGTATTGTCATTGAGTTTTCTAGACGTTTCACGTTAGTAACCGCAAATTCTATATTTTTACCGTTACTTTTTCGCTATCTTTTATTACTTCGCCTCTCAATAGAGACATTGGTCTAAATTTTAAAACGTGACGAGCGATTTTTGCTTACTTCGGACTATAACCTTGATAATAATACATTTAATGGATTGAAATTGATTTTTCTGACAGTTACGATAATTTTGGTATTGTTTAAACAAATAATAAGCAAAATCTGGCAAGTTTAAAACATTCGTAAATACTACAACGATTTAGCTAAAATTAATTTAAAAGTTAATTCGTTTAATGTTAATTATAATATACTTTAACCTTTAGTTTCATGTAAGAAGATCAAAAGAATGTGACATCACCGTAATTAAACTTAGATGGTGGAAGTACATAACTGTGTTTAAAAAAATAAAGTAAACACAGTATAATGCCGTACCAACATCGTCTACTGCAAAAAGTATATATTGCTATGTATTCAAACTCGAAATTTGAACTTTTCTCCTAAAATACCGCTTTGCGTACCAATCGAGTTGACTCACTGTCAACTCCACAGTCGTACCACTTTTTTTTATGTTATTAGCACTAGCCTAGTTTAGTCGTTCTAGTTTAGTTATTAACTTGCTTCAAATAATTAGTCAGATTGTATAATTTCAAATAACGCAAAATTTAAACAAATTATCTTTAAAATTACATAAACATCTTGTATATAAAATCACATAGGCCTTTCACATTGTTGGTTAACCAATTTTGTATTTATTATTAATTATCAAATTATTAACATAAATGTCCTTAATATTATTCAATTGTTTATATAAAAAAATACTGAAATATAAATCTACACAATAAACTGTTTTTTAATAATTTTTACTTCGGAAATTGCAATATTTCCACGCACGAATGTTAAATAGTTCATAATTTATGAACTTCTCCTCGTTGGTGAAGCCAAATTGTTGTGAACGTTTACAAAAATGTCCATAAAAAAATCTTTAATAAGTGAACAAATATTTAATGTATGAAACAAAAACTTTATAAAAATTGACCCTTGTACATAAAAACCACAAATTCTTTAGTAATAATTTTTAACCTGTAAATTTGATAAAATGAAATCTCACAATTTGATTCAATTTTTACAAAAAAAAAACTAAGTATAATGAGACAACTAAAAATAAAATTTTAAAAACTAATTAAAATTAAAAAAAAACATTGTTGAGTTTGCCGACGTGTTCAAAATTTTATTAAATGTTTATTAATATTCTTTACTCGAGAATATTTGCAATTATTGTTGCATTTCTTCAACTTTATAAAGCACTTTTACTAACTTTTTAATTTATATTGCAGTTTTTTATATTAATTCACAATTACTGTTCATCGTTCGTATTCTGCGTCTTCTTGCGTTGAGCTGTTGGAATTCACCCCTTTTTTTTGCAAAAATGCTTCTTTTATATCAATTTTACCTTTTATATAAAACCGTAAAATTTATTACGCGCGTCTTTTTTAGGATTTTTATTGGTCTAAATTTTCACGCTAGATATGAGTGACCAATGAGAGCAAACCTAGCAACAAAAGTCGTTACTTTTTCAACTGACAACCCAACGGTTATTTTTATGTTTTCGCGCCTTTTTTTATTTTTGGCCATCCGGCCAAGTCATCATTTAACGGTATTTTGTTCGCGCGAATTTCTAATCTTTTCCTATTGGATCTTCAAACCAGCTATAATAAGAACAACCAATACGAATGCATCCAACACTAACGGTCGTTACTTTATCGCGATAAATTATCTTTTCACATTAACATGCGAAACTTTAATATTTCCGTAAATTTTAATTATTTGATTATTGCTATTTCTTTTAATAATTGATGATTTTATTGCTAAATTATCGTCTACTCTGATGTTTTCAGGCAAAAATGCGTTGTTACTCAATTCACTAACCGTTACACTTTTTTATAAATCACGATCGCCAAAATTATTTGAAACGAGTCGCGGCACTTTGATTAACCCAAAATATTGTTTATCTACCTGTAGCACTAATCCTATTTGCAAACTCAACTTACTTATCTAAATTAAAACTAAATATTTACAAGAACTTACAATAGTTAAACACTTGAATTTTCATACTTTCCTAACAATGGAAATTTTGTGATGTGAGCCATTTACTGCTTTGCGGAATCAAACCAACAATGCAATTTTGGCCGTCCATTGATAAATTAAATTGTATCTGCTGAAAATGTCGTAATGGAATTAACCTGACAACAATTCCTGGTAGGTTACGTTACCTTTTGATTTCAAAAAAATTGAATTTTAATTTTACAGGCTTTTCCGATTCTTGCTGAAGGCTTACTTAATACAAAAAATTGTCATGAATTGACTAAATCTGGAATACATGTAATCGTGACATTGCAATATTTACAAATAAATTTTTGAAAAAAAATTTTTGAGATAGGTTTAGTTAAATCCGAGTTTTAATGTCATTGCTCTTGGAAGTTGTCAAGGTGGATTGTAAACCGTTCTGGAATACTAGCAAAAGCTAATTGGAGACTTGCGGAAGATTACAAAAATATACGGTTGTGCAAAATAAAATAAAAAGCATGGTTATAGAAGCCCAAACGAAGTTTTATTGATTGACATCAATTTTAAACAAAAATTCAAAATGAAATGGAAAATACATGCATCTTATTCGTTTTGTGAAGAACTCCACGAGGATAATGGTTTAAATGATGGGAGTGATAGTTCTTAAAGCTCAAATGATGCTTAACTATTTTATACCAATTTTATCCAAGAATTTGTCTTAAACAGAGTAAAATGTACTTATACTAATTTTGCACTCAATAATTTACGGTAGGAGTCTGCTTGAAAATGCATAAAGAGGTTCTATTTATATAAAATGTTTTAAATATGAAATTCCTTTACTAACAAAATTCTCGCACTTTTCAGGTTGAAAATATCCGTAGCCGGTGATTTGACCCCTAGTAATTTGGTCCCCGGAAATTTGAACCGTTGAACGTTGAACAATTTTGTTTTTATTCATTGCTTTTATTTTTAATTTTTTTTTGTATGTATTGCCTTTACGAGCTAGGCCAAGCATAATTTAATTTTGTTTAACTACGTGGGAATCTGTTACACCAGCAGTAACTTACTTTGGGTACATAATTGTTTAACATTTGAGTAAAATTTTACGAAAAGTAAAGGAATTAATATAATAATGATTAATAAGCTAATATCAGACTAAAATCCAAATTTAAAATCCTTGAAAGAATCACTAAAAATAAATTGAGAACCCTACGGCTTTATGTTTAGTGAAGTTGAACAGTTAGATAAATAATAAAACCACAAGCATGAAACTTTCATACATATATCTGCAAAGTTATCTCTTTACGTGAATTATATAATGTAATTATAATGTTTTTGTTTTGTTATTTAAATATGGAATTATAAAAAATTGTATCCAAGTGAAGTCAGTTTCTGTTTAATGATCTAATAATTGTAGATATTTAACTAAATGAACTAGACTCATATTACATTTTGCAAAATATGTTAATAAAATTTGTTGTAATACCAGCTAATGGGGGAGTTTAGGTATTTTTTTTAATTTTGTTATATGAAAGTATAGGTTAAACTGAGGTTTCAGTTTTTTTCAAATTTTTTTGAGTACGTTTAATAGAAGAAAAAATATTTAAAGTTTAAAAATATAGGGTTGTGACGTCAGTCCCCTATTTGAAATCACCAATTGGATGATAATAACGCAACGCTGTTGCCGTATATAAATGTTTACCAAGCTAACTTAATGTTAACTGGAATGTACATAAAACGTTTAGAAGGATTTTTTAAACTGTCGTTATGGCAAGATGGTACAAAATAACGCTTTAACGTGTACCATTGCTTCATATAACCTCTAAAACACAGCATAAATAAAATTCTAAATAAAAACGATTATATAATATTTTATACTTACCACTTTAAAATAATATTAATTTGATTAACAGATTATTCAAAATTTCATAAATAATTTAAAAAAGACCAAATAAGAGAACGCTTTATAATTAAATTTCAAAACAAATCACTTGTCATAACGAAACATAAGTGACATGATAGCTGACAACGTTGCAGAGCTGTGATTAACTATCATTGGTTAGCTGTGGCGCGTAACTTAAATAATTTTAAAAATTCAAAATTTTTAAAAAAGTTCTACAGGGGGTTTTCAGATCAACCAATTGTATAAATATGGATCATTTTTATTGGACTTTCATATTCATATATTATTTAAAAATTAATTACTCACTAAACTCCCCATTGTAAGCATCGAAAGGATAAACATTAAATGCTAATAAATTTGAGTCACATTATTAAAATTTGAACTTATTATTTTGACCATTAAACAACTGTATAGATTTTGGAAACCAAATCCGAATTTATATAGTTATCAATGTTTTAAATATAGAATGTAACTTGACATCCTCCAACCAATGAAAAAACCCTAACATCTTGCAAATTCTCGTTTGCGATTTTTGAATGTAAGAATTCTTAATTTTAATCTAAAAAAATTGAAAGTAGAGAAAAGACGGAGGCAATAAGAAAACAAATATGTTTTGTATTATCTGGAATTTTTTGTCTGTTGGTTGAGGAATTGCTGTTAGAAGATATGTAAAATGCGTATTTTGTTATTTTCCTCTTATGATGCCTAAACCCTGTTATTACTGTATTCAGTTTTCAAATAAACAAGAATCTCTCTATTGAGCTAAGGGCTCAAAATTATAATACGTAATTAACTAAGCAATAAGTTAGTATACTAAAATTGATTTCTGTGACATTATGTAATAAATTTAGTAATTTCTCGGTGATCATGTGTGTATTTACTTGATTAATGATGGAAAGATTACTATTTTATTACCTTGTTTTAAAATTATTAAGTTTTTTTATGACAAATTATTATTAAAATTGGTTTACGATTTACAATAACGATTTTCATACAACAAAACTCTGTTCGAGTAGGTTGCTATTGTTTGTGTGAATAATAATTTTGGTTATTAAATAATATTTTGTATGCATTTAATTAAAATGCGAGCAATTGTAATCCCTACTCTTACGTTTCTGTATTATGCTGTATAGTGCAAGTATTCATTAAATTCGTGTTATGAATTTTAAAAATAGAAACTCGTAGGTAGTTCACGATAAAACTATGTATTGTTGCAAAGCCCGAAATTTTGTGCAACATACAAAAAATTGGTTTTACTAAAATTTTCGTACGGTAGGTACGCGATTTGAATAATAACTCACGAAATCTCGGACTTGCAAATGAGAATATAATATGTATTCAGTTTTGGTGTTTATCATTTTCACTGCATACTGTGTCATTTTGAGTGATTGATATTGCACCAACTTGCTAACTACATACTATCATTTGACACTTTGCCTTGTGCGATCGCTGGTTTTTGCGCTATTTTGAGACTGAAATCGTGATTTAACTTTTTAAATATTGACAGATTGATCTCAAATCAGTGCCTAATCAAATTATTCAGATAACTTTGGTTATCCTTTATTTGAATATTGGAAATAAAAGGTTTTTTTTTTATTATTATTACTGCACTAAAAATTCACATTTCAAGTTGAAGTTGGAAATTTTATCGCACGTCCAAGCCAGATTAATTTATGTATACATAATATTTTTATTGAAATCGTTCAACGGTTTCCATAAATCGTTCATAAAGTAAGCCCTAATCGGCAATAAAGTTTCTCATTTTTTGTGCCATTGTGTGCCGATTCTGCATTGTGCACCAAAAGTGCTGCGCAAACTGGGATGGAAATGCTTAATCAAACAGGGTAACATCTTGTGTCTTGTGTTAAACGGTTTTCACTGCATTTCAAATAAGAACAAAATGTATAACAAGCTAAAAGTGTTTAACCTCAGACACCAATTTATTTAAAACACGATGTAATGCAACGAAATTCGATAGGGTATCGGTTAACCTTCCCTCGAGCAAATATTTACGTTTCCTGAAATTTTGCAAACGTCGAGAAAACCTTTTTCTTTTAAATTACAATGTTAACAACAACAATAACAATGAATTTTTACCCAGTTAATCATTTTTTTTTGTTTTATTTTCAATTTTTAAAGTAAACGTTTAAAATTATTACTGGAACATATCTATGTACTGCAAAATATTCAAAGTATTTAACTTTTTTTTTGGATTTTTCTTCTTGGTGTTAAGTAAATATTACAAAGTACATTGCACTTGCGATGACAACGTTTTTCACAAGCAAACGTTTAAACGTATTTACTTAGCAGTTCAAGTTTTCCCAATAGAATTGCTATTCTATGTACGTACGATAGCTTAAGTTATAGTAAATTCGATTTATCATCCAAATCGTTACCGAAATTGACTAGTCTATATTTGCCTGCACTTCATTTATCGATTAAATTAAACTATATGCCATAGTTTGTGTTATTTAAAAAATAATTAATATAACAAACAATAACGCTCCATGTATATACACAATAATTTTCGGTAGGAATTTTTGTTTCTGACGTTTTAATTAATTTTTATCAGAACTTTTGCTTTATTAGTCTGACGATTTTCTGCAATATGATTTCAGAAAAGATTTCATTTCAAATGATTGGCCAACCCAAGCTCACTTTTCCGTATATGAAATTTTTCTTTAATTTATTATTTACAATAATCGAAGATATTAGTATTTTTTGATTGACAAAAAATGAATAAAAACGTTTTTGTGACAGTAATTGAAGTATGAAAATATAGAAACACGAGTGAGAAATTCAATTTATCTTTAATTCTGAAGTTTTGGTAACTTAAACAGGAGAGTCCTTTAACTTCGTTACATACAGCATAAGGAAGTGCTTAAAACATTTTACGATGGCTACAGCTTTTTGGTGAGGATGACTTTCAAAGTTAATTAAATTAACTAATTGTCGGCTATTTTTAATGTAATTTTTAGTAATTTTATGGCAGATAAATCAAGGAAGGCGACTTCTTTTGGAAAACACCAGATAAGTCGTCTCTCTTGCGGTCTTCTCTCTAAATTTTTTGTTAAGTTACTGCGGTCTTCGTGTTTCCCTTCATTAAAAGAAAAAATTGTAATTTTTGTTGCTTTATTGTACTAAATTGAACTCTATTTAGTGGTTTTATTGACTCTTAACTCAACTATATTGTATGTAAGTACATATTATAATCTTTTTATAATTTAGGTTAACTAACAAACATTTATCTTGAAAGTTAGGTTTTACATAGCTAAAATATGTTGATATGCCCAATACAAATTACAGTTGACTGAAGTAATAACATGCCTCATCAATGAATAAATAATGTTTTCGACTCAGACTTGTTCAATTATTTATCGATAAATTATGTACGAGATTGTATCAGCTTTTCAATCAAAGCAAAAAGTTTTATCTTTAGCGATATTTGAGTATTTGCTTGTTTGCTCCTTTCTTGAGTACAAAACTTTTAACATTTCACTTCCACTACAATACTACTTTTAAATAATGACGCAATTAAGATTTACAAAAGAAACTCATTGTTAAATTTTAGTGCAAATAAAAGGAGATAATAAAGAAAAAAGATGTAGATACCTGTAACATTCTAAAAAGCTTTCATCTATAACGACAGTAATTTGGAAAAAGTTCTGACAATATCCTACAACAAAATTTCAAAGTAGACAGAAAAGGTAGTTACAGTTGTTTATAACGCACTCCTACACAACGTGAATTGCAGATTTATTACTAGAAGCGTCAGGTGCTTGTGTGCTGTATGGTATATAAAACAATGTTTCCATTATTGCCTATTTGAGTTCTTATCACATTTCTTTTATAACTCAACTCTCGCCAAATACACCATTTTATGAATATATTTTGATACAAGGAGTGCGGCATTGGATTTACGTATCGGTAAGCCAGGAGCCAAAAATAAAGTGGATTTTAAAAGTATTTACTCGAAGAAGGTCATCACAGAAGTTTTTACAAAATTAGAAAGTCCATTAGTGTCATTAAATCTTTCATTGTATTAGTAGACGCCACTAATAAAGGTTTTCGACTTGCCGTCACTCCCGGATTGCAGTTACGAATTGCAAAGGTGTTCTCAAAGAGATTTTACATTTTCAGAAATCAAAAACTTACACCTGGTAAGTTAAATAAATATGGCAAAATATAATACATAAAATATCAGCATACACTTTAAGCATTAAGAAAAGTAGGAGTTTTTGTTTACATTTTTATAAGTATTTGCTTACACTTTATTCATGCCATCCATTATTATCCCATATAAACAATTATGGGATCAACAAAATTTCGCACAGATGTAGTAAAATACTTACTCTTTCAGGAACCAATAGAACCGAAATAATTGAAAACGACCAATTTTAAAGAAAAATTGCAAAAAATCTACTTTGTAGATATAAAAATTATCTTTAAATTCATTGGTTTTGGTTTTTTTAAAGATTTTTTTTTAATTTTATTTTTTCTTTTAAAGAAATTGATCGAGTTATAATTTTCTCAAGGACGAATATTTTTATTCTGTAAAAGTTAAATTTCAATGTACCTCTTTCGCGATTTGCTCAAAAGATAAAGATTTTATAAAAAATATTAAATACAAAGTTGAAAAATACTTTAATTTCATGACATTTTCTTTTTTTTCACTCTCAACTTTAAACATTGGCCAAGTTACGAGGCCGGTTAAAAAGTTCGTTTGTTTCTAAGAGAAGGCGAAGCTAACCCCTAATACGGTTGTCACAGGCTTGTCAAGCATGTGACAATATTAAGTTTACTTTTGATAAAAGAATAAACTACACGGTCTGAAAGGTTCTGCATGTTCTGCAATGTTTTTCGTTCCAAAATTTGTGCACTGGAGGGTGTTCCACACCCCCCAGACCCCCCGGATTGATTAGTTTATTTTTTATTATATTGCAGAGATCTGCCTCCCAGGAGGTACGGAATATATAATTGCGCAGTTTATAATTAATTGTCAAATTACGAATTAAACACATTTACTTGGCATAGCTAATTTTAATAAACTTGAAATATTTAATTCACTTTTAATAAAAATAAGTTATTTAAACCGGGGGGTCTGGGGGGTGTTGAACACCCTCCAGTGCCCAAGTATGGAGAGATCTACAGTTTACTTCTGATAACAAATAAACTAATTAATTTGGGGGATGTGAAACACCCTTCAGTAGCCAAATATTACAATGCAGGCAAACATATTAAAGGTTTGAAAATTTAGTAGAAACTCTCAGCTACCGTTTTAGTTTTCTAAAAAAAATTATGATATATTCTTGAAGGGGAGGTAACAAAAAACAGTAAAGCAAAAATAAATTATATACAATCATGCACAAACGATTTTAAGATTATTTTCAAAATTGAGAGGGTGGAGCTAGTAGGTCTCCCCCCCCCTAACTAGTTTTCTAAATAATTCAAAACCAAAAAAGGTCCAACCGAAAATAGAGAATGCACAATAGACTTTTTTGAATTAAAAATTCGCAATGGAAGGAGGCTGATGATACGCACCTTATCCTTATAAAAAAATGTTAAGAAAATCTACTGATGTAAGATAATTTGCTATCAAATAATTGTTATTGAATACACATGTCTTATCTATGATACACATTGACCGTAGCGCATGCGCATAAGCTAGTTTCAACTTCATGTAATTCGCCAAAAATGTACTAACTTCATGATACTTCACTTGTACTTTAATATACTTAACACGTATTTTACCTATTTTACCCGTACTTCATGTATTTTACCAGTACTTCATGTACTTCACAAGTACTTTATGTATTTCACAAGTACTTCATGAACTTTACATGAGATGTCATGTACTTTATGAGATGTGTACAAAAAACTTCACCAGCGGTTAACTCCTCGGATACAATTTGTTCGGCTAACGGTCGGAGAGCTGAATCGGGGATGGGCCATGCAATGGTTTCTAGGTTGGTTTACAATTAAGTAATTAATACAACACGATAACAGAAAACAATGAATATAATATGTTTAAAGTATATTTTAAACAACTTAAATTGAAAAAAACAAAACATAAGTTATAACAGAAAACCAGCTTGGTGGTATTAAGTTTAGTCTCACAATTAAAAAATTCAACTGCTTGCCGCTAATTAAAAGTTAATTCTCCATACACTTTGCACTTTTGGTTGATGAGGTGCTGTCCCGAGGTTGTTACACATTAATCGAACGAATTTTACCGTTGAAGTTGTGTTTATATTAAATATGATAATAATCTTAGCAGATAGTTACCGTGCACCAGCAATACTAATTTTTCTAGAACGTAGCTTATTGTTAGACCGTTACAGGTAATTTCTCAAAATAATGTTAATGCCAACTTAAGAAAAGATACCACGTTAGGTTACACACTCTGGCACCAAAGTTAACACTCAACTCTTCGTATAAGTACGTTAAAACTGTCAGAAACAGATAAGTTCACTGGTTTCTTTGAAAGTTAAGTTAAGGTAAGACAGAGCACAGATACAACTCTTCGCAAAGGTAACATAAGACTCCGACAACTGTACAGACAAGAGTTCTTTAATTCTTGCAAAACATCGCTTATATGACTTTTCACAGACAGAATGCCGTGCCAAATTTCTGTTGGACAAATTGAGCTTTTCCTATTTAACGCCGCTAAAAGTATGAAATCGGCTAGGTAACAAAGATGATATTAGAGGATGCCGCAAAATCCATCTAAAGTTAGAACGGAAAGGCTTAAGAACTAGACATTTAAGTAAATGCCAACAACTAGCACCAGACATGGTTCTATTGTCGATTGACGCCTTGTTGAAATTTTAAAAATTAAATTTTACATTACGGCACAGGGTCGTAAGCAAGAAATTTACTTAATTAAAATTATGACATAAAATGATGCAAAACGAGTTTCGTTACAAAGCTATTTCAGATGAGGATGAATTTGGTAGGACTTCTAATAAGGCCACAATTCAAATTTGAAAATCAAAATATTTCCCATAATGCCCGTGTCCCACGGTTAAAATTTTCATCAATATTTTGATGATAATGTTGATAGATCTGACGTCATTAAATATGTTTTAATAAAAATTTATAAGTTAGTTATACGGTCAAAACTTTCATTAATATTTTGCTAAAAATAGTCTTCTGTGAATGACAGATTATAAAAATTGAGGTTAAAAGCGTCCATACAATCGTTCGAAACGGACATAAACGAAGCACATCAGCCAATCAAAACCGTTTCTTCATCAAAATTATAGAAACGGTTGTATTCCATCAATATATTGATGTAACGTCATTAAAATAGAAGCATCGTTTGATAGGTCATAAATTTTTATCAAAATGACCTGTCCTATGGTCAAAACGGTTTTGATAAAAATTATCATTAAAATATTGATAGAAATATTGACCGTGGGACACGGGATTAAGAAACTGTTGTTTTCTCTTGTGAAAACGGGCTGTTTTCTCTCGGATCAACATTCCCACTTTTCCGAGTAGAACCGCTCTAGAGGGATAGTTTCAATAAGTAAAGCATGCGGAAAGTAGGTTTTGATAAACGCAACCACGACAAATCTCAAATTCATTCTAAAATTGTATTTGTTTGTACAGTAATTTCTAGTAATTTTCAGTTACTTTTTGTCTGAAAACTTTTTAAATGGTAATATGGTACTGAAACTGTTGTGGACGCTTATGAAGAACTATCTCATCGGGTTAAGTGGCCATTTTAGAACAAAAATGTATAAAACCAATTTTTACGTTATAATCGAAAAATACAATCCCGAAAATTTTTAAATGTAATCCACAAAAATTCACCGTTTAAGTAGACATAATTAGTTTTGCACGATTTTCAACTTTTGCTGATTTTGCAAAGTGAAACATCTTGGCACCTATGTGTAAGCAAATTTAGATGGCCGGATATTATGAATAAATCCTGGTAATTTTGTTACCAAAATTACCCCTTAAGTACTGTACCCTTAAGTATCTCTTATCGATTGATTATTCTGATTAAACTTTTGTTACCCCCAGGTTTGCCACAAGGCAACTAAGTAAATTTTTAGAATTATTCATCGTTTCACTTGTGAAACATTGGTTAAAGGAAGAAAGCTCCTGAAGGTAAGAAGTATTTTTATATGTAAATTTTGAGTAAAGTGAAAGATTCCTTATGGCAGTTTAACGTAGTTGCTGATAGCTTTTGGAAGTTTGCATTTAACAACTGAGTAGTGTATTTGTTTGCTTCACTTATGTAGCTAGTAGCGTTTTATTGCTTAGCAAAATGCATCCTGTCGGATACACTTTAACATTATTATACATTTTTTGTAATCCTGAAGTAATTAGGTATAATATGAAGGTTTTGTTACGCTTTCTTACAAATCACATTTTTATTTTTAATAAAGAATTTGCCTTCATAGGCAATCTATCTTTACTACGTAAATTTATTTTCTTAATTCTAAACCTCCATTTTACAATAAATTTAACATCCCTACGAAATCTAACAGTGCCTCGTATACAACAGGAACTCACGAATTTGATTCGTCGAAACCCCCGCTTCGGAAACTGATATTAAGTGGAACGCTAGCCGACGCGTACAGTACATCTACGGTCGACAAAGTGGCAGGGTGTCAGTAATTCTGCAATTTATTATAGATGCACAAATAAGACTAACTGCAATCATTAATTTTAAATTAGGATTTTAAAATAGTTTTATGGAATCTTGGTTAAATTATGAAAAAAATATTATAATTCTGCAGCTATTGCAAAAAAATTCTATATATGCACACAAAAAAGTTATAATAATATATATTTTACAGTCACAGCTATATGATCATCAAGGGATTTTCGTTTTAGTCATTTAGTTTTTAAATAAACGTCCTTGAAAATAATTTGAAAAAACTTCTGTAAATTTGAAAAAGTTTTAATCTTTGACAATAATTACTTCTATGTCAACGCAGCGAAATTTGTATAAATGTGAAAAAAAGCATGTTTGATGTAAATTTTTTAATTTTCTTCTTGGTATCATCATTATATATACAGTAGCAACAAGAAGTAAATTGCAAAACAGTTTTCTATCAAAAATTAAGTATAAGTAGCGCAATTTTAAAGCTCTTAACGTTTAGTTGAAAGTATTGCCGGTCAGCTAGTAAGAAGGTTGAGATCTTAAAATTTGAAGAGAATAGATGAGTCCTTGTGAAATACCAAAATATTACAATGCCATTATATTTATTAAAAATTTTAAATAACTATTTCATTTTTGACAAAAATCACATCATTTTTACTATTTAAAGAGGTCCTCATAATTTTACAGTTAGCTCCCATTACGTCATTTTGTTGAGCAATAGATTTTTAATTCTTTAGTTTTAAATTGAACCTTTTTGCATTAAAATGAATTTTATTTAATGAAAATACGCAGATGCTCAATCACTTACTTCCTAGCACAAATAGGTCCGACATTTCTCGGTCTCAATTTAGATTTGACTTTATGCAAAATAATCCCTAGAGTGTTGCTCGACTTCTACCTTCTTTTGCAATTAAATATTTTAATATAGATGTAATTGTTTAAAATAATCAACATTTTTATTCGGTAAAGCATATGAAAATAATTTAGCAATATGAAAAAATTGGAACCCGAGAGAAGTTGGTGACAAAGTGTTGCTGAAACTTTTGCTGCACTTTTGACAAACTTATCGAATATTCGAACAATATTTATTTTCTAAAAGTTTTATAAACTTTTATCTTGCTTTGCTTTGCCATCCCAAAGTTACCTCAGTTAAGCATTTTAGCCTTTACAGCAATTATTTGTACTTTTATTTGCGTTATATTGTATTATAGCAAAATTTTTGTATTTTGAATCGATATAATGAAAAACGAAATTATATTAATTGAGTGTATTTTAAAAATCAGATAATTACATTTAAATCAAATTTTTGGGCTTAAGAACAGTAAGTTTATATAAAAATTTTGCCGACAATAGGGGTGTCGCATGGTATCTATTAATTCTTGAAAATAATACCAAATAAAATTTATAACCAAAATAAAAATTTTTGAAATACGGTCGAAATTCAAGAATGAATCGGTCAGCCAATTACGCCTCTGACGTCAGACGCGTGATCCCGAACGTTTTTATGGAAATTTTATAACGTCGCAAAGATCTGACAGTTAAATATTTAACTTATATTTGACAGTTGTAAACAATGTAACGTTTGCCATTTATTTGTTTATGATTTGTTTATCATCTATTTATTTTAATACAAACTGTAGTCACAAGAAATTATAAGAAAAATGGTTTATTCTGAGTTTTCTGTGTTTTTATTAAAATTCATTTTTCAATTTTTAAACAAACTATTTATAGATTACATTATTAACACAAACTGCATTTGATGTGTTGCCAGTTGTTAAAAAAAACAGTTTGTGACGTCATTCGCGCTAAGAACACGGTTTCAAAAATAATTTTTTATACATTTTTTGAGAAAACTCAAGGTCTTCTAAACTCTTTATCTATGCAGTGCTGTTTACCAGCACCTAAAGTTTATAAAAAAAAATACTTGAAAAATAATGCAACATCCCTATTCCGTACATTGCGGGTAGAATCAAATAAAGTTGAAAAATTTTATGTTAAAAAAATTGCACTGAAATTTTTCAAGTGGACACGCTTATAAATATTTTTAGCATTTTGTTCTTACTTTTCTAAGTTAATCTGCTGACAATGAACGAAAAACTATTTATTTAATTGTAAATTTAATAATATTTTAAAATAAATATAATATGGGATGCGGCAAAATATACCCAGCTATAGAATAAAAACAAGAAATAAAAAATACACTTTTCTTCAGCCGAATAGCGGCGTAATGGGGGTTTTGATTTAATTTTTTTGTTTAACATTCTACATGGATTGCAGATAGTTTTAATTTTTAAATTTTAAATTATAAAATTCAAAATGTTAACATTTTGTAATAAATATAAAAAATTAAATATGTAAAATAATAGTAATTAGTCAAAATTGAAATTTATAGAGCACATAAAGCGAGTAATCCTCCAAATTTATTCAATTTTAGCTAAATCAAATGTGATGTGTTGCAGGAAAACAATTTTTAATTTTTCAGAAAATTACAAAGCTGTTGAGCGTTATGGATTTTTTATTTTTATTAATAAGCTACGAGAATAAAAAGGTTACGAAGACAGAACAACGTCTATGAAAAATCTGTTTTAGCAAATTAATGGCGATTTAATTCTGAAAAATCGGCTTCTAATTTTTTACCGGATACATGGATTTGGGGCCGGATAATAAATCTGAACCCCGATTTTGACCATTTTTAAAATGAATTATGAAAGATGAGAGTCTAATTAGGACATAAAAAAATAAAATTTGCGGTCGGTCCATACATTTTGAGAAAAAAATGGCTTTAAAAATTTATCTATAATCCAATTATCTCATTGGCTCTTTTAAACTGTAATCTCGCCCATCAAAAATTAAAATAAGATTTTCGCGGTAATAATAATTCTAAATAAGGTTTTTTATATTTTTAATATATTAAAAAAATTGCTCCAAGCAGAAATGTAACGTAGCGTATATTTTTAGGGTGATTCCCAGATTGGCCGCGGTTGCGTTAATCAAAACTGACTTCTCTTAGCATCCGCTTTGGTTCTCTTCACTCCGGTCGCTTCAAGCCGTTTTGACAAACGCTTTACTAACTAAAAATATCCCCCTAGACCGGCCCTACTCGGAAAAGTGTAGGTACCAACCTGACAGATAGCAGGGAGCGACTGGTAGCTTCCCAGCGGTTGTGAGTGTCGACCCACCTACAGCGCAGGTACTCGTGATAGAATGTATTCCATATATGGCATAATATTACGCAATATTGGAAATTTTTTATGGGAATATCGCGATTTTCAAATTTGAATTGTGGCCTTATTAGAAGTCCTATCAAATTCAATCTCACCTTAAACGATTAGCATTTTTGTGCTCTTTCGTTTGGTAAAGCGATTTGTATTGAAAAAAGTGTACTTTTAGTTCAGGTTAAGGTGGCAAATAGTATCAATTATTTTCAAACACTACTGGTAGATGACTCTGATATCGATTGATCACTAGATAATGCGAGCAGCAAAATTTATCGACGCCTGTATTAGTTCGTACTTTTTTTCCGCTTACCTATTCAGAAAATAGTTTTAAGCACAAAAAATGCTTACATTGACAACTTAAATTGTAAATCTTTTCGACATAAAATAAGATAATATACTGTACTATGCGCGTGCCATCTATGAAACATTTTCCAAACTGCAAATAGCATAAGCAGGATAGGGATTAGAAGAACCACGATTAATTTCGTTACTAATGAGGTTAATAACAGATTTTTAAACTGCAAACTCTCAAATAGATAATTTGTAATAACATACTGTAAATACAGCATGATTACTTTACTATTTTCACTACAATAAATAAAAGAACTGAACCGTTCCGCAGGCATGTTTTGTTTATTTATTTATTCATTAACTATAAATGTTTTTACTTGTAATTATAATATATTATCGACAAATGTTCAAATATATCATGTTGCAAATTTGAGCACGGTACGTTATATATACTCGGTTTTTAATTGTGGTTTGTTCTTATGGCCAAATAACATTGGTATTTGCCACCTTAATTACTTCTAGCCTGGATTTGTAATGGAAGTAGTCAAAAATATTTAATACTTGGACGTATTCAATAAAATTTCCGTAACTTTTTATCTTGTATTACAACACGGGCACCATAATTTTGCAAAATTATAATTAGGTCCATTTTTAATCCAAACCCACAAATTTTTTAAATTTTTTTTATAGATTCCGAGTTATTGGCAAAAAACTGATTTGTTCACTTGAAATAAAAAACAACTCTAAAGTAGTTGTTCTTTTATTTCAAAGGGGAGGGAAGAGAGTATGGAAAATTGCAAACTTATGACCTCAGTATCAAGTAATTACAAAAAAAGATAATAATAATCAAAAAAATTAAAAGTAAGACTTCACAACAATCATTATTTTAAGAAGATGTGTTTCAGAAATATTTTTTAAATATAAAAAATATATATGTATTTTGAAATTCAGCTCTCGGATATCATGTTATCAAAAAATATTAGAATTCTAAAAGGAAAATTTTATTATAAACTTTTCAGTGAATATTATGTACAAAAATGTAAACTCTGGGTCAGAGTTGACCCGGTTATGGTACTTCAAAAGTTATCGAATTAAAGATTTCAGTATATTGATAGTTGGGCAAGAGTTAACTAAGCCTGACTTAAAAGTGTACTTTTTCCTATAAAAATAGCTTAAAAATTAACAGGTTTGTACTTTACTTTAATAGAAACCATTAATAAAATATTTATTTTCAATTCGAATTTTTGTGTAAAGTAGCTTTCCGTTAAAACAACCGAGTGCTGGTGAAAAACAATTTATGAACGATTTCGGTTTTTTTTACTCGAGTAAATAGTAAATCAAGTTCAAAATTTATACCGACACAGCGAGATCCTGCCAGAATAAAAGAGTTATTTTAAATTTATCATTAATTTAAAATAATTAGTGCGCAATGTTGACTGTTCTCAATAAAATTATTCAGATGTACAAAGTATATTTTTTGCTGTTATTATTAAGTTAATATTATTTTTCCCTAGGATTCAAAATATTCAGTACATTTCAACTTCATATTATAGAATTTAAAAATATGCCATCCCTTGGTTGGACAGAGGAGGAAGATTTGTTTTAGTGCACTTGGTTGATGGTAAATTTTGTTTTTACGTAATAAAGTTGTCGAATTACATAGTACATAATATAAAATTGTTTTAATGCAAACTCAGACTTGAAAAATCACGTAGTTGCTGTCTATAAAAAAAATTTACAAATTCAATTTTTACACGTCCAATAAAATAATGAGTTTGGGTGTTTGTGAAACTTAATTCAATTCTGCGAGTTTAGTATTTCAGTGATGTAAAAAATGAGACGAAAAAATAAATAATTCCAAACGTGTTTCAGGGTACAAAAATTGACTTGGATTTTAATATTTTATAATTAAATTTTGCACTTTTGTTATTTGACTTAAAAAGCTTTTGAACTTCCAAATTTATTCTAAAAAATTATTCGCACCAATGAAAATATGTAAATTTTCAGCAATAAATTTTGAACCAAGTAAAATATTACGTTTG
The DNA here is from genome assembly GCA_036346125.1 of Lycocerus yunnanus. NCBI lineage: Eukaryota > Metazoa > Arthropoda > Insecta > Coleoptera > Cantharidae > Lycocerus > Lycocerus yunnanus. The sequence goes on along the minus strand of JARFIX010000005.1, from coordinate 4,048,453 downwards.
CAAGGTTAATTGATTCCTCTTTATTTTGTAAAATTATTCCAAAAAGTATAAAACTTTTCGAATCTTCCTTGTAACGTAAATGACCGAAATCATCCGTTATTAATACAAAAACACTTTTTGTTTTGAAAATCAAATTTCATTTATGCTATCTTTTGTGGGGAGCATTTCGTATCTCTATTAAATTACATCAAAGATTTTTCTACTTTCGTACCATCTGCTTATAAAAAAGTTCTCTAACCGAACGTGAGAATTTTTGAAATCACCACTACACGATGAGAATTTCATTGTCTGGCTTCTTCCACACAACAAAATTTTTTGTTTGGTAAATTTATAACTTTTCCAATTTACCAAATGGGCGAAACATGTTTATAAAAGAAACTTATTTAATTTAGGTAACCCAAATTAGGAAATTTGTCAAATAGTTTACCGTAATTACGTTGCTTAGAAGTCTACTATTTCGAGTAGTTCTCGACGACTCTAATAACCAATCAACTATTTTCCTCATGTAGTTAGTTATTTTAGCTCTCGAATTTTCCTAGACTAGGGATTCACTTAAGAAAATAAATATTTGCTGAAATGCTGTGGTTTTTAATTGATTTCTAGTATTACTGAAACATAATATAAAATATTTATTTCCCACTTGAATTAAATTCATGTTTAAACTTTGGATTTTCAAAACTACTCAAATTACCTGATAGCAATTTAATGTTTAATTTACTTACACTTAATTTATGCAAATTTATGTTTAATTATAAATAAATTAATTGTTTTCTCAGGAAGCCAATTATTATTTAATAAAGTTTAATAAAACTTTATTATAGGTGTTCGGCTACGATTTTTATAAAAATAAAATCGAAAAACGTGTAGAAATAATGAAGTCTACAAACTTTTCCACAACTCTTCATAAGTCGGAGAGATAGAAAAATGTAGACCAATTATTTTATGCAATAAGCAATCAAGGGCTGTGGTATATTTAAGTAAAAAGTCGTTTAAGCTCTCTGCCAGATTAAATAGTGTTTTATTTTTATGTGGTAACTCTGGAAGAGTAAAGTAAACCACATCATTTATTATATAAATGTTTTTTGTTGAATAAAATATTTTAAAAATTACAAGTTTAGTGAAATTTTTTAATTAATTTTTAAAATATTTTATTTGGCATATAATTTCACAGTTAATAAACATTTACAATTATAAATGTTTTGTACTTTTCTTCCAGGTTCGTCAACGTGTTTACTTATATTTGTTAAAGCGCGTCTGATGTTGAGTAACCGTTTACAGCAACCTTTTTAATAATTAAATTTAGTAGTGCAATTCATTTTAAAGAGTTGAGAACAAACTCTTGAAAAATGACTCCACTACTTGTTAGATGGTGTGCTGAGCGTACTCGTATTTTACATCACTTGTTGCACAGTGAACTTACATAAATTAAAATGTAGCATAAGGATGTATTACTTACCACATAAGGGTAATATTAAAATTTATAATTCATTTATAAAAATAAAAAACCTCCCCACGGTACTGCACTCTCTCACAAAGAATTCTTTCCGGTCATTTAAAAAAAAGTTATGAATATTACACTACAATTACGGTCCAAAGTGGACCTTACATCTGACTTCGTAATTTGTAATTTAACATTGTTAATTTTATTATTACAACTACCTTTTTTTATTAATTTTTGTAAATTTATAAATTTTACCCTTACTCTAATAGGCCAGTCAGTAGAGAATCGAAATAAGGTGGTATGTTGCAAACGGTGGTGTAGAAGATTTTATTTTTTTAACTTGTATAAATAGGTACAAGCATGTGAAAAACAAAAATGCTAACACGGGCGACCTCGGGAGAACTTTTGGCAGCCAAAGAACTTCAAAATTTTAGGACTTTTTTTAGTTTTTTGCATATAACTCCTAAACCGTGGATCCTATCAAAACATTTGTGGTTTAACAAATTAAAGAGCGTTAAATTCTGCGTCGAATAAGTACCACAACTTAATAATTTGGTCAAGTGGTATGGTCGAAAACTACGCTCAAAAAACGATGATTTTTTCTAATTTTGTCAAAAACTGAGATTTAGTAATACGTAAGTGTGCGTCCGGCATCGATCGCGTTGCACTAAATTCGTTGTAACTTTTAAACTAATTAATGAAATTGAGCATTCAAAAGCTTAAATGAAAGAAGAAACATGTAGCTATTGGACTATTACATTTTCTAATATAAAAATGAATGTATATAAAAGTAGTAAATGTATATAGTTGGAACATACGGAGATATCCGATAAAATCGCTAAGAGCTCTACCATTTCTACAATTCTTAAAATAAAGATCTGAAATTTTCTTAAATTACTCTAGAAGTAATGTATAAAAATATCCAATAAGTAAAAAAAATCTCAAAAATTTAGTATTGAAGATGTATACTTCCAAAATTTCAAAATTTTGGGTAAGTAATAAAATCTTAAATGTATACCTAACTTTAACCACATATTACTCTTGCTTAAATCGCGTTATTGGATTTCTGCAGGTGCGATTTTAAAGCTTGAAGTGTGTACTTTAAGATGCTATAAGAGGATTTTGGTTAAAAAGTAAATCAACCCTTTTTATTTTACAGAAATAAAAAATAAATTTTTTTTTGCTCCAAAATTCGTTAAATTAGAGGTGCGTTAAACGTTAATAACTTTTATAAAAAATTTATTTAACCTACCTAACTAGCATATATTATTAATAGGACTTAAAAATAAGTAAATTTAGTGTAAAAAAAATTTTAGAATATATAATAATAGCTCTTAGCGATTTTATCGGATATCTCCGTATGTTCCAATTATATACATATACTACTCTTATATACATTCATTTTTTATTTTAAAATATAATAATCCAATAGCTACATGTTTCTTCTTTCATTTGAGCTTTTGAATGCTCAATTTCATGAATTAGTTTAAAAGTTACAACGAATTTAGTGCAGCGCAACCGATGCCGGACGCGCACTCACGTATACGTATATCTCAGTTTTGACAAAATTAGAAAAATCGTCGTTTTTGACCGTAGTTTTCGACCATACCACTTGACCAAATTATTAAGTTGTGGTACTCATTCGACGCAGAATTTAATGCTGTTTAATTAGTTAAACCACAAATGTTTTGCTAAGATCCACGGTTTAGGAGTTATATGCAAAAACTAAAAAGTCCTAAAATTTTGAAGTTCTTTGGCTGCCAAAAGTTCTCCTGAGGTCGCCCGTGTTAGCATTTTGTTTTCACATGCTTGTACCTATTTATACAAGATAAAAAATAAAATCTTCTACACCACCCTTTGCATCATACAATTCCTTTACTGACTGGCCTATAATCACTTTTGTGATTTAAATATTTTATCATTGTTTAAAATTATGTTTTATATGTTATATTTATGTAACAAAACTTGTTTTGTATCACGCTAAGTTATAGCGCTAATTAAGAAATTTCCGGATTACGACCCTGCCGCAATATAAACTTTAATTTTTAGTTTTCAAAAAGGCTCCTACCGAACCATGGCATGGGGACCATGTGCCTGTTGCTACCGTTTGTCGGCATTTAGTTAAATATCTTTTCCGACCTTTTCCTTATCTTTCCACCCTAAACCTTAAATGCACTTTGTAGCATCTTCTAATACCTTACCCTTTTATTACCTAACCGCTTTCATACATCCGGCGACGCTAACTTGGAAAAACTCAATTAATCCGGCAGAAACTTGGCACCGCATTCCGTCTGCGAAAAGGCATGTAAGCCGCGTTATTACCTGCATGGGAGTCTTAGCTTTACCTACGTGGGAGTCTTCTCCTTACCTTCTTGACGGTTTTATCTTGACCTTCGTGACAATCTTTCCTTATCTCAACAAAGTGTTTTATCTGTGTTGTCTTAGTGTAACTTTGGAAGAAGCCAGTAGACTTATCGATTTGAACAGTTTTATCTTTACTTTCGCGAAGAAGAAACCTTATCCTTTTCATTTATTCAATTCATAAATAAAGACAATTTTAATAAAATTATCTTAAATATTATCTTTATAAAGATAATTTTAATAAAGTAGCATTAAACATATCCCAAGTTTTTTAAGCTTAGCTATGGCCAAGTAAATATGTTTAATTCATAATCTTACAATTAATTATAAACTGCGTAAATTATAAATTCCGTACCCCCCTGGGAGGTAGATCTCTACAACAAAAGATCTTCAGTTTACTTCTGACAAAAAATAAATTACTCAATCCGAAAGGTCTGGAAGGTGTGGAGTACCCTACAGTGTCTTTTCAACGGAAGATCTTCAGTTTACTTCTGATAAAAAATAAACTGCTCGGTCTGGGAGGTCTGGGAGGCGTGGAACACCCTCCAGTGCCTCTACAACGGAAAATCTTCAGTTTACTTTTAAAAAAATAAACTATTTAATCCGGGGGTCTGGGGTGTGAAACACCCTCCAGTGCACAAATTTTAGAATGAAGAACATTGCAGAACCCCAGATCAAGTAGTTTACATTTTATCAAAAGTAAACTGAAGATATCCGTTGCAGAGGCACTGGAGGGTGTTCCACCCTCAGACCCCGTTTAAATAATTTATTTTTATTAAAAGTGAATTAAATATTTAAGCATATCTCAAGTTTATTAAAATTAGCTAGGCCAAGTAAATGTGTTTAATTTGTAATCTGACAATTAATTATAAATTTATTCGATCCGAGGGGTATGGGGGCGTGGAACACCTTTCTCCAGTGCTTAAATTTTGAAATCTTGGTAAGTGTTTGAAATACTGATAAAGTACGTGAAATACAATGAAGTGTCAATGAATTAGGTGAAGTATGGTAAATTACTGGTGAAGTAGTGAAGTCCCGTGAATTACTGCTGAATTATATAAAGCACGAAGAAGTATGGAGAATTATGATGAAGTACGTGAAGTGTGAAGTTAATTGTACACGATTTCCTCTAGCGGTTGACCCCCCAACTCAATTTTAAACTAAATGTTCATTTGTTTTTTTTACTTATTTTTTGTTGTCAGTATTATCTAAAATAGTGGATATTTTAAAGTAAATAAATTTGATGACTTTTGTTAACAATTAGATTTTTTCAAAGTGTCTGTACGACCATAAATAATTACTTCTTTTATGTTTTGTAATATTCTGGTTAACCAAAGAGGTGCATTTATTTCGGTTATCTATGCTATGTCTTTTTACATTTAAGGTAGAGTTTTTATTTTTAGAATATAATATTATAGTTATTAAATATTGTAGTGAACTTTAAATTTTATATAAAGCTGAAGCTAAATGAATACGTAAATGAAAATATAAACTTCTCCTCGTTGGTGAAGCCAAATTGTTGTAAACGTTAATTAAATATTGTTAACAATAAAAAAACTCTTCAATAAGTGAACCAAATATTTAACGTAATATGAAACAAAAACTTTATAAACATTGACCTTTGTACATAAAATCGTACCCTAATGGTACAAGAACCACACTCTAAGTTAGTAGTTACAATTATTACTAACCTATAAATTTGATCAAATGAATTCTCACAATTAGATTCAAGTTTTACAAAAAAATAATTATAATGGCCTGATAAAAACAAACAAAAATAAATTGTTTTGAGTCAATTGACTTCGGCACCATCAAATCAACTTCGCCTAAATAATGTTAATGATAAGTACATTAATTTTACCATGCATTTAAATTATCACCTACAGGATGATTCATACTAAGTACAATGATTAAACTAATAATAAAATTTTAAAAACTAATTAAAATAAAAAAAACCGTATTTGTTGTAAATAATTTAATTTTTTACAGGTTTTTTCGATTCTTGCCGAAGGCTTACTTAATACAAAAATTTGTCATGAAGTGGTTAAATCTGGAATACATGTAATCGTGACATTGCAATATATTCCTAGGTTACTTTATTGCGTCGTATTAATTACTCAATTGTTAATTAAGTTAGAAAAACTATTGCATGATCCACGTCCGATTCAGCTCTCCGATCGCTAGCCGGAGAGATCTTGTACGTTTTCAGCTTGTTACATACACAGATAATCCAAAACAAAAGTCCCCAATGTAGGGTACCACTGAACACTTGTTTTCGGGGCACTGAACCAGATTTTACAAGCGCACTTAATTTTTATAAATTTGAACCACCCCTGCGGCTGTAACAAAACTCGGTATTCCATCTATATGCGGACTGTGTGCATTGTCCCCAGTAATTTAATACATAAAAAATGTAAGGTTATGTGAAAATTAAAATTATTAACTTCTAGTAACTCTTACTGTTTCATTGATGTTTCAATCACAAAGTAAAAGAGTACTTTTAACACATAAACTGAATGCACATATTTGATATTTACATAACGCGAACTTGAACTGGAATAATTTTACTTTTAAACTTGACTTTGCATAAAAGAGATTCGCTTGTAAACTTTGCTTGTAAATTTATGTTTATTATAAGTACTAAGTAATTCTAAACACATCCGTAGAGCAAATGTTTTAGTAATAGAATGCGAAATTTTATCAGCAAAAAACTGATAACAAAAGACGAAATAGACGCTACATTGTACAAAATGGCAAATGGATATGCCCCAGGCAAGGATAGAAAATAGTAAAAATACGAAAACATAACAGAAACAGCATTTCTCAAAAAATTACATAAAATTAAATCCAGACAGAATGGATGAGTTTTGGAAAACTGTCAATACGTGTCGCTTGTACATGAAAAGTGATTAATAACATAATATTGGAAAGAGCGATGGAGACGCTCGTGCTGTATAATAAAGATGATATAGGAAATACAGAAATTAAAAAAACAACAAAAGTAACGAAATCATTACAGCGAATCTTCCAAAAATTAATATAAAATTGGGCGGAAGGTAGAGCACAACCAAAAAGATAATGGTTGAAAGGAAAAGAGATCACAAATTCGTTCAAATTTGGGGAGTTAATAAACAACATAGTTTGATGATAAATTTAATTGTGTGATTTTTAACTTATTTTAAAAATTAAAAAATGATCAACTAACAGAAAATCATCAAAAATATTTGATTCTTTTAAAATCAAAGCACTGCATATTTAAATTTTGCAAATTGCGATTACCTGAAAACGATTGATTTTATGAAAAAAGTATACAAATAATTTTGTGGGTTAAATTTTTGTGTTGGCGATGGTGTAATTAATTTACATCCAGGTGTAAAACTACGTCGCCCAAGTACCCACGCGAAAATTAATTATTGTGAAGATTAATTAACCTTCGGAGCGATAAAACAAGAAAAGTAAAGTGATGACCTACATAATTTTTGTTTTCCTGGGATTCAATAGTATATTCCAAAGGATCAACTAGAAACAAAAAATTAATATACAGCTTATAAATACCTGTCAGGAAAACCTTCTATGCGGTGAATTTTTACGGATTACAGTGCAGCAGTGGACTAGTGAAAAATAGAACAACACTAGAGATTAAATAACTGCTTTTATATTATATAAGTTAGTTTATTCGTTTTAATTATTATTTAACTTTTTTAAATCGAATTATCTCAACGTGGGATGACTCCAATCACCGATGTTAGCCACCACACCATTCCGCTGAACTCGATGTTATTCAAATTTATTATCCACCCTTCTTGTAGTAATTCGTGTAAAAAGTCGTACATTCAAATTTTTATTCAAATTGTTTCAGCGGTTTACGAGAAAATGACTGCAGAAACCCTATTACTAACAAAATTGCTTTTTGAGATTCATCCGAAAATAAAATTGTAACCGATTGGAATTTCTTGCACTATATAAACATAATATAAGCTCCCCAGTATAAAATTTTACAAATTAATATTCTTAAAAATAGGTATAGCGTGATAATATACTGTAATATAAAATATATCCGGTCATTCCCTCCGACCCTGCACGGTATTTAAAAATTTAAATTCAATTTAAGATTTCTGTTATCAATTGCATAGGTTATATTTTCCCTCGAAGCTTTTAATAATAAAAGTTTTCTTTAAACCAATATGATTAATATAACAGAAATAGAGCAAACTCTATAAAAGTTCAATTTTCTTTTTGTGATTTTTGTATTTTCAACAAATGGTTTTTTAAATGTTTTTTCACAAGGTACATAGCACTTTGCTTTTCAATCAAAATACATTTTAAAAATTGATTTTGCTAACTTATTAGTTATTTTGATTATGTATTATTAAGACGTTAGTACTGGTGCCCTAGAACCTTCAAATTCAGATTTTTAAAAACTTTGACTGTGTTTTAATTTGCAAATAATTCATTTTAAACACCGAATTGTTTTCAGTTTATTTTATTTCACTGACTTTTAATAATAACCAAGTTAAATGAATAATTAAACAGAAAATAAGAACTTTCCTAAATTAAAGTAAACAAAATTAACGAGAAACCTTGCCGATAGGTTTTATTCTTACATTTGTATAGGACTTATTCCTTTCAATTAAATTTTGCACCAAAATAATATTTTAATAAAAAACCAGTCGTATACTTTTTGAGTAACTGAGTTTTAAATAATTATCTGTGCATTAGATTTTATTTATTAATGGCTATTATTGATTGTTCATTTCTTTAAAATTCGAAATTGAAACTATATTTCAAAAAGAATAATTAAAGCTCTATTTTACTTTAATAAGTAAAGCTGTTAGTAAAATAAAAGACATGGAACGGTTAATTTTTGATTCGGGGACTATTTAATTAGCGTGCAAGAAAATGCAAATTTATCGTCAAGTTTGTTCTGTGAAATTGTATTATTATTAAATTATTATACATTTTATTGCATTTCATTTAAAAAAGTTATAAACAGTTTGAAATCGATATCGTTTTGTGTTAACTGTCTGACAAAAATACTGCACCGGTAGTTATTTAAAGAATTAATTATTAAATCACTGAATTATTATAAATGTTTTGAAAGCTATCTGTAAATAAAACCAGCATTTATAAAAACATTTTAAGTAAATAATAATAGCATTGAAAATGTAATCTGAATATTTTTATTACAAAAAAAGAAATTACTTTATTTTCATAATTAAATTTTGTTTTTTTTTCAATAAATTGCTTAAAAAAGAACCCAAAAGCGAATTATTTCGAGTGACCAAAATCATGTTATTCGTTATTAATTAAATTGATTGGAAAAACCAGAAAGTTATACGAATGCAATTATAATCACCTCTTCTCTTTAGGTTGGCAAAAATATTAACCAATCACAATTTAGGTTATTATTATTATGTAATAATAATTATTTAACAATATAAGAACCACCCTTCGTGGTTTGCTTTTCTGCAAAAAAAATAATTAAAAAATTCTGATAGCATTTTGTAAGATCTAAATTATCATTTTGCGTTTCAAAGTAAAAATCGAAATTCTAGCGTTCAAAAGATTCACGTGCTATTTCCCATTAGAGTTAATTTATTTTATTTAGTAAACTGGAGCATGTTTGAGTATCACTCTGATTTATTTTTAAAGGAAACGTATTAAAAACATCATTTATTTAATCTTTGAAGAATATTACCTTAATAAAAGAAACAAAATTACCTAGGTACCTTTACTTATTTTACAGACGTTGATAAGTAATTTAAAAATCTTTGAAATTATTATCGTTTAGGTACCCAATTTCTTTTTTCATTTGGCCAAAAAAAGTAATTTACAAACCCTAAATAAATAGGTAGTTAAAAATTAAGAGGCTAACACTTACCTCTCGCTCGTGGTTTGGTCAATAATTTCTGCACAATATTATCGTATGCGGATTCATCAGCTACTCCAGAATCCTTAACTAATTTTTCTTTAACCGCTATGCAAATGTTGTAATCGGCCAATAAATCTTCCAGCTCTTCGAAGGCCTAAAACAATAAATTGTATTAATTGCTGGTGGAACACAATGTTGAGTTGAATTACGAGGGCTGCCCAGACAAAAGAGGAAAAAATTAAATTTTATTACAAACTTATGTGTAAACCACCCTCGTAGTAAAATTAAAAGTTAAATATTACACAACAATAGCAATAAATACAAACACTAAAAATCAATTCCTTTATAAATTATATAGCCGATAAAAAGTACCAATTTAATTTCAATGGATTTTAAGGATATTGTTTCATCGTCTTATACTTCCTATTTGAGACATTAATCAGGATTAGTTTCGAATTTAGACCAAAACGACTTGCACTAAATCTCCTTTCGACTGAACAATTAAAAATTGTTGTTTTTTTTTTATCAAACTAATATCAAAAATAAATATCCAATTGAACAAAAAATCTAATTGATGTGGAAGTTTTAATCATCTTAAATGGCGGTGCAGTTTTCTGCAAAAACACAAAGTGGCGTGTTCTTGGTTTCCATCACGTCTTCATTAAAACCTTAATTGAAAAATGTTATGACGAGAATCGCTATTTTTAATGAACTTAAATATTTGATTATTTTAAAACATTACATGTGCCAAATTATAATATAGTAAGTAAGCAAAAAGCATTTATTTACATTATGAAAGTGTTTGTAGTAATTGATCACCGACAGCTTCCAATTGATAAAACTTCATCCTGATTGTTTTATCTTGCCAATACCGGTGGCAGCAATACATTCAAATGTAATACATTGTGATTTATTTATATTAATTTAAGATAAAATAAATGTATGCTAATTTTTAACAGGATTTATCCTACATTATACTGTAACGAAGGATTAACATGACATGTCATGCAATTTTGTTAATGTGTTAAGGTATTATTTAATAAAGAATAACAAATTGCTATTTTATAAAATTGAATGTACCGAATTTGCGAAAAGTATCAAATTTACTCTCCACTGGAAGATTGATTGACAAAAATGCTGATGACCAGCTCGGTAACCTCTTTTTCTTAATAAGTTTTAAAAAACTTTACAAAATTCTATGCTGTCGTTACAACGTAGACTTCCCTTACGATTTTCGGGTTTACAAGACATTTCGTACAAACATCCAACAAATCAATCACGTGCGCGTTAAATTGTTTGAAAAGTAGTAATCCAAAGGTCCGAAAAAAAGGTCCTTTCAATAAATTTGTAGTAACTATTAAATTTGATGAAGCGAGTGTCCGATAGAAATGAAAAGAATAAAGCGAAAGTATCTTTTTTTAATCAGTTATACAATCCTTAATCTAGTTAAGATGGAAGTGTTAGATTTTCCTATCACGTTTTTTTATATAAAGCCGAAAACTTAAAATAGACAGATCACCTACAGCAGAAAATAAAATTCACATTTTGAGATGGAACCGAATAAAAACTAAAGTGTTTAATAAAAATATCAATAATATAACAATAAATTTTCAATGAAAACCTTAATTAAGGGCGTTAATGCGAGGCATCTACAGTCAATGGGTTGGTTTCAACAAGAACCAAAACATATTCTTAGTTTTGGATTTGCTTCCGACAATCAACCTCTTTAATAATTAATTATCCTTGCTTACATTGCAGTAGAATCCGTTTTAGTAAAATTAGTCTCAATTGTATTAACATCATTGTCACGAAATTTAAATACCTAAAACTATGAAGTTTCTTATTACTTTAAAACTTATCAATTATACAGTTTGCTTTTCGGATCTCGCTTTAATGGAGGATAGTGCCAAAGTTATCAAAAAACTTTTAATCTCAGATTTATAATCGGATTTCGACAAAAAAACATTTTTTTACAGAAAAAAATATACGTATACTAGCTATAAAATTTAAAATATTTACAGTTTAAATTCAAAATACTTGAAGATGTTTTTTATTAAGAAACCTATTTATTGCGATAATATCGAACACAATATCTGTGCAGTACATTATAATTGTAATTAATTCTAAATTAGCAAAAGTTAGTAAATGTATAAATACCACCGGAGCATTAGAATGCCATGCTGTGGTCGTCCACCGGAAAATTAATTCTTGTGAAACTGCATTTCCATTAATCTATTTACTCTTCCTGTACACCACTAATGCACAAATAGACGTTTATAGTATAATACTCCAGAAAGTAAATAAGTTAATTTCAGTGACTCAGTAAATAAACAAGATATCATCTTTTATTTATTAACATTTTCCTCTCCTTTGCATTTTTCAAATTTAATTTCCTATAATTTTATTTTTTCGTTAACCTCCTATTATAAAAATTAAACAAGGTGGAACTCTACAATGTTCTTCTTTCCAAAATTTGTGCACTGGAGGGTGTTCCACACCCCAGACCCCCGGATTGAGTAGTTTTTGTTATCAAAAGTAAACTGAAGATCTCCCGTTGCATAGATCTACCTCCCAGGGGGTACGGAATCTATAATTACGCAGTTTATGATTAATTGTCAGATTATGAATTAAACACATTTACTTGGCTATAGCTAATTTTAAAAAACTTGGGGTATGCTTAAATATTTAATTTACTTTTAATAAAAATAAACTATTTAAACCGGGGGGTCTGGGGGGTGTGGAACACCTCCAGTGCCTCTGCAATAGGAGATCTACAGTTTCACAACCCAAATATTACAATGCAAGCAAACATATTAAAGGTTTGAAAATTGAGTAGAAATTCATCGCAACCGTTTTAGTTTTATAAAAAATTATAACATATTTTAGGGGGACAACAAAAATGGTAAAGCAAAAATAAATTATGTGCAATCATGCACCAACAATTATTGAGATTATTTTCAAAACTGGGAGGGTGGGAAGGAGGGTAATTTTCTAAATAATTCAAAAACAAAAAAGGTCCAACCGAAAATAATTTAGACTTTTTTGAGTTATAAATTCGAAATAGAAGGGGGCTGATGATATGCACCTTATCCAAGCCCATCCAATCAGACCACAACAAAATAACCAAACACACAACAAAACAAATCAAACACCTCATTGGAATTTTTTCAATTGAACTTTAATGTATGTTAACTTATAGATAACTATAGTTGAAGAAATCGGGCATAAAAAGATAGTTTGAACTGTATTTTTACGTTCTGGAGCCGTCTCTGTAAAACCGGGATTAATAAATTAATAACGACGTAATAACGAATTACCAATGCTTTTTATTAAGCTACAAAACCTCTATGATATTCAAACAAATGAGAAAAAATAATTCCAAATTAACTAAAGACATCTAAATTTAATTTAATTAATTGATTACTATTAAACTCGCAACTACCAAAAGCTTTTAATTAGTAAAATAATGACTATTCAACGTTTAAAATAAAAAAATGTTAAGAAAATCCACTGATGTAAGTTAATTTGCTATCAAATAATTATTATTAAATAGCGCATGCGCATAAACCAAGTTCAACTTCATGTAATTCACCAAGAATTTACTAACTTCATGATACTTCACTTGTACTTCAATATACTTAACATATATTTTACCTACTTTACACGTACTTCATGTATTTTACCAGTACTTTATGTACTTCACAAGTATTTTATGTATTTCACAAGTACTTCATGTACTTCACATGAGATGTCATGTACTTTCTGAGATGTGTACAAAAAACTTCACCAGCGGTTAACCCCTCGTAAAAAACATTAAAATCAGCCGTATACTTTTAGAGTAACTGAGTTTTAAATAATTCTCTGTGCATTAGATTTTATTTATTAATTGTTATTATTGATTGTCTATTCCTTTAAAATTCGAAATTGAAACTATCTTTCAAAAAGAATAATTAAAGCTCTATTTTACTTCAATAAGTAAAGCAGTTAGTAAAATAAAAGACATGGAACAGTTAATTTCCAATTCGGGGACTATTTAATTAGCGTGCAAGAAAATGCAAATTTATCGTCAAGTTTGTTCTGTGAAATTGTATTATTATTAAATTATTATACATTTTATTGCATTTCATTTAAAAAAGTTATAAACAGTTTGAAATCGATATCGTTTTGTGTTAACTGTCTGACGAAAATACTGCACCGGTAGTTATTTAAAGAATTAATTATTAAATCACTGAAAATATACGATCAATTTTGAAAGCTATCTGTAAATAAAACCAGCAATTATAATAACATTTTAAGTAAATATTAATAGCATTGAAAATGTAATCTGAGTATTTTATTGCAAAAAAGCAATTACTTTATTTTCATAATTAAATTTTATTTTCTTTCAATAAATTGTTTAAAAAGAACAAAAAGAGAATTATTTCGTGTGACCAAAATCATGGTATTTGTTATTAATTAAAATGATTGGAAAAACCAGAAAGTTATACGAATGCAATTATAATCACCTCTTCTCTTTAGGTTGGCAAAAATATTAACCAATCACAATTTAGGTTATTATTATTATGTAATAATAATTATTTAAGAATATAAACCACCCTTCGTGGTTTGGTTTTTCGCAAGAAAAATAATTAAAAAATTCTGATAGCATTTTCTAAGATCCAAATTATCATTTTGCGTTTCAAAGTAAAAATCGAAATTCTAGCGTTCAAAAGATTCACGTGCTATTTCCCATTAGAGTTAATTTATTTTATTTAGTAAACTGGAGCATGTTTGAGTATCACTCTGATTTATTTTTAAAGGAAACGTATTAAAAACATCATTTATTTAATCTTTGAAGAATATTACCTTAATAAAAGAAACAAAATTACCTAGGTACCTTTACTTATTTTACAGACGTTGATAAGTAATTTAAAAATCTTTGAAATTATTATCGTTTAGGTACCCAATTTCTTTTTTCATTTGGCCAAAAAAGTAATTTACAAACCCTAAATAAATAGGTAGTTAAAAATTAAGAGGCTAACACTTACCTCTCGCTCGTGGTTTGGTCAATAATTTCTGCACAATATTATCGTATGCGGATTCATCAGCTACTCCAGAATCCTTAACTAATTTTTCTTTAACCGCTATGCAAATGTTGTAATCGGCCAATAAATCTTCCAGCTCTTCGAAGGCCTAAAACAATAAATTGTATTAATTGCTGGTGGAACACAATGTTGAGTTGAATTACGAGGGCTGCCCAGACAAAAGAGGAAAAATTAAATTTTAATACAAACTTATGTGTAACCACCCTCGTAGTAAAATTAAAAGTTAAATATTACACAACAATAGCAATAAATACAAACATTAAAAATCAATTCCTTTATAAATTATATAGCCGATAAAAGTACCAATTTAATTTCAATGGATTTTAAGGATATTGTTTCATCGTCTTATACTTCCTATTTGAGACATTAATCAGGATTAGTTTCGAATTTAGACCAAAACGACTTGCACTAAATCTCCTTTCGACTGAACAATTAAAATTGTTGTTTTTTTATCAAACTAATATCAAAATAAATACCTATCCAATTGAACAAAAATCTAATTGATGTGGAAGTTTTAATCATCTTAAATGGCGGTGCAGTTTTCTGCAAAAACACAAAGTGGCGTGTTCTTGGTTTCCATCACGTCTTCATTAAAACCTTAATTGAAAAATGTTATGAAGAGAATCGCTATTTTTAATGAACTTAAATATTTAATTATTTTAAAGCATTACATGTGCTAAAGTAAGCAAAAAGCATTTATTTACATTATGAAAGTGTTTGTAATAATTGATCACCGACAGCTTCCAATTGATAAAACTTCATCCTGATTGTTTTATCTTGCCAATACCGGTGGCAGCAATACATTCAAATGTAATACATTGTGATTTATTTATATTAATTTAAGATAAAATAAATGTATGCTAATTTTTAACAGGATTTATCCTACATTATACTGTAACGAAGGATTAACATGACATGTCATGCAATTTTGTTAATGTGTTAAGGTATTATTTAATAAAGAATAACAAATTGCTATTTTATAAAATTGAATGTACCGAATTTGGGAAAAGCATCAAATTTACTCTCCACTGGAAGATTGATTGACAAAAATGCTGATGACCAGCTCGGTAACCTCTTTTTCTTAATAAGTTTTAAAAAACTTTACAAAATTCTATGCCGTCGTTACAACGTAGACTTCCCTTACGATTTTCGGGCTTACAGGACATTTCGTACAAACATCCAACAAATCAATCACGTGCGCGTTAAATTGTTTGAAAAGTAGTAATCGAAAGGTTCGAAAAAAAGGTCCTTTCAATAAATTTTGTAGTAACTATTAAATTTGATGAAGCGAGTGTCCGATAGAAATGAAAAGAATAAAGCGAAAGTATCTTTTTTTAATCAGTTATACAATCCTTAATCTAGTTAAGATGGAAGTGTTAGATTTTCCTATCACGTTTTTTTATATAAAGCCGAAAACTTAAAATAGACAGATCACCTTCAACAGAAAATAAAATTCACATTTTGAGATGGAACCGAATAAAAACTAAAGTGTTTAATAAAAATATCAATAATATAACAATAAATTTTCAATGAAAACCTTAATTAAGGGCGTTAATGCGAGGCATCTACAGTCAATGGGTTGGTTTCAACAAGAACCGAAACATATTCTTAGTTTTGGATTTGCTTCCGACAATCAACCTCTTTAATAATTAATTATCCTTGCTTACATTGCAGTAGAATCCGTTTTAGTAAAATTAGTCTCAATTGTATTAACATCATTGTCACGAAATTTAAATACCTAAAACTATGAAGTTTCTTATTACTTTAAAACTTATCAATTATACAGTTTGCTTTCGGATCTCGCTTTAATGGAGGATAGTGCCAAAGTTACCAAAAAACTTTTAATTCGATTTCGACAAAAAAATTTGTTTTACAGAAAAAATATACGCACAGCTATTAAATTTTAAATATTTACAGTTTAAATTCAAAATACTTGAAGATGTTTTTTTTAAGAAACCCATTTATTGTGATAATATCGAACACAATATCTGTGCAGTACATTATAATTGTAATTAATTCTAAATTAGCAAAAGTTAGTAAATGTATAAATACCACCGGAGCATTAGAATGCCATGCTGTGGTCGTCCACCGGAAAATTAATTCTTGTGAAACTGCATTTCCATTAATCTATTTACTCTTCCTGTACACCACTAATGCACAAATTGACGTTTATGGTATAATACTCCAGAAAGTAAATAAGTTAATTTCAATGACTCAGTAGTTAAATAAACAAGATATGATCTTTTATTTATTAACATTTCCCCCTCCCTTGCATTTTTCTAATTTAATTTCCTATAATTTTATTTTTTAGTTAACCTCCTATTATAAAAATTGAAAATTTAAAGAAAAAGTATTTGTAAATCATGTTGCGCATCAATTGTTGCTTAGTGAATACATGGCTTAAAGTTTTTAGTTTAAAATAATTATTGCTTTAAAATCAAATAAATTTATACATATTAGCTATCAAGTAGGTTGGTAATAAAAATTCTGTAATCAACATCAAATTATAATAATTTAGGGACACCTGGGTTTAAATACATATCTTTATAATTATTTATATTTTAAAAATACATTAGCAATTCAGGTTCATTTGACGAGTAGCCTACAACACGAAATATAAATGTAAATTTATATAAAAGAACTATATTATGTAAATAAGTAATCGTGAAAAAAATTCACTAACTGTCAAATTCAATTAAAATTTCTTTCAAACTAGTAATATTTGCTAATTTAATACTTAAAATAATGAAAGTGTATTATTGGGACATAAAACTGCGCATTTTCATGTCTGTCCGTGCATCCTGCCTGGGTCTTAACATATAATGCTCGGCTAACTAGCAGTCGACTCACGGATCCGCGGCTCAAGCATGCGTAATTTAATGTTTTATTAAGTTTAACCTCATCTTAAACCCCGTGGCCAAGAATTTATTATTTTCTTAATTAGGTTTGATTCAAAGATATCATTAATGGGTTTACTAGTTGATTCTCGGATCAGGCGGCCCAAGTTCCATAAATTCAAATTTTGATTCCAAAGATCAAAATTGACATTTTCCAGCTAAAATCGGGTTATATTGGTTCCATTCGGAAAACTTTTGCTATTTACAATATCTTTAAAGCCACCTTAATTTTTATTTTTGTTTCGTAACACCAAAGTCAAAAACGTTTTAAATTATATTAGGTATAGAATTAACGTGTGAATTTTGTAAAAATGTTTAGTAAATTTATTCATTTGTTTATTTAAAATTAACATTTAGCTTTATTATTATTCCAAATAAACAGAATTTCAGCAATAAACATTTATTCTTTTAAAATTCCAAATGCATCTAGTAGCTCTTTCATTGTATTTACAAACATTACCGTTAGCCACCAATATTGGATAAATAATAAATAAATTGATAATAAATTAATAAAATTTGCATATCAAAAATTATTAAATTATTGTAATCATATCTCATAATATAAAGAAAGCGAAACCAGAAATCGCGGTTTTTAAATTATCCGAAATTAACCGTTAAAAACGCGGATAAATCGAGAATTAATTTGATATAAAACAAGGTGGAACTCGGATGACCGCAGTTCTTAGGCTTCTATATAGCTACCTTTTGGTTTACAATTATATAATATTTTGTAATTATTTTTAATTTAAATTTATAATTTTTCTTTATCTGCACGATCATCAGATTATCTTAATTTTTTAGTTGGTAACAAAATTTTCTATATAAGAAATTGACTTGCATTTTGTAAGTGTTATTTTTACGTTTTACGTAATTTTTACTTTCACTCTTTCGCACCTTTAATTGGTTAGTTCATTTATTACCAACCCAAAAAAAAGTGTAAAATGAATAAAATAATCTCATAAACAATTGAAAAAGCGTCCACAACTCTGTGTGTTTGATCTCAATTAATTATTTTGAATCTTGTTAATCCATTCACGCGTTTGTCCATCCACCCACAAAAAAAGTAAAATTTAGTGACAAAAGGTTTTTTTTGTTACTAATTTAGTGACTTTGAATTATGCGGACGGACGGACGGACGGACACGAAGCCAGATCATAAGGCTTCTTTCTATACTATGTATAGAAGCCTAAAAATTGAGCCAAAGGTCCCATAGTACAACTACTAAAATAATATAAAATAAATTCTAGTATCGCCCTCTCTTAGAAACGATACGAACTTTTCAGTCGCCTGGTGTACTTATATCCTAGACCAAAGCGTTTTCTGAGTGTGTCACTCCACAATAAATCATTAGGTCTGGGAAAAGTTTGTGACGTTTTTTTTAATAAAATTCAACTGGTTTTCTTATAGTGTGAATATGAATTTATTTAAACCAAAGGTGCTTTATTATTATCGGCAATATTTAGCCATTTTCGGTAGACCCATGCTGCCATCGGTTGGAAAACCTCTGTGGTTTCTGGTTGAAAAACTGAATCAAGTGGTTTTAACAGCCTTCTTTTGAAACCAGCTTCTTGTACTAGCGTATTTTCGGTAAACTGTTTTGCTAGTTATATTTAATAAAATTGAGGAATTGAGGGAATTCTGCAAAGATCGGAACAAGTGATAGTCAGAGCGGGCTGCGTCTGGACTATACGATGGATGCAATTTCGCAATTTTTGACGGGTCATCAAAGATGTGTGTAGACGGGCGTTGACACGATAGAAAACAACATCTTTCTTATTATTCAATTCGAACTATTTTCTTTGAATTCTCTCTTGTTGTCCACAGCAGAGTTGAGAATCAATTGTTTGACCAACTTGAAGTAGCTCATGGTGGACGATTATCTTCCAATATCTTCCAGCAGAAAGCAAGCAAAGTATTTCCGCGCAGCAGATTTTGATAAGGTACCTTCACCATACACAGTACAAATTTTTGACAAGCCTGCGCAGCGTTCTTCCCTTTGCCGTAATAATATTGGTGTTTCCTGAGTTATTTGTAATTGTTACCAAATTTTATAAAAAAATGTTTAGTAAATTTAATCATTTGTTTATTTATAAATTAATATTTATTTTATTATTATTCCAAGTGAATGGAATTTCACCAATATTCTTTTAAAATTTCATTAAATAATAATAAAATTACTCGATAATTTATAATAATATATAATAATAAATAATAATAAATACAAATTATCGAGTGGATTCAACTCGATTGCGCATGTGTGATCGTGCATACTCGTATACTGCTCGGATTAGCTCTTCCATTGTCCTATAATCACGAACGTTAGCTACCAATGTGGGATAGACAGGCCGAACTTCTATTCCATTAACCGTAATGATAATGTTAGAAAAGTTTCTCCTGCAATTGGGACAAGTCATTCGCTCGTTAGCCCAAATAGATATGCATTCGCGACAAAATTTGTGGTTACAATTATTCGGTGAACCTACCTCTTGACCAATTTCTTCCAGGCATATCGAACACGTAATGCTCTCCATATTGCTATTAGAGTTGGACATGATTTGCTGTTTAAATAAGTTTGATAACTTTTATTCAAAATTGTCATACTTATATAGTAATTTTATAAGCCGATGACAGGCTTTACGGATAAGCGAATAAATGGATTAGCATGTTAATAAACAGATGCATAATATAGGATCTATAAACGGAACATATGATTCAAGACGGTTTGCTCACCAAACTTTTAGTTATACAAGCCTGGAAGTAGTATACACCAACTGTTCTTCAATATCAGAAATGAGATACCACATCAATATCATTTGGGATTTAGAGATGCTTTAAAGCTATCTTAAGGAATTGCATGGTTTTCGAAGATAAAAAAGCATATTTTTTGAATCGACGAAGACGTTGAAAATCTTAGATTTATGGGGGAGGATGGAATGCCAAACAAGAAAATAAGAGAAAAGTGGTGAGGACAACCAAAACAAGCACGAAGTCAATAAATTAATAAAAGGAAGAAAAATGGGGAGGGGTTCACCTGAAAAAATGGATCCTAAAGGCTTCCAACAGCAGGTAGACACATTCCGAGGAAATGCACGCCTTTATTATTATTGATTAAAATTTGGTTGATTTTTAACTTTAAGACACCATAACTTTGAAAAATCATAATTCTGTCAGTTCTTATAAATGAAACTTTTTTAAAAACAAAATTATAGGTAATTCCGTCAGGTGCAGCTTTTGCCTAAATAATTTTTTGATATTTCGAGTTATTTGTAAAAAGCGGTTGCTCCCCCCTTCCCGAGAGGGATTCTGTTCTAATAGATGGCGCTAGGCTTATTGTTATGATACCTAGGCACCAATAAATGTGTGTGTAAAATTTCAAATTTTTTTATAATCTTTAGAATTATTTAAAATTTTGTAATATTGAATATATTTTCCCATTGCGGGACATCATATTTCTTTAAAATTTTTGAAAATCTTTAGAATTTTGAATTTTGTGTACACAAATTTTTTATATTGAAATCTTTGAAATTACCTGGAAACCTTGGAAATATTTACAAATTGTTTTTATATTTACAAATTTTTTATTACATTTGCCCATTGAGGAAATTTAATTTCTTCAAAATTTTTAAAAATCTTTAAAATTTCGAATTTTGTCTACAAAATTTTTTTATTTTGAAATCTTTGGAATTACCAGGAAACTATGGAAATCTTTGAAAATTGTTTTTGTATTTACAAATTTTATATTACATTTGCCCATTGAAGGAAATTGCATTTTTAATAATTTTTAAAAACCTTTGGAATTTCGAATTTTGTGTACACAAATTGTTTATTTAGAAATCTCTGGAATTACCTGGAAACTTTAGAAATCTTTAAAAATAGTTCTTGCATTTACAAATTTTTTATTACATTTGCCCATTGAGGGAAATTGAATTTCTTCAAAATTTTGAAAATCTTTAAAATTTCGAATTTTGTGTACAAAACTTTTTTATTTTGAAATCTTTGGAATTACCCGGAAACTTTAGAAATCTTTGAAAATTGTTTTTGTATTTACAAATTTTTTATTACATTTGCCCATTGAAGGAAATTGCATTTCTTAATAATTTTTAAAATCTTTGAATTTTGAATTTTGTGTACACAAATTGTTTATTTAGAAATCTCTGGATTTACCTGGAAACTTGAGAAACCTTTAAAAATAGTTCTTGCATTTACAAATTTTTTATTACATTTGCCCATTGAGGAAATTGAATTTCTTCAAAATT
Source organism: Lycocerus yunnanus (assembly GCA_036346125.1). Taxonomy (NCBI): domain Eukaryota; kingdom Metazoa; phylum Arthropoda; class Insecta; order Coleoptera; family Cantharidae; genus Lycocerus; species Lycocerus yunnanus. The sequence goes on along the minus strand of JARFIX010000005.1, from coordinate 4,026,542 downwards.
TTTAAAATCTTTAAAATTTCGAATTTTGTGTACAAAACTTTTTTATTTTGAAATCTTTGAAATTACCCGGAAACTTTGGAAATCTTTGAAAATTGTTTTTGTATTTACAAATTTTTAATACATTTGTCCATTGAAGGAAATTGCATTTCTTAATAATTTTAAAATTTTTAAAATCTTTAGAATTTCGAATTTTGTGTAATTAATTTTTATTTAGAAATCTCTGGAATTACTTGAAACTTTAGAAATCTTTAAAATAGTTCTTGCATTTACAAATTTTTATCACATTTTCCCATTGAGGAAATTGAATTTCTTAATAATTTTAAAATCTTTGGAATTTTGAATTTTGTGTACACAAATTTTTATTTAGAAATCTCTGGAATTACCTGGAAACTTTAGAAATCTTTAAAAATAGTTCTTGCATTTACAAATTTTTTATTACATTTGCCCATTGAGGAAATTGAATTTCTTCAAAATTTTGAAAATCTTTAAAATTTCGAATTTTGTGTACAAAACTTTTTTATTTTGAAATCTTTGGAATTACCCGGAAACTTTGGAAATCTTTGAAAATTGTTTTGTATTTACAAATTTTTTATTACATTTGCCCATTGAAGGAAATTGCATTTCTTAATAATTTTTAAAATTTTAAAATCTTTGGAATTTTGAATTTTGTGTACACAAATTTTTATTTAGAAATCTCTGGAATTACCTGGAAACTTTAGAAATCTTTAAAAATAGTTCTTGCATTTACAAGTTTTTTATTATATTTGCCCATTGAGGGATACCACATTTTTCAAAATTTTTGAAAATCTTTGGAATTTAGATTTTTGTATACAAATTTTTTTTTTAAAATTTCTGGAATTACTTGAAACCCTTGGAAATCATTAAAAATTGTTCTTATATTTACAAATTTTTGATTACATTTGCCCATTGGGGAAATTGAATTTCTTCAAAAGTTTTGAAAATCTTAGAAATTTCGAATTTTTTGTACACAAATTTTTTATTTTGGAATCTTTGGAATTACCTGGAAACCTTGGAAATCTTTAAAAATTGTTCTTGTTTTTACAAATTTATTATTATATTTGCCAATTGAGGACATTGCATTTCTTCAAAATTTTTGAAATTCTTAAAAATCTTTGCAATTTCAAAATTTTTAATTATGTAATCTTTCATGTAATCAAGTTTGTATTATATTGACTGAAATGCATTTGTTATGAACTGAATTTTTACAAATGTATGTAAAAAGCGGCCGTGGCCTAGCGCTTAAACTATTAAGCCGAACGCCCCTGTTCGAATCCGGGTCGGGGTAAGAAATTTATTCTGACCGTCTCTCACGCTAATACGTTTAGCAAGTGATGCGTGTATAACTGTCAGAACCTCTCAGGGGAGGCAAACCAATCCTTTATAGAAAGGTTTGGGGGAAACTGAGAAAGGATGTCCAGAAGTGAACGAATAGAGGCTGATAAAGAAGAAGAAGATGTAAAAATGTCATTTGAGCCTGCAAACATTTTTTTTATTAATTATGGGAGTTTATTAACACAGATCTACCGCCGGCTTCACGTGCCCTCTAGAGCATAGAGGCGCTCATCTGAAATTTTTAAAGTTTTTGCGTTAAAATTGTTATCTTGTTCTTGAGTATGTCGTCATGGTCGATGAAAAGTGACCATCCACGCCCCCACGTCGTCAAAAAATATTGATTTACATCTGCTGAACGGTAGAAGTGTTTTAATCCGAAAAGATGACGTTTGGAAAAGTTTAGCTCACTCTCGTGTCATTTAGTTTTACCCTGGCTTGAGTTAAATTTAGCAAACGTTCCGATTTGGCACACTCAGAGAAAACGATGTTCATCAGTTGCATTAGATTTTGCAATGCAAAATATTTAGACATTCGAACAAGTTTCGAAAATATCTTCAGTAATAAAAACAAAACAATTAAATCCATATTATATTACTTTTATAAAATCTTCAGTAACTACAGAGATACTTTTCATGTCTTAAGGATGAACCTAGACAACAAATACTTTAAACCTGTCCCTGATCGATCGATAGCTTTTCCTTTGGATAACAATTCCGTAATTAATTGATCGTAAATGGGATAAAGCACAATACATTTTCTCGTCCATTTAAAATAAGCTCATCGAGATCTGATTCATCAGATAATGCCTTTCTGTTTTTTGCTCTGTGCTTGTGTTCGTTTCAGACATACGCATATCTAATATCGCTTTGTGCTGGGTCCGCGGGCACCGAGCTAAACTACCTGATTTTCTTTGTAATATTCCATTTTGCGGTACATTAAATAATATGTAATGCCTAAATAAGTAATAATGTAATTAAATTGTGGTTGAGAGATCATGTACATCTACAAAGTAGATCCTTGTAACACAGCAAGCATCCCAAAAAAAATAGCAACAGTCAGAACCGTCTTTAGTTTTAAATGACAAATTAACAATAATCATAAAACGGTTAACTGAATTTAGCTGCACCAGTGCGGAAGATCGGATAATCGAAACTCGGATAATTGGAGCTTTTGAGAAATTAAAACTAGAAGTAAATTAATCAAATAAATAAATAATTTATCTATGGGGTGTGCCTAATTTCTACATAATGTTGTTTAATAATTGTATTTAATCAAAACTATTAAAATAAAATTTAGTAAAACTTTACTGATAAGTTAGTGGTGATAATTGAATTGTTGGAATTATAATGCTCGGAAAGCATAAAACTAGCATGTTTCTCAATGGAATTAAATGGGAACTAAAATAATTTTTAATACAAGGTGTGTTGGTTTGCAGATACTATATGGAGATTTGTTTCAAGTCACGATTTGTCGTGCTATAAAGTCGATCTAATGCTGCGATTTAGAGGAAGCCATGCAAATTCAGGGTATTCAAGATGCGTTTCGGTTTGGTACAAGATTTGAAAGTGTTCAAGATACAATAAGACATACTTCGTGGTTGACTAAAGCGAAGTTTTATCAATATACGTAAGCGAGATACAGTTAGGCTGAACGGACACCGCATGCTAAGCTAAGCTGAGATTTACATATTTATTGAAGTAAGCGACTTTAGAAATTATTTTGGTTACATTTAAACATATATATTAAAAAATAAATCTTATGTTAGCTTACTTAACTTAAAATTCGGTGACCGTTGAGCTTAAAAGTATCAAACTTAATATTTTTAACATTGTGGTAAGCAAGTGGAAACTATCGTACAATATTTCGTTGTTAAGGGGTAATGGCACTTTAGGATTTTTAACGGACGCAATTTTTTTACATTTATTTCATAGTTCAATATCTTAAAATTTATCTGTTAAAATTTCATATTGATATTCTAAATATTTTTGGAACTATAGCATTTAAAGCGCAACAAGATGTGGTAATAACATACTCAAGTTTATGATGTTAGAGCATTACAATTGTCGGTAAAAGATAATAAAATAAAATGCATCTTTATTAATTATAAAACGTATAAAATTCAACGTATAAAAATTAAAATTTTTTAATTTTTTATAAGTGGGTGGCATTCCTCTGCAATTGTGCATTAGCGTAGACCCCGATCACAAAAACTGTTTCAAGTGGCAAAGTTATCGTCGATATAGCAACAAAAATTGCCGTATGTGCATTTAACTGTAGTATGTGTAGTATTTAAAAAATTTTGGTATGACAATCGGGCCCAATCTGTGCGGAAGCTGATGCACGCCGCAATAAGTTTTCGGAGCGATTGCCGTCTGACGCTGCAAAAAAGGCTCGGCTGTCGTTAAAATCAGTCAGAAAGAATAAAATATAGCAGTACATTAATATAGACAGCCAATTCTATGGTACAAGTATTGCGGATTAGAGGTAAATAAAAAATTTCAATAAAATAATGCTGTGTAAAACTTTAAAACGCTTTATCTCAAAATTGCAATTTGTAAATTGGCCGGCAACATAATTTTTACAAATCTGAACCGATTTGCTTAAAATTTTAACTGTACCTACATATAAAATTAAATTATCTAGATAAAGACGTAGGGATTTGACGTTATATCGTAAACTTTTCTTTTATAAACATTTATTTACGTAATTTTTCAACAAAAATGAAAATTTAAAATCAATCGTGCACTATTCTTACAAAAACCAATATATTTTAATTTTCCTACATACTTCTTGAGATGATCCGAGGGGTTAACCGCTGGTGAAGTTTTTTTTACATTTCATGAAGTACATGAAATCTCATGTGAAGTATATGAAGTACTGATAAAATACTTAAAGTACGTGTAAAGTAGATAAAATATGTGTTAAGTATATTGAAGTACAAGTGAAATATCATAAAGTTAGTAAATTTTTGGTGAATTATATGAAGTTGAACCTAGCTTATGAGCATGCGCTACGGTTAATGTGTATCATAGATAAGACACGTGTATTCAATAATAATTATTTGATAGCAAATTAACTTACATCAGTAGATTTTCATAACATTTTTTTATTTTAAACGTTGAATAGACTTTTGGTGGTCATTATTTTACTAATTAAAAGCTTTCGGTAGTTGCGAGTTTAATAGTAATCAATTAATTAAATTAAACTTAAATTTTTTAGTTAATTTTGTAATTTTTTTAGCTCATTTATTTTAATATCATGAAGGTTTGGTAGTTTAAAAAAAAACTTTGGTAATTCATTGTTTCGTCATGATTAATTAATTCATTTAAGCGAAAATAAAAGCTTTTACAGAGAGGCCCCAGAATGCTGAATTAATACAATTTAAACTTATCTGTACTTAGGATTGACGTTCCATTCTAATCTATCTTTCTTACAACATTATATTTATCGTATTATTAAAATTCATTAAAGTTTAAATTGCACGATTTTAATAACCAATATATGTTTGATTTGTTTTATGCTTTTAGTTGTCCGAGTTTGGTTATTTCTTGTAGCATCTGATTGGACTGAGATTCTCAATGGTGACAGGTTACATGCAGTACTGATAGAATACTTAAAGTACGTGTAAAGTAGATAAAATACGTGTTAAGTATATTGAAGTACAAGTGAAATATCATAAAGTTAGTAAATTTTGGTGAATTATATGAAGTTGAACCTAGCTTATGAGCATGCGCTACGGTCAATGTGTATCATAGATAAGACACGTGTATTCAATAATAATTATTTGATAGCAAATTAACTTACATCAGTGGATTTTCTTAACATTTTTTTATTTTAAACGTTGAATAGACCTTTGGTGGTCATTATTTTACTAATTAAAAGTTTTGGTAGTTGCTAGTTTAATAGTAATCAATTATTTAAATTAAACTTAGATTTTTTAGTTAATTTTGTAATTTTTTTTAGCTCATTTATTTGAATATTATGGAGGTTTGGTAGCTCAATAAAAAACTTTGGTAATTCATTGTTTCGTCATGATTAATTAATTACATTAAGTGAAAATGAAAAGCGTTTTACAGAGACGGCTCCAGAATGTGATAATACAATTTAAACTATCTTCTTATGCTTCCATCTTCTATCTTTCTTCAACTATAGTTATCTATCAGTTAAAATACATTAAAGTTAAATTGACGAAATAACCAATCAGGTGTTTGATTTGTTTTGTTTTGTTGTGTGTTTGGTTATTTCGTTGTGATCTGATTGGATGAGTTTGAATAAGGTGCATGTCTTCAGTCCTTCCATTGCAAATTTTAATTAAAAAGTCTAAATCTATTGTCATTTCTTTATTTTCGGTAGAACCTTTTTGTTTTTGAATTATTAAGAAAATTAGTTGGGGGAGGGGCTGGAAACCTGCTAGCTCCCCTCCCAATTTTGAAAATTTTTACTAAATTTTCAAACCTTTAATATGTTTGCCTGCATTGTAATATTTGGGTACTGAAGGGTGTTTCACACCCCAGACTCTCCGGATCGAGTTTATTTTTTATTAGAAAATGTTGCAGAGGCACTGGAGGGTGTTCCACACCCCGGATTAAGTAGTTTATTTTATATCAGAAGTAAACTGAAGATCTCCCGTTGCAGAGGCACTGGAAGGCGTTCCATACTCCCAGACCCCCGGATTGAATAGTTTATTTTTTATCAGAATTAAACTGAAGATCTCCCGTTCCAAAGGCACTGGAGGGTGTTCCACACCCCCCAGACCCCCCGGTTTAACTAATTTATTTTTATTAAAGGTGAATTAAATACTTAAGCATATCCCAAATTTTTTAAAATTAGCTATGGCCAAATAAATGTGTTTAATTCGTAATCTGACAATTAATCATAAACTGCATAGTTATAAATTCTGTACCCACTGGGGGGTAGATCTTTGCAACGGAGATCTTCAGTTTATTTATGATAAAAAATAAACTACTCAATCGGGGTCTGGTGACCCTCCAGTGCAAATTTGGAATCTCGGTACGTTTCTGAAATACCGATGAAGTACGTGAAATACAAATAAGTATCGGTGAAGTACCGTGAATTATTGATAAAATGCGGTGAATTACTGGTGAAGTACGTGAAGTCCCGTGAATTACTATTGCATTGTATGAAGTACGAGAATTATGATGAAGTACGTGAAGTGAGACGTTAATGGCACACGATTTCCTCTAGCGGTTGACCCCTCGAGATAATCTTATTTAGAACTGAAATTTTTTTGTTTTTTGTTCAAGGTCAAAAATTGACGGAAAAACTTGCCGGCCGCGGAACCCTTTTTTAAAGAGAGGTTTTCTTCGCTGGGATTTGCCGCTACAATTTTGTATAAAAACGTAAATAAAAATTTATAAACTACTGTCTAAAATATGTACAATAAATTTCTTTAAACAGATTTTATATTGCATTTACTATAAGGCCATAAAAAATTATGAAAATTATGCTATTTTTTGTGTCTCTAGAGTGTCATTACCCCTTAAGTTCTTCATGACTTTTTATAGTTTGAATTTTACTTTGCCCTATTAGGCGTAATCCTGTGTAATATTTGTATGCTATTGGTAAATTTAGTATGTTTATAAATTTGAGTTATGAAGTCAGTATACCTTACACCTTTAGACATGCTATCGTTATTTCCGGTAGAACCGGAAGTGCTAGAAATGTGACTTAGAGCTAAGAATCTTCTTCCGGGATGAACAAACCTACGTATGTAAGAACGAATCTCTGTGACGAAACTGATAGCTTTCATAGATGCTCGGAATTAGTTATCTGCATAATTTTGTCACCTACAAGAAACGCGTACGTTTCGGTTTGAAAAATCAAATATACAAAAAGGCACAACATAACAAATCAAAAATTTATTTTTCAAAAGAGAAATAGCTGAGGTTTACGAAACGAAAAGAAAATCTTATTATTAACATATTCTAATAAATATAAAATTTATTGAAGATTTCGATCTTTAGGTTAACAATAGGAGAAAACTATGTTTTACTGGCGCCCAACGTGGAACTTACTTCAACGGTTAAATATTTGGTAACCTTTTCTTGACGTCTTTTAAATTTCAGTGCGTGGGGTAGTTGCTATGACTATGTTTTTACAATTACAATAAATTTCTAACTGAGATCATAATATAGATAATTAGGATAAGGAATAGGAAGAATATAATAATATTATTTCGTATATTTTTACTTTATCCAGGTGTAGTTTATAATTAATTATAATGATTATTTACGTAATTTTTATTAAATTGCAATATTAAATTACAAGTTAATTGAAAACTAACCCTAACCAAATAAATTAAATTTTGATTTAACTTACTAAAGCGATTTATCAAGTGATAAATTACTCTGCTTTGAACTGAAGGATTTGTAGATTTACTAAAATACCAAAGTATTGTTTGCATGTTGGAGCAGAACTTTAACCAAACCTATTTAGTTGATAATTTAAATAAAAAATATCATGACCTGAGAACTGAAGCGATATTAATGTTATTAACATTAGCAAAAAATTTATTTTAACAAACGAGCTGTAATGAAATTTAAATTTCATTTATTTCATTTGACGTTTTAGTGGAAAAGTGGATAACTTTCAAACTTATTAAAGTGTTAATTTTAATTACCTACACTATAAATAATTATGTCGAATAAAATATTTTAAAAATTACAAGTTGAATGAAATTCGAAAATTTTCCAACTTATATTTTAGTCTAGGACCCCGTTGCGCATAAGTGGTTTCGTCTTTTCAAGAACTCATCAGCTAAACTAACCCTAAATGAGTGAAAAGTTGATGAGTTCTTTAGCTACAGCATTAACAAGGTAATCGATTTTATATTTGGTTGATAATTTAAATGAAATATATCAAAACCTGAATTGAAACGATACTAATATTAATAACATTAGCAAAAAATTTAATGTATAACCAAACTCGAATGAAATTTAAATTTCATTTGTTGCATTTGACGATTTAATGGAAAAGTAGCTAACATTCAAGCTCATCAAAGTGCCAATTACACTTTGTATTACATACCACTATAAATAATTATTACAATCTGCAACAATAACACTATTGATTTTGTTACAGGTGACTGAAGATATGTTTTTATTTTTGTTTTGTTTAAAAATTTTATTGTTACCTATATGTAGTTTTTACTCGCTAACAGAATACCTAAAATTTTCTGTTATTTACGAACATTTACTTTACATTTTTACGTTGTACATAAAAAATGCCACGGGCGGTTAATCTATGGAAAAGTACAGGTGTGTCTCTGGATCTCACTCTCTTAATGATTCGTAATCCTGAAAATGTTCGACCTAAAAAGTTCTTTTATGCTAAAACTTTGTAAACAATCGACGTTAATATTCATTAAAAATTACCTTAAATGGTATTTTTCAACAAATGGCAGCCACTTTTTAAATAATCTTCGTTTAATGTTTTCCAAAAACTTTTCAATATGTGTCATGTAAACTTTAAAATACAGGGTTTTTCAACCACCTTTTATGAGTGAAGGGCTGTTCATTCTAAAACATAAAAGTGGGCACGTAATGATTTGCAGCCAACTTACGAACAAATTTTTTCCATGCTTTTTGTAAATATTTAGTTATTAATACATTTAAGTTAGTCAGATTTTTGGTTGACTGCAATGTTTTGCGTTCTGAATATTTTATTCGCATGAAAGACTGTAAATTTTACAAATTAAATAATGTATCATAACGAACGATCTGGCCTTTTTCTGATTGTAAATCGTTTTCTATTGCTAGTAATAAAGTTTATTATTTTTTTGATTAAATTTACCTCAACCTAGAGCCACGGGAAGCAAGCCTGAAAACCGTTCTGAAACACTCGAGCAACGGTAATTAAGACTGAAAACAATTCAGAAACACTTGAGCAACGAGAGGTGCAAAACAGAAAACCGTTTAAATACGCATTGCTCAAACCGGTTAATCTGAAGCAGTCGAGCAACGGGAAGTAAGACTGCAAACCGTTAAGAAACACTTGAGCAACGATAAGGAAAACTGGAAACTGTTCTGAAACACTCGACTAACAGAAAACAAGACTTTCCATCGAGAAGAAACCTCGGCAAGGCTGGGTATTCTTCTAGTTTTATATACTTATAGATGTTTGACGCAATGATGTACGAAATAACTACAACCTAAGATGTTATTATTCCGCTAAAAAGCGTGTTGCAAATGTTTTCTTGTTTGGAAACTAATATCTTAAACATTTAATGATTATTTCAAGGTTTTGAGTGATTTTTAAAAAACGAATAGTTTTCGCCAGTTAAGTAGTTGACAATGACATTTATTTTTTACATGTATTTATATGTTTCACGTGACACTTCAATGACCATTAAGCAATCTTAATGGTCCTTAAACTGGAATGTTGTATAGTACACAAAACTACCACCCTACCGTTATAGTATCATACCTTTGGTCAAAATTTTAACAAAAATGTTAGCATATTATTGTTATGTACATTTTAATTGTTAAAAAGTTTTAGACCTGTTTCTAAGACATATGAAGAGAACATTGGTTTTAATTTTCGGTGTACACAGGCAATTTTACCTGTAATGTGAAAAAATACCTTTCGGCTAAACTTTTAAACTTGTCGGGAACATATTGATCTTATCTAAAATTAAAAACAATAACAATAAATTTTAAAATACTAAGGGCAAAAAAACTAATTAATTTATAAGATGAAGATATAGAAATTTGGCTGACAGTTCGAATTCCTGATTACGATTTTTACCATTTTGACGTGGTTTACGAAAGATGAGGGTCTAATTAGCGTATATAAAAATAAAATTTATGGATTAATGACAATGCAGAATAATGCCAATAACTATTGAGCTAATTTACTCATTGGCTCTTTTGAAGTGTAACCACGCCCATAGAAATTAAAATAAGTTGTGGTGACAGTAAAGATACCAGAATTTTGGGTTTTTTACAACAAATTATGAAAGATAATGGTGTATTTAACTAATGAGAAAATTAAATTAGTGATAGGACAACAAATTTCGGAAAAAATCACTTTTGTTTCAATCTGATTCTTGATGTAGTTGCTGTACTTCTTAAAACATCCCCAAGTACCCCCAACTCGAAAAAGTATAGATGTTGACCCGATAGATCTCAGGGAGCGACTGGTATTTCCCACCACTAGTCACTATCAGCCCAGGCACAGCACTCGTACTGTCTACAGAATGTTTGCCAGATTTGGCGTTTTACTATGCAATAATACACTTACATGTATTTCTTATGGGAAAACTGCAATTTTCAAAATTAAATTGTGGCCTTATTACAACTCTGACAAGATTGATCTTCACCTTAAAGAGTTTGTATTTTGTGTTTTTCGTTTGGTAAAGCAATTTCTATAGGAAAAGTGTATTTATGAACCCCTAAATTCAAAGTTTCACCGAAATTTGTAAATGAATTTTTAAAATTGTGGTCTTTAATTTACAAGTTGTAAAATAGATTTTGAAAAGATTTTTTTGCCTGAACAAAAATAAATTTATTAATTTAATTTTCAGATTGTAACCACAAATTAACCACTAAAATTTGCCAGTGAATTTAAAAAGTGAAATTATAAAAGAAAAAGTTAAAAAACAAAAATAAAAGGAAAAGGTTAGAAATTTGAAATTTTGCAAGGCTTTGCTTAAAGTTATAATAGAAAAATTATGTTGAAGTCAAGGGGTCAACCGCTAGAGGAAATCGTGTACAATTAACTTCACACTTCACGTACTTCATCATAATTCTCCATACTTCTTTGTCCTTCATAGAATTCAGCAGTAATTAATCGATACTTTCAGTATCAGAGACTTTCAATTTCTGAGACTTACAGAAATACCAAAATTTGAGCACTGGAGGGTGTTCCACACCCCCAGACCCCCGGATTAAGTAGATTATTTTATCAGAAGTAAACTAAAGATCTCCCGTTGCAGAGGCACTAGAGGTGTTTCCTCCCCAGCCCCCCCGGATCAATTAGTTTATTTTTTATCAGAAGTAAACTGAACTCTCCTGTTGCAGAGATCTACCTCCCAGGAGTACGGAATTTATAATTAGGTAGTTTATAATTAATTGTCAGATTACGAATTAAACACATTTACTTGGCCATAGCTAATTTTAATAAACTTGAGATATGCTTAAATATTTAATTCACTTTTAATAAAAAATAAATTATTTAAACCGGGGGTCTGGGGTGTGGAACACCTCAGTGCTTCTGTAACGGAGATCTTCAGTTTACTTCTGATAAAAAGTAAACTACTCGGTCTTGGGTTCTGCATGTTCTGCAAAATTCTTCATTCAAAATTTGTGCACTGGAAGGTGTTCTACACCCCTTCCCAGTACTTCATGTACTTCATTAGATGTGTACAAAAAACTTCACCAGCGGTTAACCCTCGGTTGAAGTATTGAAGAGATAGTAATTTTCAAAAGGTTTTAAATTGAATCAAAATAATTTGGATAGAAAGACAAAGTGATAAATTAGAAAAGTTTAATATCGAATGAAAATTTTGAAAAATACAAATTAATAATGTAAAATTGAGGAAAAGAGCAATGGTGGAGCTCATAAAAACACATCTCTATGCAAAAAAACGACACAAAAATAAAATGGTAAATATTTTGAAACTTGAATTTCTCGAAAACAAAAATATAAACAGTGGCAACAAAATTTTTAACAATTATTTTGCAATTAGAAATTTGGAATAGTATTTAATTAATTTTAGATTGAAAATGTACGATTTGATGTATGAACTGCATATATTGAATTATATAAATGTACGATTTTCTATCTGATTTTAAGAAAATTTTCATAGAATTTCTATTCTAGGAATTTGATTTAAACTTGATATTTTTATTAAATAAACCAATTGAAACAGCACTCAATTCAAAAATTAATTTGTTAATTTCAAAAATAATTAAATTTTTCTAAAAATAAAAGTAAGTAACGTTTAAATAAAAAATAAAATTCATGTCACCAAAGACTTAAAAACTAGGAAAATTAATCTACCCAACAAAATATTAAAATTTAAAGATCCAATGATTCATGGCGCCCAATTTTCAACAGTTTGTGATTAAAATAAATAGAACAATAGCAATACGTACTTTTTCATAGTCAATGATTTATTTAGTTTTCTCGTGCTTTTAGAACTAAATAAATTTAATACACTATAACTGCATTTTATGTTATATAGATATAGACATTACATAAAACAAATGAAATAATTAAATATATAAAAAATAAATACAAAATTTGAAAAATTTATAAAAGAATAATTTTTCTGCAGTAATTGAGGAATTATATATATAATTAACAAATTGTTAAAAATCACTGCTGTAATATTTTAAAGTTGTAATTTTAATAATAAATTAGCCAAATTTTAAAATATTGAGCAAAGGATACCAGGCAACCTCTCACGTACCACTGGTTTTATAGTCACCTATGATCGATATTGGTTAATGTAGTCAAACTAATTAGTTAACTGAACAATTAAATAAAATTTTTTATTATTATTTTTATTTTATTTAATACTAATTTTACAGATGAATAATATATTTGATTCAAGATTTAAATTGATGAACATTAATTTTTGTGTTTTAAGTTCTCAATGAAATTGAGTTGGAATCCAGAAGAGAGGAGTAACTGTCCCCTATTGCTCTCCCTTCCCCTAAACACTCATTAAATGGTGTTGTAATGGGAGTATTCTGGCAATTCTTTTGAATCTTAAAGATTTAAGTAGTTCAAACTGACCAATAAAAATAAACACTTTTTCTACCTCCGCCTTGAGTTGGATTAAGTTTTAAAGGACTAAGTAAATACGCCTCTCTCAGCAGGTTTATTTTTAATTTCTATTTTCTGATGCGTGTAATTAAAGAACATTCGCTAACTTGCAAAAAAATAATTGTTTTCCAACAGCAATTTTCAAAATTTCTGTGAACTCACAGCATTGATAATTTACACAATTTAGCATTTAGAATCACTTGCGTTGACGGGTCGTTTGTATATCAGTTTTATGTACATATATTATTTAATTGTTTATACGGGTTGTGCTGGGGGTTGTAGATAATATGTTTATCGGATTTAAATTAGCACAAATATATTACTGGCATCACTAGAGATATTACAGAACTCATTTAACTATAAAGCAAACTATAATCGAATTTTATGCACCTATATGATTTTGAAAACAAAATTTAACCCCTATTGCGTAACTAGTTTTCCGCCGATGGTAAGTCATTTATATTTTTCAAAATCCTGGTGTTATTCCGCTACATAAAATTTACATTCCTATAACAATCTAAATAAATTTAAGCCTTGAGCTTTTTTGATCATATTCTTGTAATAGCTTGAACGAAACATGAAAAACTGCCACAAATCATTATAATTGTGACATTGCTAAATTAGAATCACCTGCGATTACACCACAACCAAAAAATTTTAACATTTTTTTCGAGGCTCATTAAAATGCAATTAAATTTAATCGTACGGCAGGTTAGTATTTTAAGTAATTCTTACCGTCATGAAATAAATGAAATTATTTTTTCGAGTTAAAAAATTGATTCTAAAGTTGTGAAAAGCTGTAAATGACACGTAAAGCTTCCTTTCTCTGCTAAAGTAACAAAGCGCCTTTATAACTTCCCCGTACATAGTTGAGCTACTCAATTATTAATATTTCATTGGAAAGTTTTTTTATTAAAATTTAATCTGTTTTTAATATTACTTTGGTTCTATAATCTAATATTAAAATAACAACTTAAGCATTATTTCGATTATCATCTAAAATTTTGTAATTTTAAGTGACATGTTAAGCACCCCCTTGAGAATTTGCGCTCGTATTATTATGTACATACCTACAGTGCATATATTAGCCAAAAATAATATTTACATTTTAAAAGTTTATACGGTTTATAAACGGTGTACCGTTTATACATAAATTTGGGTTGCTTTTTAACAAAATATTGGTTTTAGTAACACCCGTTTACTCTTTCGTTAATTAATTTATCTATTGATTCCCCGAAACTTATAATTTAACAGCTCACTTACGTTTCTTACGACCAATATTTTGATATATATCAAAACCTGTTTAGTAATAAAAATAATAATTTTTTGCATTTATGTCGTACAACAAACTTTCACTTAAACATATCAAATGATATAGTCCACCTACTAATATATTAATTTTGCAGAAACCTTTTAGCGATGTCGCCTTTCTTGTTGTAATTTGCAAATTGCTAATGCCAACAGCGCAGACTCCCTACCTACTGAGCTAAGCTTGATTAGTAATTTGCGCTTAGTTCGATTTTTATTGTTAATTTAAAATTAAAATAAAAACAAACCAATTAAAACTACACGTACGAGTAGTTTTGTTTTTATCAATTTTTATTTTGATTGTCCAAAAAAAATCATATTTTTTGCTTTACGTTTGTGAGTACCTTTAAATATGTCACGCTTGAAGATCTATTGAAATAAATGGCAAATGTCTATGTACTTTTGAGCGCTGGTCGGCACACGACGAGGAGCAACCGGAAATCTCTTCTGAAAGATGTCGAACTCTGACATATAATTATTTATAATTAGGTTATTGAAAGTCCTTTAAGCATAATAAAGAATTTTGAAGTTTAGTATTAGGTATGTCATTATTTAATATTTTTTATATCATATAAGTTGAATCATTAAATTTGCTAATGAATAAGTGCTTTCAATAGGTTCTTTCAAATTATGGCAATTTATGAAATTAAAATAAACGAAGAAGCTATATAAATATTTATCAATAAGCAAAACATAAGTAAAAATTGAATAATACATATTATACAGATCAACATTCAATTAATAAATTAAATTCTCGTTCTAAAGCCAATTAATGATTTATTTATTTTTTAAAGTACACAACCCAATTAATAATTTATTTATTCGTTTATTAGTTAATAATTAAATATATTTTGCCGGATATTAATTTTACAGTCTTAAAAATTCAATGTTATGCATATTTTCAATTAATCGATAATACACCCGTGGTTTCATCATCCCTTAAATTAAAGAAAACTTTAGCCAACCGTTAAGCTGAATAGTGCTTTTTCTCGGAAATCTGCAAAATTTTAGAAAATTATCTATTTTATATTTTAAAATAAAGTAAGAAGTAGTAGTTGACATTGCTCTGACTTAGTCAGGGTCGGCATTATTTTTAATTGAGAGCAATACCCTTTCTCATAGTAAAATTTTATATACGAATGAGTCGTATATCAAGCAATATGAAGAAATAATAAGCTGGCAAATTGAATGGAAAGAAAAACACAACAATGTAGATGTAAACTGAAATAATATCGAACAAAGTATTAAGTCAAACGCAAAATGTGTACTAGGATATAAAAACTAACATTGATTAAAAAAATTGAAAGGAAAGATCTTAAAATAGAGCTAAGTTTTCCAAGTTTTTCGCCAATTTTAAGATTTACAGGGAAAATCTAATATCACATTAAATTCAAATTTTTTAAAATATAACAGCGGAACTGTTTCGTTGTAATCCAAAAATTTAAATAATTAGAGTTCAAAGGTAGAAAAGTTAATTTTCTGAAAATTACAGTCGAAAACTAAAGCTTTTTTGAAAAAACACAGCAATTATAAAAAATTAATATTAAAAACGTGTAACTTTATGAAAATTAAAGTCGAAAATTAAAGGTTTTTATAATAAACACGGCAATTATACAAAAAAATTAAATTAAAAACGTAGAAGTCATAAATAAATGCGAGAAGAAGTAATAAAGGCGTAGTTAATAAATGAAAATAAGTTAAGTAAAAACACATTACGTATAATGAAGCAAGATTGCAAAGAAAATTAGTTTAAAGGACAAAAATTATTGCAAACATAATATTATAAAATTTGAAGTAAAAAAAATTAAATTAAAAATTATATTACATTATTAACTTTAATACACATTAATTTATCTACGACCGCTTCAGAAATTACTCACTTTTCTTCATTCTAACTCAATTTTCACGATTATTTTTAAACAAATATTGACTTAAAATATTATTTTGTTGCTCTTATTATTAAACATTCTCTTTCATATCAATTTATGAAAGTTTTTTTATTAAATTTTTATTAAATAAAGGAAATTTAGAGTTTGTTAAGATATTATCTTAATTTTTTTTTTTTTATATTTTTATCCACTATTTAGAATATTAATGTTTATAAAAGCTTTAGATTTAACCGACATTTTGCTGGTAATTTGAAAAGTTCCTTGAAAACAAAGTAACGAGACAAGGTATTAAAAAATGTTATAGGCATAGGTTCAGTTTAGCTGTTTTTATAAATTCGTGTTGAAAATACTTGTCAAAAGGGAAAACAAACGTGTGCTGTTACATTTACACACGCATCCAATACGCATTTCAATATTTTAACTATAAAAATAAATCAAAATAATATTAGAAATTGAATTTGACGACATACATTTTTTTTATTCTGAATGGAGTAGGCGGTGACAGAAGGTTTGAGGGTTCATAGAACACGCAGAAGGAAAACGATGAGAAATTTCTCTGTTTCTGTCAAAAACACTGCGTGAAAAGTTTTGTCATAATTTTGAATTATTTCGTGTATTTTTTATAATATTATTCTTTATAATTTAAATTTTATTACGTTTTTGTTTTACTAATTTATATTTTTAAATTTCAAATTAAGATCTTGAATCGTTTCGTTCGTGTTTCACGGTGAGAGGTAATTGAGCATTCAATAAGTTGATGAAAACTTAATATCAGAAATCATGAGCAATTTAGAGAAAACTTTACACCATCGTTTAGTTTATTTTCTATTGAACTGTAAAATCAATGGTTATTGATTGTGGAAAAGTCACGTTTCTCTGATACAATCCTATTTTATTTTATATCAGGTAATCACAATCAAATGTAATTTTTAGGTAACAACAATATATATTCGTTTCTTACCATTTTGTGAATAAATCAGAAAGAGAAATAACAACAAAGTAACTTCATAAACAGTTTGAAGTAGACGAAAAATTTTAGAAAAAGAAAAGACTGAAAAGCCCTTCTTTAAATAATATAAAAAATAATGAGGTTACAGATAACAGATTTTTTATATAACAAAGTTTTTTTTAATTAACATAAAATCTTAAATACTTTTACATTTTAAAACTCTAAAAATAGCTAGGAGGAAATCTTTGGTTTATTGTTTTTATTCCTGCCATTGATTATTATTGTTTTAAAACTTTATAATGATCAAATTTTATAGTGGCAGTGGGAATGTTTTGCAAATTATAAAAAAATTTAATTTGAATGTTTACTTCGCTGTTTGTTTACTTAATTATTACAAATTTTAAGAAATTTTTCAATTGTTATAATATAAATATACTTTTCTGTAAGAAATTACCCAAATTTTTACATGTTATGTACTAAAACTAAAGAAACACCAATTTTTGAACAAATTAATTTGTTATTATTTGAGGCATAGCTTGGTGTGACTGTAGATCGAGCTGCAGAGCTAAATTCTGTATTAAAGAAAAGTTTTAGGTTGGATAGGAAGAGTGTGGTCAAAATGAATTTATTTTATTTCTATATTGGTATATTATGTAAATCTAGCGAAAAGTCAAGATTAAAGAAAAGATATTTCATATCATTCAATAAAAAGCCCTTCAAATATTCCACTCAAATTTAAAATAAATGCGAAAGAAATATTTTCTTATGTTGCATAATTTCTAAATCATGGTTGATTTATTACGCCTTTTCATATTTCATATTTTATAGTGATTGATTACTAAATTTTATGTATCGACAGATTTCTTTTTGTTTTTTATGTCTTACCTCACTGTTACATAAAAAAAATTTTTAAATGATTACTTTTGAAACATTTTAGTCACCGGCAAATTGAAAAATCAAGACAAAATTTAGAGAAGATTCCACGTAAAAATGAATTAATATTCAAATTTTATCTCAATAACTAATAAAATATTTTATCTTAAAGTTTAATGGGGCAACTTTTGTTATTCTTTTAAATGGTAAAGATTGTGGAAGTGGAAACCGATAGTTTGATTTTCGTTCAAGTTTTAGAATAAAACTGTTAATAATTACACATAAGCAAAAAACACATAAGTCAATATTACAGCTTAATAGGGTGCAAAATACGGCCAGAGTCGATTAACCCTGATTTCAATTATCACCTTTTTTTTGTAAATTATAAACGATAACAATGCCATATACATATAAACACAATAAAATTTGCGGGCGGTCAACAAATTTGGTTAAAAAACAGCTTTAAAAATTAATTTAGAATGAAGTTTTCTCATTGGCTCTTTTGAACTGTGACCCTGCCCATCGAAATTATATTAGGTTGCGCAACCTCTGCTTTGCTCCGCTTCGTTCGCATTTTGACAATAGCTTTATTCATTAAAAATTTCTCCCTAAAACGGTCCAACTCGGCAAAGTGTGGATGTTGACCCGACGGATCTCAGGGAGCGACTGGTATCACCCCACCGCTAGTGACTGTCGACCCACCTACAGCATACAGACGTATTTATTATGGAAAAATCGTATTTTTCAAAAGTGAATTTTGGCCTTATTATTAGTGCGACTAAATTCACCCTCACTTTAAAAAGCTTTTTCTGTTCTTTCGTTTGCTAAAGCAATTTTTACCGGAAACTAGAAAGATATCCGGTTTCCTTTTAAAATGAATTTTGATTCATTTACATCTTATAAACATATCTTAGTGTATAGAGTGGTATACTTAATTGCGGTAGGAAGACATTTGTTGCCGAAACAGGAAAAGTGTATTCTGTGTGTTGAATTCCTGTTATTAGTGAACAAGATCATGTTTAATAAATTGTTATAGAAAATGAGGTACTGCAGTTTTATAGTAATCAATCTAAGCGCTAAAAACCACTGGGGGTGATTTTACAACTACGCTGGGTTTGTTTACCAATAATCAAGGTTAAACGTTAAAGGTTAGTTCGGGAAGGATGTAATTAGAAAACAAATTTAAGCCACAAAGATTATCAGCGGTGGAAAGCCAATGAATGAAATAAACTTTGTAGACGGTTAAAGGTTTTCCAATCCTTGATGTGTCGTTCGAGCGATTCTAACAAGAAACTACAACGAAAAAATGTTTAGCAACTAGTGTACAAAGTGTACAAAACTTTTAAACAAAAATGTGAAATCAAAATTAGGTTTTCCTAAAATCAGCTTTCGATTGTTCATTACAGTACAATTTTCTAACATGAAAATTGAATTTTACTGCCAAAACAGTTGTACTTTACAAATTAATACACAAAACCTTACTAAGCGACAAAAACTTTTATCTAATCTCAAAGCATTAATTTTTTGATAAAAGCAAAACTTTATTTAACCTCAAAGCATTAAAGTTTTTATTTGTTTTGTTTATTACTATAGATATATTACTCGGTAACTGAAAACCATCTCGCCTCTAAACTATTACCATCATGACTTTTATGTAATATAATATTTTTCCATAGTACAACAATGTGAAACTTTAAAAACTCAATAAGTTATGTAAATTTCGTTCACTATCGTATTACCACAACAAGAAACTCTAAAGTTCAACATAATCTGTGATTTTGTCCAAATTTTGCGGAAGTTTTCATTTTTACATATTTAAAGTATTAGAAATAGTCACAGCAAAGTTTAACTGACCCCCAGGTGAGAGAGGAGCGTTCAACCAAGGTAAGTAACGGCTTTCATTCTTATAATGTTAATCGGTCACATAAGTTACGTTTTGATTGTACGAATGATTGATTATAATCAAGTACAAATAGGTTATACAAGAGTTACCACATCGATATGATACGAGAATTTCTACGTATAGGTTTTCTTGTAAAAATTCGAGGTGTAGGACATCAAGTTTTGAACATGAATAGAAAATAAAATGTTTTATCGAATAATAAAATCTTAAAATTTTTAAATCGATCAATACAAGATGAAACTTATTATTTTAATCAAAGATTAATAAATTGCAATTCTTGTTTTTCACATATCTCTAATAAATCTTGTCTTTATTGAGATCCTGCAATCGAAGTTCTGCATTTCTATTAAAAGCTTGTTAGAATTTGCAATCACATCTTTAAATAGCAAAACTTTCTCTCAATCTACATTTCAGTCAAGTTTCCTTGCATTTCTCGATAGTATTATTGATTTAATGAAATTCCACCCAATACATAAACTTGAGTATTTAAAAAATAAAAAAATTAATTTTAAATTATAAATGTGATACAATAGTTATTATTGACAAAGACATATTTTTTACATTTTGGTTAACAATGGCTATTTGCTGTGCATGCAAATTCATCGCATTCTGTCAACCCTTGAAGTTACCCACCGAAGCAAGGAAATTGAATTAGATGTATTATGCGATTTTTATGAGCTAAAAATTACTTTGAGTTCGAGAATTTCATGTTGAAATTTAATTTAAATATTTTTGTGCTCACAAAATTAACAATGCTGTAATTATAACTAACAATAGCAAAATTCTTACTTGACTCTAAAATAAATAACAAAATGCAAGAAATATTGTATCGAGTAAGTCCTTCAATATATTATTGTATCTTGTAGGGATATATTATCAAAATTGTCGTATTATATTAACAATCAAAAATAAATAACCACGTATTATTCAATTAATTGCAAAAAATTATTTATGGCATAATTTACAACTAAATATTGCCCCATTCTCGTTGGAATCTGAAAGGTAAAGAGTAATTTTTATTTTGCAAAACAGAGTGTAATGTAATGTAAAATTAAAAACTGATTAAAAAATCGCAGGTTTTAGAAGCAATGCAAAACCGGTTACCACAATTTTATTTTATTGTTAATTATAAGAACAAGAACATGCACATACAGGATGTGTGTACCTAGAAGAGGGCAAACATCATTGAAGTGTTCAAAATGTTACTAGTAACATTGTATAGTATTATATATTTTTACGTCCATGCTGATGAGCCATCTAGTTTTGGTAAGTTCATGGGGATATTCATAAAAACTTTAATCATTAAGTAGGTAATATAAGTTATTTTGGAACGCAACTTTTTAAGGTTATTTAGTTATTGTGTAGTAAAATTAAACAGAAATTTTTGTAATGACTGCAATTACAAGGTTTATTGGCTCATAAAGCATGCTATTAGGGAAATATAATATAATAGCGTTCATTTTAAGATATTGACATTTTAAAAAGGCTGTTCAGGCAATTAATCTTCAGATTTGAAAAGTAAATTTAGCACCTAATTTAAATAAAAATTTTTTTCATGCATAACGCAAAATTTTTACTCTAAAGAAAAACCTTTTCACCCTTTTAACGATTCTAGGAACATTAATGTTTTTTGTTAACAACAAAAACATAATATTTTGGAAGTTCAATTTTGTTTGACTTACTAAAACATTTTGTTCTGATTAATCAAAACGAAAAACAGCCCTATTAGTGCGTTTTTTACATATCTACCTTTCAGTTAAAAATATACGTTCAATTATGTATCGAAAGTATTTGTAAACAAAATAAATCCATTAATTATATTAAAAATGTTACTGTTTTGGAACATCTGTTTTTTGTATTTAATAATATTAATAATTTGAAAAACATCGACATGTAGGTATGTTACAGAAACATCGTCGAATGAAAAACTAATAGCAACAAAATTATTAAATTAAAAAATCCATTAAGGCAATTTAGGAATTAATAATTTTAGTCACTACTTTTTGACGTTTTGATGTTTTTAGACAGGGCGTGTAAAAATACATCCACATACCTACTTTTAGATTAACAACTTAACTTATAATAAAAGTAACGGATTATTATCATTTATTCAAAACTTAAAAATATACCACCAATGTTTTTAACTTTTACTTTGTAGTAATTATTTTTCAATTAAAAAAAAATGTGTGATGGAAAACATAAATATAAACCATAATTGGTCAAGTCAGCATTAAGAATAATTATTATTGACGGAATAATTAGCAAGACATTATATAAAATTTGAAAAACCTTAGTAGATTTTCATTTCGTCCTTTTCGATTTTTCCATAATATGCCAATAAAGTAATTCAAAAAATAAATAAAAACTGAAACATTTCTGCATGAAAACGAGTTTATAGAGTTCTGCACACTTTGTTCTGCGCAGAAATTGAACAAATTTTACTCAATATAAATTATTTATTTAAAATAGACTTTAGATAAAAAAAACCCTCATAGGAGTTTTTGAAACATCCTATGTAGCCTAAAATACTATTAACAGAATATTTTCTTTCAATTTTGTTCAGTTACATGCGTATATATTTATAAACAATAAAAACTAATATTACGTTTTTCCTTGTATAAAAAAAATAAAATATATTACAAGTAAAAGTGTAATATTAGTTTTAATTGTTTATAAATTATCAGAATATTTCAAAATATTTTAAAATAAATTATCTAGTTTTACCTTCTGTAAATGTCAGAAAAACCTATCGAGTTGCTCGGCTGTGCATACGGGCCAAAGTTTAGACTTATAGTCACCTAATTAGTTTATTTTACTGATTTTATGGCTATTTTATTCGGGTGCCACTTTCGACAAGAAAGAATCGATAATCGTTTTTTTAATTACAACTCACTGTGATTAAATAATAAACAAGTTGGCTAATTATTAAATACAAAATTTAATTAATTACGTAACGCAAAAACATTACCGTTATCAAATCTAATTGCTAAAACAATCGGACTTTGAAAATAAATATTCATTGCCGATAGCATCGTACTAACCTTGGCTATAGAGAACTAAAAGAACACAGTAGGATTATAAACTAGCAAATACATTACGCTCAAAATAAAAGATATAAGGTATTTTTGATTTACATTTATAAATTGGCAAAGGGGACTGTAAACGGAATAGCAAACTCGAAATAACCAACTTGATCACCTAGTGATCAATGACTCAATGATTTCCTACATAGAACTGCTTTCAAAACCCAATGCAGATTCTTTTATTACCAAATTAATGGTAGAAAATTTTTACTTTCATTATCTTCCACTGAAAACTTGCGCTCCTAAAGTTTAGATGAGTTACCAACTAAATCAAAAAATATTCTTTCTATCTATAATTTGGAAGGGCGCTCGAGAATTTGGTCTTTGGAAGCCCTTTTTTGCAAAATCGGAAAGAAATTGAAGAATTTCTATGGTAAATATTATCGCCATGGAAAAAAACGTAAAGATTGGACTTTGCTAAAAGCTTAAAAACCAAATTTAGATAAAATCTAATTAAGTGAAACGGAAGTTGGAAGCAAATTAATTACCAGGTAATAAACTTGAAGTAATAATGTAAAAAAGTAAGATTATGAATAAATTAACTTTGGCATAAATTATGAAATATTAATATGAAAATTTAAGATTAAGAATAAAGTCGATGGATTAGACTGGAGAATTGCATTATTATGTGCAAGTTCATGTCATTGCTCAGTTTCCCTGATAAAACATTAAAATATCAAAGATTAATAAATTTTAGAAATAGAATATTTGTGTTTATGTTTAATCATAATCATCGTAACAGCTAATTCATCCATCTTCGGATATAAGCCTCCATCATTCCATGCCATTTTTCTCTGTCCACCGCTATTCTCATTCAGTCTGTCGTCCGTCTATCTAGACTGTGGGCGTCCTATGCTTTGTTTGTGAGCTCTTGATTTCCAAGCTCTTGTAACAAAACTCGTATCGCATCATTTTAAGTTACAATTTTAATTAATAAATTTCCTTATTACAGCCCTGTGCCGCGAAGTAAAATTTAATGTTAGAGTTTTCACCAAGGCGCCTACCTATAATAGGCCTATCTGGTGCCCCTTGCTCCGACCTTATGTCGGAATTCATTATAATATTTTTCCTTAATAATAACCTGAGGGTCAACCGCTAAAGAAATCGTGTACAATTAACTTCACACTTTACGTACTTCATGATAATTCTCCATACTTCTTCGTACTTCATATAATTCAGCAGTAACTCACGGGACTTTACGTACTTCACCAGTAATTCACTGTACTTCATCAATAATTCACGGTACTTCACCTAATTCATCGATACTTCATTGTATTTCACGCACTTCATCGGTATTTTAGAGACTTACCGAGATTCCAAAATTTGAGCACTGATCTACCGTTGAAAAGGCACTGAAGGATCCCCAAACCCCCGGATCGATTAGTTTATTTTTATCAGATGTAAACTGAAGATCTACCTACCAGAGGGTACGGAATTTAAAATTATGCAATTTATGATTAATTGTCAGATTATGAATTAAACACATTTACTTGGCCATAGCTAATTTTAAAAAACTTGGGATATGCTTAAATATTTAATTCACTTTTAATAAAAATAAATTATTTAAACCGGGGGGTCTGGGGGGTGTGGAACACCCTCCAGTGCCTCTTCAACGGTAGATCTTCAGTTTACTTCTGATAAAAGAAAACTACTCGGTCTGGGGTTCTGCAATGTTCTTCATTCAAAATTTGTGCACTGGAGGGTGTTCCACACCCCAGACCCCCGGATCGAGTAGTTTATTTTTATCAGATGTAAACTAAAGATCTACCGTTGCAGAGATCTACCTACCAGAGGGTACGGAATTTAAAATTATGCAATTTATGATTAATTGTCAGATTATGAATTAAACACATTTACTTGACCATAACTAATTTTAAAAAACTTGGGATATGCTTAAATATTTCATTCACTTTTAGTAAATATAAATTATTTAAATCGGGGGTGTACCTCTTCAACGGTAGATCTTCAGTTTACTTCTGCTAAAAGTAAACTACTCGGTCTGGGAGTTTTGCATGTTCTAAAATGTTCTTCATTCCAAATTGGTGCACTGGAGGTGTTCCACACCCCAGACCCCCGGATTGAGTAGTTTATTTTTTATAAGAAGTAAACTGAAGACCTCCCGTTACAGAGGCATTGGAGGGTGTTCTACGCCCCCCAGACCACCCGGATCAAGCAGTTTATTTTTTATAAGATGTAAACTGAAGATCTCCCGTTGCAGAGAAGAAGAAGAAGACAAGTACTTCACATGAGACGTCATGTACTTCATGAGATGTGTACAAAAATTTCACCAGCGGTTAACCTCGTAATAACTCTTTGTACCTAGCCTCTTTTGTACTTCTAGCGGCGTCAAATTAGAAATACCCAATTTGTTCAACAGAAGTATGGCACCACATTTTTGTCTGCAAAAAAGGCATCTAAAGGTGTTTTGCCGAAATTCAGAGAGTCCTATCTGTACTGTTTTCGAGTCTTTGCTGTACTTTTGGAAAAATCTTTTAACTTTAACAAGTGACGGTTTTGTCTTAAATTTTCGCGGAGTAGTACCTTTTGCGCTTTTGTCTGAAACTATCTTTTATGTGAAGTGTGATTAATAAATCGGAAAGTGTTCCTGATTTACGAATAAAGACAATTTTAGTAAAACTTATCTTTACTTTTAATTATCGTTGCTGTAAACTCTCAGACATCCATGTGCAAGTCAGATGAAGGACTTAATATTTACACTAATTTACTTGTGGCGGTCTAACAATAAGCCACGCGAAATTATCGAACCGGAAAAATTAAGTCAACCTTTGATGTTGTGTGTGCAGCTAATTACTACAAACTATTAACCTCTACCTCTTATCGTCTTATCCATTTATTAGGGATTAAAACTTAAATTTTTAATATTTAAATAATAGTTCAATTTAAATTACTTCAATATTGTAAAATTGGTTCAATTATTCATTGTAAGATTAATGGAGAGACTTGTGTATCTACTAAAAGCATTATTTGCCGTTGAACCTGGGAGCTTAATGATATCTCTTAATATTATCAGAACAACACCACAGGACCGCATCAACAAAGTGCAAAGTACATGGACAATTAACTTGTTAATTTCCCGCAAGCAGTAATTGTTTGTTAGGGAGACTGAACATTTTACCATTAACCGGGTCTTCTGTTATTATCTTTGTTTTGCTTGTTTTATCATTTTAGTTAGAGTTTTTATTCTTGTAAATATAATTTTAAATTATATTCATTTTTAATTTTACCGTATCGATGCATTAATTACCCAATTGTAAATCAATCTGAAACCATTGCATAGCCCACGCCCGTTTGAGCTCTCTGAAAGCTAGTCGGAAAAAGAATACCTTTTCAGCTTGTTTCACTCTATTACTCTTCTAGTCTATCGATTGTCTCTTGTTCTGGCTATATGTCCTGCCCAATTCCATCTCGATTGACAGATCCTCTTTACTACGTTTGTTACCATAAATCTTCTTCTAATTTCTGTGATTTTTATATGATTTCGAAGTGTAATATTTAGCATGTGCCTTTCCATTGCTCTTTTAGTAATTCTTAATCTTTCCAGAACGTTCTTATCTAAAGCACACGTCCCCGTACCATATTATGATGTTAACACTAGAAAAAGTTATTGGCCCGAGCTTTAAGCCTGTTAGGTAGTTTTGATTGAAGGGCTTCATGCAGTTTCTCAAAGCCCCCCCCCCTTCTCATGCTAGCGATATTTGTTTTTGTAGGCTTTCCTTTTAGGATTATTTTTGAGATTTCCATCTTTTGGCTCAAGTATATGAACGATTCTACCCTTTCCATTTTCATTCCTTCTATTGTTAGGTTTACTTTATTGTCTATTTTGTTGGTCACGTACTTTGTTTTGGACATGTTTATCTGTAGTCCTATTCTTTTGACCTGAGGGTTAATTCGGTTAGTATCTTTTGTAGCTCTTCACGACTTTGGCCTATCACCACGATATCATTTGCAAACCGTAGATGGCTCAAATTTTCTCCATTAATTCTTATTCTCCTATCTTCCCATTCCAGTTTCCGAAACATATCCTCGAAAGACTGCCCTTTTTTGGGTGTTTAATTTGGGTGATATGAAGTCGCCCTGTCAAACTCCTTTACTAATTTTGATTTTTCTTATCTTTTCTTTTAAGTTTAACTGGGGGTGTGGAACAACCTCCAGTACCCCTGCAACGGGAGATCTTCAGTTTACTTCTGATAAAAAGTAAATTACTCAGTCTGGGAGTTCTGGGGATTCTGCATGTTCTGCAATGTTCTTCATTCTAAAATTTGTGCACTGGAGGGTGTTCTACACCCCCCGGATTGAGTAGTTTATTTTTATTAGAAGTAAACTGAAGATCTCTCGTTGCAAAGACACTAGAAGGTATTCTACCCCCGGATCGAGTAGTTTGTTTTTATTAGAGGTAAACTGAAGATCTTCCGTTGAAAAGACACTGGAGGATGTTCCAGACCCCGGATTGAGTAGTTTTTTTTTATTAGAAGTAAACTGAAGTTCTCCCGTTGCAGATATCTACCTCCCAGGGGGTATGGAATTTATAATTATGCAGTTTATGATTAATTGTCAGATTATGAATTAAACACATTTACTTGGTCATAGCTAATTTTAAAAAACTTAGGTTATGCTTAAATATTTAATTCATTTTTAATAAAAATAAATTAGTTACACTGGGGGTCTGGGGTGTGGAACACCTCCAGTGCCTCTGCAGGAGATCTTCAGTTAACTTCTAATAAAAAAGAAACTACTAAATCCGGGGGATCAATGTAATTAATTAATCACGACGAAATAATGAATTACCAAAGCTTTTTATTGAGCTACCAAACCTCTATGATATTCAAAAAAATGAGGTAAAAAAATTACAAAATTAACTAAAGAAGTCTAAGTTTAATTTCATTAATTGATTACTATTAAACTAGCAACTACCAAAACTGTTAACTAGTAAAATATTGACCGCCAAAGATCTATTCAACGCTTAAGATAAAAAAATGTTAAGAAAATCTACTGATGTAAGTTAATTTGCTATCAAATAATTGTTATTGACTGCACGTGTCGTAACTATGATACACATTGACCGTAGCGCATGCGCATAAGCTAGGTTCAACTTCATGTAATTCACCAAAAATTTACTAACTTCCTGATACTTCACTTATACTTCAATATTCTTAACACGTATTTTACCTACTTCACAAGTACTTTATGTATTTCACAAGCAAAATTGATTAATGCTTATTCTCTATCGTTCCTGACCCCTTTCCCGTAGGGTCCCAGGCCTTTTCTCTGTTTTCCTTACGTTTTTAGACTTTGGCGTTGAAGTGCCCAATTATAAAAGTGTATTTTGACTTAATGCTGCGCACTGCCAAGTTTATATCTTCGTAGAATTTTTCTATATCTTCTTCTTCGTGGTCAATTGTGGGAGCATATACTTGAATTATTTTAACTTTAACCATTTTGTTTATTCTTTTATTCATTGCAATTCCCCTTTCTGATATACTTTTATATTCAACTATTTTGAATATGATTTTATTTATCAGCAGCGCCACTCCCCCCTGTTTTTTGTCCTCGTATCCTCTATAGTACAGCACGTGGCCACTTTTTAACGTTTTGCATGGCTCTCCTGTTTTTCTTCCTACGGACAGCCCAACTATGTTCCATTTTATCTCGTCTAGTTCTATCTCTAATTCTATTAGCTTATCTGCCGTTGCCATTGACCGTATGCTAAATGTGGACATATAAAATAGGTTTTGTGTTGGTTTTTGGTTTTGTTTGTTTTTTGTTTATTATTTACTTCTTATTAATCAGGATCATCGAGGATAATCATTAAAAATTACGTAATGGTTCAAAAGAGTAATAGATTATAATATTAATAATTTTTTTATAAAATATTTATATAAAACATAACAACTGCATAGGGTAGGAGGTTAATCAGCATTGTAATAAAATAAATGGGGCGGGGTGGGTTTGGTTATTATTTATCATAATTATGTTTATGTAAAAAAAATTTAATTTCAGTTTTTCCATGCAAAACGCCTAACTACGAAGACGGTCTGTGCGTTTCGTTATTACATTGTCCCGCATTATTGCGAGCATTGGGAACTCTCGAGCCTTCGGCGATAGAATTTTTTCAACAGTCCAAGTGCTCGAATAATGTACCTAATACTATTATAGTATGTTGCGGAACATCTAGCACTTATAATTACAATGAAAACAATCTAACAGTTTCAACAGAAAAACTACCCTTTGGTCTAACTTCGCAAGTTACAACTACAATAGGAAGCACTTCCAACATTCCAATAACAAGTAGCACTGCAAGTGGTATTGCCACAATAATGGCTAATAATGAACATTCAATTGCAAACATTACAGTACAGCAAGCAAACAAACAGGATACTACGGAACAAAACATCTTCAGTGAACAAAATTTTAATCAATCTCTTGTAGCTGAAGTAAATCAAACGACATCAAATACATTAAATCTAACTATCGCCAGTGAAGTAAACTCAAATGTGGAAGAACACCGGGACTATGTTAAGCGTAGACTACTTCCTAGTCGTACGTTTTGTGGTTTGCAACATACGGATGATCGATATTACACCGATAACAATACTGCGTTAGATGAATTTCCTTGGGTAGCTCACATAATTTTTATATCCGACGATGAAGATGATATTTACCAATATTTGGATCGATGTAATGGTGTTTTGATTAGTAACAGATATGTTTTGACTACGGAATACTGTGGTACTTATCCGTAGGCATAATTATTGATTTTATCTCAAATTTTATTTTAAATTCTATTTTTCAGATCTGCTGTCAGATTAGGACAACATTATACAAACCAAACGATTAGTTGCACCAACGACACAGATATTGATGATTGTACCGAACCTAGAATTGATATCAACGTGGTGGAAGAAATTCACAGAGTGAATGCTACTGATGCATGGCATAATTTTGCTCTGCTACGATTAGCCAAAAGGGTGACATTTACAGGTAAATTCTTTAGCCAATTAAGTTGCATTCTCAAAATATTTTAAAAGATTTTGTTAGACCAATTTGTATAAATTTGAATTATTCCGATGTGCCGAAACGCAGGACTCCTTGATATTCTCAGGTTGGGGAGCAACAGGTAAATTTCGTCCTGCTATATAACGATCGTTAATTTATTAAAGCTCTATTTCAGGTCAAGAAAATGTAATCAAAAAAAGGTTAACATATAATGTAACACAGAACATAGATGAATGTTTAAAGTGGGACGATAAGGATCTAAAGGATGCAACTGCTCGAGGTGAAGTTGTTTGCTTAATTCCACGAGAAAGTGGTGGTGAATTAGCGTGTTCTGGGGATGAAGGAGGTCCGTTAACGTATTCGCATCATTATCAATGGTTTGTGGAAGGATTAATAACCCGAGTCTATGATAAAATTACAGATGAAAAGTGTTCAAATGAACTTCCTATTAGTGGCGTCAAAATAACGTCTGATGTTTTAAATTGGATTTTGGATAATATGCACGACTAAATTATTCAAGAACTTCGATTATAAAATTTTAATAACTTCTAGATATTTATATTTCAAATATTAAAATAATAAAAGTCCATGGAGATAAATGCTACTTTTGGATGTTCAAACGTAGTTCGCTCTCGTTTTTCGGGCAAGAGTTTACCGTGAACTTTTTTAATAAAAAAAATACAACACTAAGTACGAACATTTTTTAAAATCCAAAGTTTTCAAAAAATGTATACAGCACAAAAAATTAATCGAAAATAACTCATATTATAAACCGTAAGCCATATTCGTATTTAACTTTGTGTTCTGAAAACTTTTGATTTCAACTTAAAAAACTTAATCATCATATTCAAAACTTATTTATTCTGAATGTATATTTAAAAATATATTTCGATCAGTATTGAAATGGTTATTTATAATTAGGGGGGGGGGGGATACATACAGTGATGTCTGCTTAGTTTTAAATTAGTGAGTTTTACAGTAAGGTAATGTAAAATGCCGGTAAGTATTTATCAGATATAACGAATTTCGATTATAATGAACCAAATCAGTCCGTTTCTTGAAGTTCGTTATATCCGGCCACCACTTCGACTGCATCGACTAGGTGAAATTTAATAATATAATTAAAAAATTCCTAATCTTTGTAAAGTTTCAATCAGAACCCTTAATAATTGTTTGTATGTTATGCAAAAAATTAATTTTATTAGAAAAAAACCTGGTCGTTATTTGTTCACTATCACGGATACTAAAATCTCAATATTTTTAACATTTAAGATGATAATTAGATTTTAAAATAAGGGGGTTAACGTGCAATTTTATTTCGATTTTTGTGGTTAGTATTAAATTTTGACATTTTACGTCAATTAAAGATTTTAATTGTTAAAATTAAAAAATTAATTTTTAAACAAAGACGTTTACGTAAAATATTAGTCTAATTTCCATTGGAATCTCAAAAATAGTATAAACAAGAAACTTACATTAAATAAACCACAACTAATTAAAAATCCAAGTTGTAAAACTTATTATGTTGAAACCGGTTAGGTACTACAGTAGATTATAAAAACATAATATTGTATAGAAGACATTGCGAATAACATTTCAGTTATACCTCTAAAATGCTACGAGTAATATTGTATAGTATTTTATATTCTTACATACATGCTGACGAGTCATCTAGTTTTGGTAAGTTTATGAGGATATTAATAAACATGTAATGATTAACCAGACAATCTTAGGAATAATCCAAGATTGAAATATTGAGTCTTAATAATTTAGAACTTATTTAGTAATAGAGGCGCCATCAGAGAGTGGGCCGGGTGAGCCATGGCTCACCTAAATTTGGTCTGATCTACTCTTAGGCCCACTCGGAAATAATACAATTAATTTTATTTTTTTAAATAATTATTTTTATAATAGTGGAAAATGAGTGTAGTAAGTTTTGGATTTATTAGTATTAAATGTATTCCTCCCTGCTTTCCACAAGGATTACTTACTGCCCGAAGTTATTCGAGAGCATAATCACCTAAGGGAGAAAAGAACGCTTAACTCTAGAATAATATTATACAATTTTTATTTTATTTAGAATTTATAATAGACAAACTTACATAATTATTAAAGTTAACATTTGATTATCATAACCATACTTTATATTTAATCTATTTCAATTTTGTTTTATAGATTATCACAACATGCAATATTTTAATTTTCATTTTATAAATAAGTAAAACTTTTAAACAAAACCTATCTTTTGTAAATAGTTTATTAACTTGTGAAATTATATGTTGAATAAAATTTTTTTAAATTTTACAAGCTAAGTAAAATTTGAAAATTTTCCAACTTACATTTTTAGTCTAAAACACTATTGTACAATGTTCTCAAAGATTTTCAAACTGAACGTTACTAAGTAAGCAAAAAATTACTCAAAAAAATTAATATTTCAAAAAAACACAAGTTCGCCACTTTCACTGTCCATGGGTTTTGGATCGAATGAAACAATCCATAGACGGTGGAAGCGGTGAACTTGTGTTTTTTTAAATAATAATTTTTTTGAATAATTTTTTGTTTACTTAGTAACGTTCAGTTTGAGAATCTAATATGAGGATGTAGGTTTGTCAAAATATGTCAAATTTATTTTCGCTTCACTCTTTTTGTTGCCCCCAATTATGTTATAATTTTTAGAAAAATAAAACGGTAGCTGAGAGTTTCTAATAAATTTTCAAATTTTTAATATGTTTGCCTGCATTGTAATATTTAAGTACTGAAGGGTGTTTCACACCTCCCAAACTCCACGGATTAATTAGTTTATTTTTTATCAGAAGTAAACTGTAGATCTCTTCATACTTGGGGACTGGAGAGGGTTCCCCCCCCTCCCCCGGATTAATTAGTTTATTTTTTATTAAAAGTAAACTGAAGATCTCCCGTTGCAGAGGCACTGGAGGGTGTTCCACGCCCCCCAGATCCCCCGAATCGAGTAGTTTATTTTTTATCAGAACTAAACTAAAGATCTTCCTTTGCAGAGACACTGGAGGGTATTCCACACCCCAGACTCCCCGGATTAATTAGTTTATTTTTTATCAGAAGTAAACTGAAGATCTCCCATTGCAGAGGCACTGGAGGGTGTTCCACACTTCCCAGACACCCCGGTTTAAATAATTTATTTTTATTAAAAGTGAATTAAACATTTAAGCATATCCCGAGGTTACTGTCGAAGTTACTGTTGGATATTACAGAACCTAGTCCTAATTTAAGAAGAAGAAGAAGAGGCATATCCCAAGTTTTTTTAATTAGCTATGGGCAAGTAATTGTGTTTAATTCATAATCTGACAATTAATCATAAACTGCATAATTATAAATTCCGTACCCCTAAGTAGATCTGTGCAACGGGAGATCTTCAGTGTACTTTTGATAAAGATAAACTGCTCAATCCGGGGGGTCTGGGGGGTGTGGAACACCCTCCAGTGCACAAATTTTGGAATGAAGAATATTGCAGAACATGCAGAACCCCAGACAGAGTAGTTGTCTTTTTATCAGAAGTAAACTGAAGATCTCCCATTGCAGAGGCACTGGAGGGTGTTCCACACCCCCCAGACCCCCCGGTTTAAATAATTTATTTTTATTAAAAGTGAATTGAATATTTAAGCATATCTCAAGTTTATTAAAATTAGCTAGGCTAAGTAAATGTGTTTAATTCGTAATCTGACAATTAATTATAAACTACGTAATTATAAATTCCGTACCCCCTGGGAGGCAGATCTCTGCAACAAAATAAAAAATAAACTACTTAATCCGGGGGTCTGGGGATGTGGAACACCTTCCAGTACCTCTGCAACGGAAAATCTTCAGTTTACTTCTGATAAAAATTTCGAGGGCGTGGGTGTGCGGAACACCCTCCAGTGCTCAAATTTTGGAATCTCGGTAAGTCTCTGAAATACCGATAAAGTACGTGAAATACAATGAAGTATCGATGAATTAGGTGAAGTACCGTGAATTATTGATAACGTACGGCGAATTACTGGTGAAGTACGTGAAGTCGCGTGAATTATTGCTGAATTATATGAAGTATGGAGAATTATGATGAAGTACGTGAAGTGTGAAGTTAATTGTACACAATTAACTTCTAGCGGTTGATCCATTGAGTTTAACTGATGAGTCCTTGATACAGCTAAACAAAATTGTACAACGGTGTTTTACACTAAAAACGTGAGTTAGAAAAATTTCAAATTTTACATAGCTTGAATAATTAAAAAAATTTATTCAACAAAAGCTATCTATTATCAGATAGGTAGTAAACCGTATAGAAGTTTTGAAAACGTTTTTATGTAGATTTTAAACAATGACAGATGATTTAAAAACTCCCATAAGGTTTACTTATGTGATACTAGGCAATTAAAGCAAGTAATTTTATTATAAGAGGGTTAATTAAAAAGATATTCTTACATTTTTTATACTCATTATTTCCGGTGCCAAATGAAAAATTTTGGAAATATATCACTAAATCATTTAAATTTTTAAGAACCTAAAATTTTAGTTTTATTAAATTTTTTTGTCCAAGTCCAAACCCTTGGGGGGTACCTCCCTTGAAAACAATTTTTTAAATTTCTGATTTCAAACGGCCATAGCTCCGATATTATTAATTTTTTAGACTTAATGGATTAAAACTTTTTTAAAGATCACTTGCTTATCTACAAATTAAGTTATAATCCTAATCATCTAGAATCAACGAATTTCGAGTTATAAGTTAAATTAAAGAAAAAAATGTTAAAGAAATTCAGGATTTATTTTTTATACTTTTCTTGCGATTCCCGTATCTCTTAAAGAAAACGTCTTAGAAAAAAAATAAAACCCAAACTGAATAGAAAATTGAACGGCTACAACTTTTATCTGATACATTTTTTTTAGCTTCTAAGACATAAATGGGTTCTCAAAAATAAGTGCAATAAAGTTCTTAAAATCTACTTTCATGTTAGTTTATTAAAAATATCAATTGTTTTAAGCAAAAATGTAAAAATTTTTAAAAAAATATTACATGAACGTTGATTTCAAGAAGAAAAACCCTTTTGGAACTTATCTTTCCGATTAAAAATCTTCTTGTGAAGCAAATTAATAGAGGACGGGTAAGAAAACCGAATTCTGATTTTGACCATTTTTAAAGTGGATTATGAAAGATGAGGGTCTAATTAACGTATAAAAAAATCAAATTTGCGGATTATTCACACAATTTTGAAGAAAAAACAGCTTTAAAAATTTATTAAGAATGCAATTTACTCATTGGCTCTTTTGAAGGGTAACCCCGCCAATCAAAATTTAAATAGGTTGTGGCGTCAGTAAAGATACCAGAATCTCGGTTTTTACAACGAATTATGAAAGATAATTGTGTAATTGCTAATAAAAAAATTAAATTTCTGACACTTGCACAACAAATTTCGGTAAAAAATTATTTTTTGTGTGAATCCGACCCTTGATGTAGTTGCGCCTGCCAAAACCTACTTTTCGGACACTGCGCGACCTACCGGGTGGCTTCGGGCGCTACAAGCGGTTTTGACAGGCGCTTGCTTTACTTACTAAAAACAACCCCAAAGTACCTCCAACTCGAAAAGTATGGATGTTGACGCAACGGATCTCAGGGAGCGACTATTATCTCCTCACCACTAGGCATTGTCAAAACAGGCGCAGCACACGGACTTGTGATAGAATGACCGCTTAATGACGTAATGCTTCGTCATAATTTACTTACATGTATTTCTTATGGAAAAATTGTAATTTTCAAATTTGAATTGTTGCCTTATTACAAGTCCGACAATAATGATCCTCATCTTAAAGAGCTTGTATTTTTATGCTCTTTTGTTTGGTATACCCTTTTATAGGAAAAAGTGTACTTTTGAGTTCAGGTTTATTATTACCTCGACAATTAAATTAACAAAATTTAAAAAATTGGAAAGTCAGAGAAAAAGATTAAAAAAATGAGTATGGTTCATTGATTTGGAAAAGTAACTAAAAAAGTAATAAATCTTATAAAAAGTAGTCGTCAGAGTCGGAGGCTCATCAAATTAGTATGGAATTCTTCATATACTGCTATGTATCGCTTGATATTTTACTTAATATACTGTATTTTTATGAATTTTGGGCGCCAGAAAATAGACTCACACAAGATTTCCTGGTTTATAACTTTTGTTATTAATCTATTTCTGTATTTGCTCTTAAGTAACACGAACTTTTTATAAAAATGCTTTGGTTGAGAGAAAAAATTAAAATTCCTTTTTCTGCTTAAATTACAATTTAACATTAGAACTTGGTACACTTTTTGTTGTTTTAATGTTATAACAATTGCTAGCTAATCCAAAATGCAATGGAATTTGTCTTCCAAACTCACTAAACATCTTAAACTTAAAATTACCCCCAAAAAATATTTACAATCATCAAATCTTTTCGTAATAAAATAATCTAATTGAATTTTGTATGATCACTGTTTATGACAAAACTTTCCGTTATTAAATTTTGTCAACAAGTTTTATAAAATTTTAATTTCGTTTTAATTAGTTTTCAAATCTTTAGTTTACCTTCCCTAGTTGTTTATATTGACTTTCGTTTGATAGCTATTGCATGTTCCTTAAAAAATCATCATTTTCCAAATTTAACTTCTTCCTTTGTTTCCTTCGGCACAAATTCAAAATCTTTAGGCAAATAGAAATTATATCCTATTTTTATTTGAATTGTTAATTTAATTTGATTTAGTTGAGTAACTCTCCACTACTCCTTCGTCATTTCTGAGATTCTAATTTAATAGATAGGTATTTTATATTTCATATTCATAGTATTATCTTTTTTTTTAGCTCATAATGCACTTTATATTGATGCAGACAAACGGCAAACTCTTGTAACCGAAGTAAATCAAACGAAATCAAGTTTATTAAA
Source organism: Lycocerus yunnanus (assembly GCA_036346125.1). Classification (NCBI taxonomy): domain Eukaryota; kingdom Metazoa; phylum Arthropoda; class Insecta; order Coleoptera; family Cantharidae; genus Lycocerus; species Lycocerus yunnanus. Next base: position 3,989,468 of record JARFIX010000005.1, on the reverse strand, counting down.
TCAAGCTATCTCCAGTCAAGTAAACTCAAGTGTGGAAGCCCACAGGGATTATGTTAAGCACATACTACTCCCCAGTCGTATGATTTGTGGTTTGCAATACACAGATGATCGATATTACACCGACAAAAATACCGCATTACACGAATTTCCTTGGGTGGCCCACATAATTTTTTCACCTTTAGGTGATGAGTTGGCTGATATTTATCAATATTCGGATCGATGTAGTGGCGCCTTAATTAGTGACCAATATGTTTTGACTAGCGAATATTGTGCTACTTACGCGTAAGAACGTTTTATTTTTTTAAATTCTTGTTTCACAACGTTATTTTGCAGTTCTTTCGTTAAGTTAGGAACACATTATGCCAATCAAACTGTTAAGTGCACCAACAGCACAGATATTTCTGATTGCACCGAACCTAGAATTGATGTTAACGTAGTGGAAGAAATTCACAGAGTGAATGACAGTGAAGCATGGCATAACATTGCGCTATTGCGATTAGCCAAAAAGGTGACATTTACAGGTAAAGTTTAGATTTCTCATTGCTTTAATTTTTATATTTTATAATTTATTAGATTTTATTAGACCAATTTGTTTAAATTTGAATTATTCCAATTTACTGAAAACGCACGGCTCTTTGATATTCTCAGGTTGGGGAGCAACAGGTAAAAACTTTAAAACATTCTAATTAGTAATTTATTAAACCACAATTTTAGGAGAAGAAAATGTAATCGAAAATAGGTTAATATACAACGTAACACAAAATATAGATGAATGTTTAAAGTGGGATTATAAGGATTTAAAAACGCAATTGCTCGAGGTGAAGTTGTTTGCTTAATTCCTCATAAAAGTGGTGGTGAATTAGCGTGTACTGGGGATGAAGGAGGACCGTTAATGTATTCGCATCAAGATCAATGGTTTGTGGAAGGATTAATAACTCAAGTATATGATAAAATTCCAGATGAAAGGTGTTCAAATGAACTCCCAATCAGTGGCGTCAAAATATCAGACGATGTTTTAAATTGGATTTTGGATAATATGCACGAGTAACTTAATCAAGAAGCTTTATTGCTAAATGTTACAACTTAACGACATAATGTATTTAAAACATTAAGTAAATACCTATGTAGATGATGAAAGTAAGTTATTCTTGCTTATTGCGTTTGAAAAATTTTTGGTAAATATTAAAATCCAAATTAGTTTTATTAAAATCCAAGAAAATGTACGGAATTTTTTTAATAAAAAATTAATATTGTAGGTAATATTAAATTTTTTAATGATTTATCTTTATAAAATAACTTACAAGTTATTAAGTTATATAAAAATTTGTCCTTAGCGAAAGGAGCTAGTAGTTAACATTGAGCTCTCCAAAAATTTAAAATGTAGATCCAATTAATTTTTTAAATTTAAATACTTAAATTTAAGTTTTGCTGCTTTAACGAAGTACAAGTTTGTGAAAAATTATGAAAATTAAATTATTTTAAATTTTACTTATGGAGATTTAGCTTGAAAAAAGTTCAGTCTGAAAACTTTCACTATAAATATTTTGTTAACTTAATAAAAAAAACTTTGTATTAAATTAAATTATGGTTTAAATCTTTGAGGTTTGTTACAATATATTATAAATATTTATTGAACTTGACCCAAATAATTCTGAATGCCAGTTTCAATGCTAGCACGAAAATCATACAGCAAAGCATCTGGCAATTTCTTGGCAAATTTGTTTCAAGCTCGTCAATTGCTGCAGGACAACTTACAAAAACCTTTCCTTAGAATTTGTTAAAATGTTATATATTTATAGAATAATAATTATTTCATAAAATATAATGAATGCGTTTGAGTCTTATTAACTCGAATAAGATGACTTGATATTTTTGACAAAGTGAATTTATAATTACAAAATGTAAATTTGAAACGCATTTCGTGTTTTATAATAAAAAATGAGAGTACAGTGGCTCCCGTTGTGTGATCTAGTAAAATACATACTTTGTGTTAATCTTTGGATATGTATTGTGAAAGAAGTATTTATGCTATCGACTTAAGTGTAACTTAACTTTAACCAAATGTAAGTTGAATATTATTTATTAATGATGAGCAAATGAGAAACTTAAACTCTGGCGATGATATTTGGCCAAATATTATTTACTTTGTGAATTTATTGTGAATTTCATATGATGACCTGTAAACTTCAAGAGTATCTTTGTGATTTTAGAAAGGTTATATCAAAATTAGTTTAATTTTAGGAATATTCGATGATAAATATTATAAAGATGTTATAAAATTTAGTCGCCATTAATATTTGAATAGCTTCATATAATAACATAGAATAGTTTCATAATCAACAGAAATAAATCAACAGAACTAAGTTAATTTAATATACGAGGTACGTTTAGAAAGTTTAGTACCAAAGCGAAAAAAATTTCTACCGTAATTACAATATTGTAAGTTTTTACAGAAAGGGGACAAATTTGAGTAGTAATAGTTATACATTTTTTAGAAAATTAATATTACATTTTGGAACATTGCTTATATTGTTTGAGTTTTACTTATTCCAACAATGAATAAACTGAAAGAGCTTTGCAGTATTTGTTTCAACTAAATTTAAGCTCAATTCGCAAATTAAGTTTCTAGATAGTGATCGTTTATTAAATATAATACGGACGTAGTATCTCTAGAAGGGCCTGTTTTGTCGTAAGATTTGACAATATTTGCTATTGAAAATTAACCACATGGAAAATATATTTCCATGAATTGGTTAAAGCCTGCTTACATATATTATTTTCTTTGAGTTAAAATCTATAAAATATTTTCTTTTCCCCTCCTGGTAGATTAATGCTTTTAATTTTTTGCTTTTTCTGGGAGGGACATTTTAATTTTAAAATATTAAAATATGGTTTGAATACAATTAATGAATAAACAAATGAGTAAGCTTTACGTGTAGATTCAAAAACCTACGCGGAGCTTTTTAATATGTTCGGCGCCAATTTCACACTTGATTTCGAAATACAAAAAATATATTGAAACATTAATAATAAAGGAAAATTTAAATGTTATATAAAAATCGAGAGGTCAACCGCTAGAGGAAATCCTGTACAATTAACTTCACCCTTCACGTAATTCATAATAATTCTCCATACTTCTTCGTACGATCCAGTAGTTTATTTTTATTTTGTTGCAGAGATCTACCTCCTAGAGGGTACGGAATTTATAATTACGCAGTTCATAATTAATTGTCAAATTACGAATTAAACACATTTACTTGGCCATAGTTAATTTTATTAAACGTGAGATATGCTTAAATATTTAATTCACTTTTAATAAAAGAAATTATTTAAACCGGAGTCTGGGGTGTGGAACACCCTCCAGTGCCTCTGCAACAGGAGATCTTCAGTGTACTTCTGATAAAAGTCAACTACTTTGTCTGGGGTTCTGCATGTTCTTCATTCCAAAATTTGTGCACTGGAGGGTGTTCCACCCCCAGACCCCCGGATTGAATAATTTATTGTTATCAAAAGTAAACTGAAGATCTCCCGTTGCAAGGCGCTGGAGGGTGCTCCACGCCCCTAAACCCCGAATCGAGTAGTTTATTTTTATCAGAGTAAATTGAAGATCTTCCGTTGCAGAGGCACTGGAGGATGTTCCACATGAAGTACTTCATGTACTTTGCATGAGATGTCATGTACTTCCTGAGATATGTACAAAAAACTTCACCAGCGGTTAACCCCTCGAAAAAATTTATGTGAATTGAAACGGTGTCCCAAAATCATACTTTGATGGTACGGTAACCACATTCAACAGATACAAAATTTAGATGGAATGTACTCACGCAAAAAAAAATTCAATAATCAACTGTTCACCTGGTGTATTACGCTTACCCACACCATACATTTATAACGGTAATTCCGTTCTTGCTTATTTCCTTCTTTTCCATTGCCATTTTGTGAAAACAGATCTTTTCGAAAATTTTCTTATTCATGTAGATATCGTAGACCTCAATAATCCACGTATTCTAAGCTAAATTTTATTTTTCTACATTTCCTTGTTGTTCAAATTCGACAAACAATCGCCAAATTTTCAAAGTATTTTGCATCGCTTTGTATAAAACCATCTGATGCTTTTTCAAAATCGTAGAAATTGCTATGCCAAAAGTCTTGGGCTTTCTGACACTGTTTTTGAATTTTCTCAATGACGTGAAATAATCATTTTGTGGCATGCCACGCGTTGATTTAAAACTTGGGAGCAGCTTAAGGTTTGCCTTCACCGACATCAGCCCCCTTACATCCAAACGTGCAGAAGCGAAAATCGCTTTCCAAAAAAAACCAGCCTACATCTCATTGAGATTTTCATTGACATGGATGTATTTGCCAATTGTCCATCTCAGAAATTTTATTTATGGCAATTGGTCGTCGTTTCGTCTTTTTATTAACGATTTTGTCACAAATTTTTCACTCACTCTTATGTTTTCCGTGACATTTTGGCTTCCTGTCACGTTATTTTATACTTGATTTTCCTGGACTGATGTTTTTTTAAAGCAAATTTTCTGCCCTTTCTCATGGTGTTAAAAATGTATTAGTTTTATTAAAGATTTGTGGTGCTACATTTTAAATTCGTTTAAGGCACAAATACGTTGTTACTCAATTCTGCTGGCTATTGAACTTTTTCTCGTTAATGTTTTTCTACTCAAGTAAAGTTCCATTAATCACTGTCACCAAAATTGTTTGAATCAAGTCGCGGCACTTTGATTAACCAGAATTATTGTTTATCTACCTGTAGCCACTATATGTATGTCTTGGGAAAACTCAACTTAAACATATCTAAATTAAAACTAAAACTAGATTTAACTATTTTCCACAATGGAAATTATATGTGATGTAAGAGTCTATTCACTGCTTTGCGGAAACAAACTAACAATGTAATTTTGACCGTCCATTGATAAAATATTGTGTATTTGTTGAATGTGTCGTAATGGAATTGACCTGACACTAATTCATAGTAAGTTACGTTACCTTTTAATTTCAAATAATTAAATTTTAAATTCCTTAAGGCTTACTAATACGAAAAATTTCATAAAATGATTAAAATCTGGGATTCATGTAATCGTGACATTACAATGAATGTATATAATAACCAGAGGGTTTACTAGATATTTGTAGATAACGCGGTTATTCTCTCACAAATTTTTAAGGATAATAAAAATCTTGTTAATCCATTCGGGTGCGTTCCTAATTCGCACTTAATTTTACTTATCCCGCCCTCCTTGTTAACTCGAATAATTTTGTAGGATCAAACAAACGTACTCTTTAATCTTGTTTCGGAAACGAAAATATTTATGAATATTTAAGACAAAGTTAAAAAATATAGCAAATTACGCACAACCTTCATATTAATAACGATCTAATTTTAATATAATTTTACACCGAAGACCAATTACTGGCACATTATAATTTAAAGCACTCGCTATTTTATGCCCAACAATTTGCTTTGGTTTAACTTCGACTTAATTGGTTAATTTAAGACTCAATATGTAATTAAAATTTGGAAACTAACACAGGGACAAAAAATATTTAACTGTAAGTCTAATTAATTAAAGGAATATTTTGAAATAAAAAATTATTGCTTATTGTAATTTATAAAACTGTCAGAAGCAAAGCTTGCAACTTAGAGAGAAGGGTCGCTACACAGAATTTTGCGTTAATATACGATTTCGGTAATGGTAGAATGTAAAGAATGCTTGCAACGATTTCTAGCTTAACCATCCAGGCAAATCTTCGAGATAAATGAGGTTTTAGGTTTATGTGGGGAAAACTTAAGAATAAAGTTGGCGCGATATAATAAAACTTTTTACGATTACGAGCAAATAAATAAGTTTAATTAAATCTTGTGGTAAATAATGTTATTTATAGCACTCCGTACCCTGTGCTTATAGTGCTATCCTTCCTACTTAACCAGTTTTTTTGAAAATAAAAGTATCGAGTACATAAAGAGCAAAAAATCTTACAAGCATGTTTATTCAAGAGTAACTTTGCAAGTTTCATAGATAAATTGCGGCAAAAACTTCTTCAGTGCTTATTCAAATCTGTAGAGATTTGTTGTTAACACCCTGTTACGCATTCTAAATTTTATTAACTGTATAGTGTTGGTTGAAAGCAACCCCGCATTGCAATCAAATAAAATGTTGTATTGAAGGGTTTCTGGCATACCTGTATGTAATAACGCAATTTATAAAAGTGCTTTTAAAGCGTAGTAATTTTAAATTGGAACTAATTGTTTGTTTCAATTATTGCTCGTTACTTTAATCATGCAAACACGTCTATTTATTTGTTTTTCGGATATTTTATGTCCAACGATTTATCAGTTTAATAATAATTGGAGGTGATTAATTTGTCAGATTTTTTGTTGGCATTGTTCGAATGCTACAGTTATGCTTGTTCATCCCTTTCAGTCGCAAATTTGGCTAATTAAGTGTTTTATTGGTTAAATTGATTGGATCTATTAAATTTTGAATTTTTTTTAAATAACTTGCAAATCCAGGGAATGACATTTAAAAGACTAAAATAACATATTTCTAGAGTAAAGGAAAATTCGTTAAAATAACGCTTAATGGTTGTATATTTCAGCCGTGCTTACTTTTATCTCATTTTGTTAGAAATTGAGATCTAGCGAAAAACCGAGTAAGAAAACGTTTCTTTAATGAAAATACTTTATGCAGTGGTGCTACAACACTTTGGTATCCGTTTGTAAGAAAATATTACGTATAATAAATTAAGTTTTCTTTGAAAAATTTTAAATACGCGTCGTACACGGTTTACTTGATAAATATGAAACGTTCCAGCTTTTGTGAAATATTTAAATCTTTCTTACGTTATTAAAGTTTGAAATAACTAATGTTAGCTTAAGAAATAAGTTTTTTTATCTCGTATTTATATACAGAATATTACAGATGACGTAATAAGGAAAACCTCTTCTTCATTTTATGGTAGTGGCTAATAAGGGTTTCTAGTGGTTACAGACTTTACAATCTAATAATTATGTATAATAATTAATATCACCTCGATGATTTTAACGATAACATAAAATAATGGTAATCTAAACGTCATTGTTGGTTCGAATCTACCTCAAGGTGAAAGTTTGGTCTTCGGCTGCTGAAACTTACAGAATCTACACATAATTTTCTCCCACTAACTGAATATAAATTTACACATTCATAGTCACTGATAATACGTTTTCCTAGTTACTCGTCGCACATCAATAAAAGCCACATGATATAATAAGACTTACCGCTACGCTGTTGACGTAATCTTAAAAATATTACTACAGGAAGTGTTTCTATAGTTACAGTGTTACAGATTTCACACTTTAATGTACACATAGTATATAATTAATATCGCCTTGCTAATCCCCATCACCATCAGGAGATGGGTATACGTATAAAATTTAATAAATCATAAAGTTTTAAATTTAAAAAATTTGAAAATATTCTCCACATTACATATCCAAACAGTAGCATGATACATCAAATACATTTTGCATAGAATACAGATCTGTAACATGAACCGCATAAACCTTACCATGTGATTACTTTCGACATTATCCGAAAGATTTGCCATGGTGGCAAATACTAATATGTCTTTACCTCAATAATATTGGGAACGAGCCCCGATATATCACGACCCGTAGTGGTATGCTTGTAAAGGTAGCAAGCATTCCCTATCGATAACGTCTATAATTACGCATAGTAAATTATGCCGCAAATATTTACAATGTATTTGTCTAGATTTATCTAACAAGGGGACTACCATAACTGCAAATAATAAATTTAAATGCTTTTTATTTATATTGTAGAGCGACCTGCCCTGTATTCTATGTTAATAGGATTTTGTTAAACATCGAGTTGAATGATGTAATTTATAGGGACTTCCCCGTAATATTTACTTCATTGTACTCGCAATCTTAGTATAAAAAGCAATTTTTATATGTTCAGGGTTTGCACTCCACTGGAATACCTACATAGAAAAGTCGGGAAAGCTTTGATTTTTGAGCAAGTCATGGAAATTAATACTATGGGTAAGGGAAAAAAGTCTTTAAAATATCAAAAAAATATAGAATAAATCTAGTTTTTCTCAAATAAAAATTACAATTTTAATTTATTAAAATGAATAAATAATATTTATTAACTTTGCATTCGTAGAGATAAAAAACTTTGGAAAATCAGAGAATTTATTTTGAGAAATTTGACTTCGAGAACTTATTTTTGAATTAATAATTCAAAAAATTGGTTTTGGTTCAACAATGTAACTACTTTATTCAAAAATGCTAAAATCGAGGGGTTAACCGCTGGTGAAGTTTTTTGTACACATCTAATGAAGTACATGAAGTACTGGGAAGAGGGGGTGTAGAACACCTTCCAGTGCACAAATTTTGAAATGAAGAACATTGCAGTACATGCAGAACCCCAGACCGAGTAGTTTACTTTTTATCAGAAGTAAACTGAAGATCTCCGTTACAGAAGCACTGGAGGGTGTTCCACACCCCCCAGACCCCCCGGTTTAAATAATTTATTTTTTATTAAAAGTGAATTAAACATTTAAGCATATCTCAAGTTTATTAAAATTAGCTATGGCCAAGTAAATGTGTTTAATTCGTAATCTGACAATTAATTATAAACTTCCTAATTATAAATTCAGTACTCCTGGGAGGTAGATCTCTGCAACAGGAGAGTTCAGTTTACTTCTGATAAAAATAAACTACTTGATCCGGGGGCTGGGGGGGGGGAGTGAAACACCCTCTAGTGCCTCTACAACGGGAGATCTTTAGTTTACTTCTGATATAAATAATCTACTCAATTCGGGGGGTCTGGGGGGTGTGGAACACCCTCCAGTGCTCAAATTTTGGTATTTCTGGAAGTCTCAGAAATTGAAAGTCTCTGATACTGAAAGTATCGATTAATTACTGCTGAATTCTATGAAGGACTAAAAAGTATGGAGAATTATGATGAAGGACGTGAAGTGTGAAGTTAATTGTACACGATTTCCTCTAGCGGTTGATCTCTTGGCTAAAATATGATCTATTTTATCGAAATATTTGGATTGCCAATGACTATCAAAAGATTCTTGGTAATTCAGAAAAATGCCAGTTGGGTTAACAATTATTTATTAAATTAACAATTACATAATCGAACGGCATAGTTATACCGTCCGTGAATAAACTAAAACTAATAACTTACATCTCGCAACTAACTGCATTTGCAAAATACGTGTGTTTATCGATATCAATCAAAAAATCGTGATCAGCGTTTTTAGGGTTGATTACCTTTAAACGTCCGTTTTAATAGTAAGGGTGTGCATCTGCCCATCAATAAATAAATGGTTTTACTGCAGTTTAATGTATTTTACTTATACTTATTCATATTAATTTATAATTATTATATTTAAACTTACACTACAATGTAACTGTTTTGTTAAATAATTCAATTGTTTTTTCAATAATTCAACTGTTTTGTTCAATAAATTCAACTATTTTGCTCAATAATTTACCTCTTTTAATTTAATACATTAATTTATTTTTTTAACAATTCAAATAATTTGGTTTAATAATTTAATTGTTTTTGGGGTTAGAGTACGCTAACTGGGGTTCTTTACCTGTGATAATTTTACAAAAATTTATTTAGAATTAGTCAGGGGGCGTTAATATAAGTAGAATGTACTATGGATAAAGTCGATATTTCTAATAATAACGCTAAAAATCAATTTTAAAAATCACGAAATGCGGGAATATTTTTATTCTGTTGACGGTACGTGTGCTATGCCAGGGTTGAATCTGACTAGTGCTGGGGATATACCAATCGCTCTCTGAGATCCGTCGTATCAACTTCCATATTTTTCGAGTTGTACTTGGGGGATGTTATAGTAAGTAAAGAGCGTGTCAAAGCCGCTCGTAGCGCCCAAAGCAACCCGGAGGGTCACGTAGGGTGCGAAGAGTAGGTTTTGACAGCGCAACTACATCAAGAGTCGAATTCACCATAAAAAATTATTTTCTTCAAAATACTGCTTAAATCGATACAATTTCATGTTTTATTCAAGTAACAGTACACATATGATGTGACGTCTGCATCAAAAATGTGATAAAATACGCAATTTTAAGTAAAAATGCTACAAAAAATTCAAAATGCGGAGCTTGAGGTTCAAATTTAACCTATCATAGATACGTATTTCAATTTTATAGTTTTAAATGCCTTAACGTGAAAATTTTCCCCAATTCTCGTACCCTGCCCGTTTTCGGTTTATTATTCAGTAGTTTTTGGTTTAACATTGTAACTGCTTTGTTCAAAAATATAACCGTTTTCTGAAGTAATTCAATTGTTTCAACAATTCGGCTGCTCCATTTAATAAATTCAGAAGCTTTGTGAATAATTTAGCCGTGTGGTTTAATAATTAAACTTCTTTATTCAATATTTTAAATATTTTTGATTTGATAAATTAATTTGTTTAGTTTAATGTACTCCTAATTGTTTTCTTTTCAATAACTCAACTATTCAATAATCCAAATGTTTTGTATAATATGATTCAGCTGTTTCGTTCAATAATTAAAGTGTTTCGTTCAATATATTGCTGTTCTGTTCAATAATTCAACTAGTTTATTCGACAATTAAAATATTTTTGGTTTGTGAATGTAATTATTTTTTCTTTAATAATTCAAATTTCTTTTCGTTCAACAATCAATATCCTTAATTCAACAATTTAACGGCTTCTTTCAATGACTACAATTTTCAATTTTTCAATTATTAGACTGTTTTTTCAACAATTCAACTATTTTATACAAAAAAGTTACTAACAAAATATCAAAAATAAATCTGATTTTTTAAATAATTCAGCTGTTTTGTATTATAAATTCAGCTGTTTTGTTTAATAAATGTTTAAAAATGTTTGAATTAATAATTCAGTTGTTTGGTTAAAGTAATTCAACTGTTTGTTCAACAATACAATTATTTTTGTTTAAAATGTAATTGTTTTTGGTTTAATAATTCATTTGTTATCTTTGATGCAACAATTTTATTTTTTGTGATTCAACAATTCAACAAGATTTTTAAAAATTTTACTAATTTTCTCACACAATTCAATTGGTTTAAACAAGAAAGTTACTATTTTATACAAAAATGCAAATATTGTGTGATATACTAATTTAATTTACTGTTTTGATATTTGATGATTTTGATTGGTTTATTTAACAATTTAACAACTTTTGGTATAACAATAATTGATCTATGTATATTTGATTTTGGTTTGCCAAGTTTTGAAAAGTCAGGGTATATCATTGTCAATGTTAATCAGTAAAACTCTGAAAAAGTCAAGGAATTTGTTTTGATTTTGGTGGAAACCCCAATGTTGATGTTATAATTTAACGCATAAAAAATTTAAAGTATTAAATTAAATAAAAAGAAACTACAATAAAAATAACAACATTTTTGTATCTACATGTTAATCATGTTTGTTTTTAATAATAATTCGGTGTTTATAATGTTATTTTTTCTGTTTTATACGAATATATCAATTTTCTTTAAAATATACCGTTTTTATTATAAATTTTGCAAACCAAAATAGTTAAGTTTTTGAAAACTTAAAAGTCTTTGCCACATTTAACTCACTATTTCGCAACTCGGTTGAATTTATATACACGCTATAGTATTAGAAATTTATATGTACTATAATGCGCAGGTCTAAACCTGTGTAATAGATAATAGATAAATTTGATAAAAATAATTTATAATTTTAAATATTATTTACCTCTGAAATTAATATTAGATTAAAATTTTATTAAATTTTAAAAATTTAAAACTATTTAAAACAGCAGTAACCATTGCTGAAAACTTACAAATCATATTTTGTTTTATTTAACATTTTAATTTTTAAAATTTTAATCTAATATAAAATAATATTATTTGTTTAATATAAACTAGGAAAGTTAATTTGTTCAGATCAAGTTTAAACTACTAATGTCGTTAGTATTCAAGTTGCAGTAGTTTAAACTTAAGTAGTAAACAGAAAATAAAAAGCAATTTAAAATTAAAAGTTTTAGATTTTTAAAAGTTAAGTTTAAAATCGAATAGTTGAAATATTTTAACCCTTAACACCGTCGTGCGGTCAACGTAACCTACAAGACAATATCACACACCGCAGCTCGAGGCATCTTGATAGAAAAAAATTAAAAAATAATAAAAATAACTGCTAGCAACTCAAGGAATTGTTTAAAATAAGAACATTGTTTTAAAGTTAAGTTGGAATGTTTCTTCTAAATTTTCTAAGGTTGAGCGCTGTTCTGGTTTAAAATTGTTAGTACAATACATTTCTGTTGAACATCTTTGGTTTTGTTGCAAAGTTTACTTTTAACTAGTTTATTCCGTCTAAACTTTGTACAAAATGTGGTAAGTTAATTTAAATTGTTACTTTCTTTTTTGTTCTTTCTCAGAAGTTCTTAGTAATGACCAGGTTTCAATGTTATATTATGAGAGGAATTAGTAATGTAAAACAACAGATTAAAATATGTTTTCAATTTTAAAAATACAAAATTTAGAACTTAGGATAATTGGCCAAAATTATGCTGTTGACTAATAATGTGTAAACCTCCAGTTGGTATAAATGTAAATTGGAATATTAACGTCATTAATTCAATTAGCATAAATTCAAACTGTAGTTATTGCATACCTATCTCAAAACTCAATATTTTAATTATTATTTTGCATAAAAGCGGTATTTTGTATTATTTGAATGTACAAAATCAAATAAAATTAAATTTTATTGAATTTAAAATAAAATTAGCATTAAAACGAATGTTTTATGATTCTCCACTATGCAGTTTTCTTTTGCTTTATGTGTTTTACGTGCTTATTGCGTTATTGTCAATATATTGATCAAATTAGCCGTATCAGGCTCTAATTAATATTCAAAGCAACCTTTAGTCTTGTAGTCTTAAAATTTTGAATATAATTTTATTGTGGAAGTTTCAGTGCCTAGCATTTCTAAAGCCAACACCGATTTATATTATTTGCTAAGGCATTAGAATCATACCTAACTTATATTTAAAATCAACAATCGAAAATGATCGCTTTTCATTCCTTTGTAGAGATTTTATTGAATTAAAACCATGAAATATAATTCTATAACCACAGATTTAAAAAAACTGTAACTTAATCGCGCATTGTTCAGTAATTGACGAGTACTATTTAATAATTTCAAAATTCAATTTAATCGTTCAAATTAAAGATTAAAATGCCGTATTTTATAATTTACAATCCATCCATTTAGATTATTTACTACTTATTCTTCCTGCAATGCATAATAAAAATCTTATTAATTTTTAATCAAGTTTGATACAGAATCTTTTTAGAACGCCAAAATATTCTTATTTAAGACTTTTTGGTATCTTTACCTAAAATAAATATATGTATGCAGTATATAATAGGGTCCCTTATCCGTTTTTAACGTATTTAAAGCAACGTAAGAAACTAAGTAGCTTGTGAGGTATAACAGATTACAAGCATTTTCCTTTCAGAATGTCAGGTATGTTCTAGCAAAAAAATAAATATAACTAAATAATAAATTTATCTATTAAGTTAAATTAAATTTCTTGTTGTAGAAAGAAAAAATAATTCGTTTAGTTACTAAAACTGTAGTTATAATTTATTTTCTTTGAATTGCTAGCCTGCAAATTGTATTAACCTTGATTAGATATGGTGTCCTTTGTATAATCTTGCGAAAGTTGGATAATACTCTTTGTTGATAGAATAGTTTTCACCTTTTACAAATGCCGTATTTACACAAAATGTGTAAAAAATTCAGTTGATTTCGATTATTGACTCTCTTTCTTTAGATACATTATAATTTTCCTCATCGTCATTGATTTGATTTTAGAATTGAACATACACATAAGTATTGGATTTTTCTGTTAAAATTTACCACAATTACCACATTACAATTTTATTTAAATGAAAAAACTGTTTTTTAACGGAAAGAGAAAACGGTAGACTTAAAAAAACTTATTTTGGATGTTTTACATATTTTAAAACTTAAAACTGCAACAAAGTAAATAACAAAAATATGACTTATATTAAACGTTTCTGTATTATGTTTCTCAATGGTAAGAAAGCTTGAGATAACTTAGATGTTAAAATTATTACAACTTAATATATGTAGTAGGTAGTTGGTAACAATTTAAAATAATTATTATCACGGAACATTTTATTACTAGGGACGAATCCCTAACGACCACTTTTTAACCTTCAATTTCGCATGACTTCACTGAAAATATTACACAGGTGACACACATGTAATTGTAATTAATATTAAAGTAATTTAAAAAATATAATATAATCACAAAAAAGCAATATAATAATATTATTTGTAACTATTAGTATTGGTCCATTATTTCCTTTGCAGTATTCTGGACTGGTTAAATCGCCCCTTCGAGCAACCAAGCCGTTTCTCTAAATCCATGTCCTTAAATACTCGTTTGTTAAGTAAAACTTATGGATTTTATCTCATTCTTAAGAAAAGATTTCTTTGTAAGTTAATTAAGTTCAACAAAAAATTTTTCGAAAAGTAATTTGTCAAGCATTTTTCATTAAGGGAAACCTCATAAAACATCATCCAAAGAAATTAATCAGATCAAAATGTCAATATTTTTTATGTATTTATTAAATATTAGTACAACTGTATATAATTTCTTAGAGTAAATCCTTGGAGATAATTTAATTTCAAGACTTTTAAAAGCAATTGAAAAAAATCCATTTAAATTTTTATCTTAATAATTTTTTTAATTTTATATGTTCAATAAGTTATAAGTCTCTTTGTAACTTAATTGCTAAGATAGGATGAAGCATGTTAATCAAGTTGAAGTATGAAAAAAAAAATTAAAAGTGGAATTTCTGCGCTTAATTGATTTTAGAAATAAAGTTTACGTTAAAATTCAACTTCCAACATTTAATTGAAACGGAAGATAAATAGTTCTGTATTATTCTTTTACAATTTGTAAGACGTTTCACGTTGGCACAAGTGTTTTTAATTATTTTGCTTTCAGCTATTTTCCGTCAAATTTAAAAATTATATTTGAGTTTAGTTTTTCTTATTATGGGTAAATATTAACTTTTTCCGTAAAAATTTTCATCAACAGGTCAAAAACAACAATATTCAATTATTAAAATTTTATGTAGATACATTCTCAATATGCAAATTTAATTTCGGCGGTTTATATAACTATAAAACCAAATATTAAACAGGGCAAGGCGGCAACAAAATTCCTTTAAAGCTTTGGAGACATTTAAAGCTGGAAATGGAGTGAGCGAAATGTAAATTGAATAACAGGCATCCACTATGTCTATTGCGAGTTTATTATCAGTTCTTTGAATGTTATTACTGAACAGCGGTTTACATGTAATATTATTTAACAAGGCAGCATTTATCTATGTTTACCTACTCGTGTGCAAAATTATAAATTAAAAGGATCATACATGTGGAGGATTGCTTGTCTAAAGAAAATAAGCTTGTTATGTATGCAACCTTCTCGACGTTCGTCTCTATATATATTTGCAGTGTAGATAAAACAAGTTTTTTAAGTAAGGATATTCCCACCCTGAATGTTTTCATACATAATAGTACGGGAGGTAGCGACCGAAATTTTGCACCAATTTATACAAAGCTAATTTTTGTTTCAGTCAGTGTTTATACAATGTACAGGAAAGTTACAGCCTACCAAGCTTTCAACGGTGCGGAATTTATAATAATTTTTCAAACCTGTAAATAAATAATAATAAATGTCTTACAAGTACAAGGGTGAAACTTTTAAAGGTGATTAAAGATACCTAAAAATAAGGGATGATGATGGTCTACCGCGTCGGAAGTGTTTCTTTCAAGTGTCTACCACCCACGTAAGGTGTTGAAAAAATTTAGTTCATAACAACGAAAAAAGGCAGTTTATCGGTCACCTAATGTTGTTAAGGCCTTGGTCGAGGGGTCAACCGCTAGAGCAAATCGTGTACAATTAACTTCACACTTCACGTACTTCATCATAATTCTCCATACTTTTTCGTACTTCATATAATTCAGCAGTAATTCACGGGATTTCACGTACTATCACCAATTCACCTCATTCATCGATACTTCATTGTATTTCACGTACTTAATCGGTATTTCAGAGACTCATCGAGATTCCAAAATTTGAGCACTGTAAGGAATACTGAAATATTCAATTGACTTTTAATAAAAATAAATTATTTAAACCGGGGGGTCTGGGGGGTGTGGAACCTCCTCCAGTGCCTCTGCAACGGGAGATCTTTAGTTTACTTCTTATAAAAAGTAAACTACTCGGTCTGGGAGTTCTGGGGGTTTTGCATGTTCTGCAATATTTATTATTCCAAAATTTGTGCACTGGAGGGTGTTCCACACCCCAGACCCCGGATTGAGTAGTTTATTTTTATCAGAGGTAAACTGAGGATCTTCTATTAAGGCACTGTGTATAACCCCCCGATTGAGTAGTTTATTTTTATCAGAGGTAAACTGAAAATCTTCTATTAAAAAGGCACTGGGGGGTGTTATAAACCCCCGCATTGAGTAGTTTATTTTTATCAGAAGTAAACTGAAGATCTCCGTTGCAGAGATCTACCTCCCAGGGGTATGGAATTGATAATTATGCAGTTTATGATTAATTGTCAGATTATAAATTAAACACATTTACTTGGCCATGGCTAATTTTAAAAACTTGGGATATACTGAAATATTCAATTGATTTTTAATAAAATAAATTATTTAAACCGGGGTCTGGGGGGTGTGGAACACCCTCCAGTGCCTCTGCAACGGGAGATCTTTAGTTTACTTCTTATAAAAAGTAAACTACTCGGTCTGGGAGTTCTGGGGGTTTTGCATGTTCTGCAATATTTATTATTCCAAAATTTGTGCACTGGAGGGTGTTGCACACCCCAGACCCCCGGATTGAATAGTTTATTTTATCAAAGGTAAACTGAGAATCTTCCATTAAATCTTCCGCATTGAGTAGTTTATTTTATCAGAAGTAAACTGAAGATCGCCCTTGCAGAAGCACTGGAGAATATTCTACCTCCCCTGACTTCCTGGATCAAGTATTTTATTTTTAGTAGTTTATTTTGATCTTTTCGTTGAAAAGACACTGGAGGGTGTTCCAGACCTCCAGCATTGAGTAGTTTATTTTTATCAGAAGTAAACTGAAGATCTCCCGTTGCAGAGATCTACCTCCCAGGGGGTATGGAATTGATAATTATTCAGTTTATGATTAATTGTCAGATTATAAATTAAACACATTTACTTGGCCATGGCTAATTTTAAAAACTTGGGATATACTGAAATATTCAATTGACTTTAATAAAATAAATTATTTAAACCGGGGTCTGGGGTGTGGAACACCCTCCAGTGCCTCTGCAACGGGAGATCTTCAGTTTACTTCTCATAAAAAGTAAACTACTCGGTTTGGGAGTTCTGGGGGTTTTGCATGTTCTGCAATATTTATCATTCCAAAATTTGTGCACTGGAGGGTGTTCCACACCCCAGACCCCCGGATTGAATAGTTTATTTTTATCAAAGGTAAACTGAGAATCTTCCATTAAATCTTCCGCATTGAGTAGTTTATTTTATCAGAGTAAACTGAAGATCGCCCGTTGCAGAAGCACTGGAGAATATTCTACCTCCCCTGACTTCCTGGATCAAGTATTTTATTTTTTAGTAGTTTATTTTGTATCTTTTTCGTTGAAAAGACACTGGAGGGTGTTCCAGACCTCCAGGATTGAGTAGTTTATTTTTATTAAAAGTAAACTGAAGATCTCCCGTTGCAGAGATCTTCCTCCCAGGGGGTATGGATTTGATAATTATGCAGTTTATGATTAATTGTCAGATTATAAATTAAACACATTTACTTGGCCATGGCTAATTTTAAAAAACTTGGGATATACTGAAATATTCAATTGACTTTTAATAAAAATAAATTATTTAAACCGGGGGGTCTGGGGGGTGTGGAACACCCTCCAGTGCCTCTGCAACGGGAGATCTTCAGTTTACTTCTCATAAAAAGTAAACTACTCGGTTTGGGAGTTCTGGGGGTTTTGCATGTTCTGCAATATTTATCATTCCAAAATTTGTGCACTGGAGGGTGTTCCACACCCCCCAGACCCCCCGGATTGAGTAGTTTATTTTTATCAAAGGTAAACTGAGAATCTTCCATTAAATCTTCCGCATTGAGTAGTTTATTTTTATCAGAAGTAAACTGAAGATCGCCCGTTGCAGAAGCACTGGAGGATATTCTACCTCCCCCCTGACTTCCCGGATCAAGTATTTTATTTTTTAGTAGTTTATTTTTATCTTTTTCGTTGAAAAGACACTGGAGGGTGTTCCAGACCTCCAGGATTGAGTAGTTTATTTTTATTAAAAGTAAACTGAAGATCTCCCGTTGCAGAGATCTTCCTCCCAGGGGGTATGGATTTGATAATTATGCAGTTTATGATTAATTGTCAGATTATAAATTAAACACATTTATTTGGCCATGGCTAATTTTAAAAACTTGGGATATACTGTTTTGAAATATTTAAACCTCTGACCCTCCAGTGCTTAAAATTTTAGTTTATATAATAAATATTTTAGTTTATTTCTAATTTTCACGGAGGGGGTGTCCCAAAGACCCGGATTGAGTAGTTTATTTTATCAAAGGTAAACTGAAATCTTCCATTGATTATACACTTGATGTTTATTTCAGAATAAACTAAATCGCCGTTCAAGTGAATATTTACTAACTTGGATAAGTATTTTATTTTTTAGTAGTTTATTTTTATCGTTTCGTGAGACACTGGGGTGTTAGACCCAGGATTGAGTAGTTTATTTTATTAGAAGTAAACTGAAGATCTCCGTTGCAGAGATCTACCTCCCAGGGGTATGGATTTGATAATTATGCAGTTTATGATTAATTGTAAAACTTGGGATATACTGAAATATTCAATTGACTTTTAATAAAAATAAATTATTTAAACCGGGGGTCTGGGTGTGAACACTCCAGTGCCTCTGCAACGGGAAATCTTCAGTTTACTTCTCATAAAAAGTAAACTACTCGGTTTGGGAGTTCTGGGGGTTTTGCATGTTCTGCAATATTTATCATTCCAAAATTTGTGCACTAGAGGGTGTTCCACACCCCCCAGACCCCCCGGATTGAGTAGTTTATTTTTATCAGAGGTAAACTGAGGATCTTCAATTAAAAAGGCACTGGGGGGTGTTATAACCCCCCCCGGATTGAGTAGTTTATTTTTATCAAAAGTAAACTGAAGATCGCCCGTTGCAGAGATCTACCTCCCAGGGGTATGGAATTTATAATTATGCAGTTTATGATTAATTGTCATATTATGAATTAAACACATTTATTTGGCCATAGCTAATTTTAAAAAACTTGGGATGTACTTAAATATTTAATTCACTTTAAACTAAAGAAAACTACTCAGTTCGGGGGGCTTGGGGTGTGGACAACCTCCAGTGCCCAAGTATGGAGAGATCTACAGTTTACTTCTGATAAAACATAAACTAATTAATCCGGGGGGTTTGGGGGGGTGTAACATATTTAAGAATTGAAAATTTAGTAGAAACTCTCCGCTACCGTTTGAGTTTTCTAAAAGAAATTATGATATATTTTGGGGGGGGGGAGGCAACAAAAAAAGGTAAAGGGAAAATAAATTATGTACAATCATTTACAAACGATTATTACGATTATTTTTAAAATCGAGAGGGTGGAACTAGCAGGTCTCCAGCCTCCTTTGATTTAGTATGTTCACTAATAAGTTTGCCCTGACGAGGACACTTGCATGCTAAGTTTCAATAATGTAGCAATTTTTATCATTTTTAACGCTATTATCTCTGGCCTGTTTATGAATTACTTACAAGTAGATCAAAGTCGATAGACTAAGAATGAGTCCAAACTTACAAGAAATGAAATGCTAGTCACAAACAAACTATTTAAATAGTCTGTTTAAACACATCGGTTCTCAAACAGAATATAAATTAAATATAAACATTAACTAAGAAGTTTGTCGTTTTCCCGAAAGAGGTTAAAACCGTAATGTATAACATAAGATGTATAAATATATTATAAAATTTATAACACAAAGTTTCGGGGGTATAACTCAATTTACATTACTTTTCAGCAAGAAATTATCAAGTCAGTAAAAAATAAGTGTTTTCTTAGAAAAATTCTTAGTTTTCATTCTACTTTATATTATAAAGTTGCAGCGTTACGTGTTTACAGTGGTGTAAAGTGATTTCCGTGTAATTCTATATTTTTATTTATATTTCACAAAATACACTTTTTACTCATCGAAACAAAATTTAAAATTTTTTTAAATGATCCCTTTGTAACGGAATATCATGACATACAAAGGGGTTGTATCATTCTTCATTTATTGTCCAATTTCATTATTTTCACAATTCAATGTCGTAAAATGTTTTTTTTTTTATTAATTTATGGTGTTAATCAACCAAAATTTTATAAATCAGCTTTACATTAATTTATTTTCTCAAGAAAACATTTCCTATTAAATCACGTCGTATAATTCGTATGAGAGCGAGTTGGAACGTATTCGTTCTAATAAAAGAATTTACGATGATTGCTTACTTTAATAGTTTAATTAATAATATACGAGTATTTTATTATTTGACAATCACAAGTTTACTATACGAGATTGCTGATGGTAATTTAACTTTCGTGGTGCTTGAGTTTTATAAAACGGTGCAAAATTAATATTCAAATATTAAATTTACAGTATAAAAAATGATAATAACAAAATTCTATTTTGTAATCTGAAGCTGCATAGATATTGAAAAGGGCTGCAAGTAACTAAGCAAAGCAGCTATAAATAATAAATTTAAATAAAATTGAAAATTCTTGTCAGAAATAGGAGTAATCTAAAAATCCGTTTTATTATATTTAATACTTCTCCATTCCGACAATGAAGTTACTTAAGGGTTATGCTACTTAGAAGATCGATTAAAATCGAACATTTATTATTTTTTTGGGAAAATGTTTACATATTTCTGCACAACAATTAGTATAATCAAAAGAGCTTTATTTAGAAATTACCTGATAATTTTTTGTACAAAATATTAAACAATACTCAAGTTACGGTCGTTGTTCGACAACCCTATTTTTAATAAGTGTTTTGCGGTGATCAGTACTATACGGAGTCAAGTTATCTAAAATTAAAAATTCAAAAAGATTTAGTTAATATACGAGTTTATCTAGTACTTAACGAAGCCATATTTCAAAAAATTGAATTTTGACAAAATGGCAACTGTTCAAAGTTAAAATATCGATTTTGTAAAAAAAGCGATATCTTTTGTACATAAATTGAAAAATACGAACTAAAAGAAAAAATCCCCCCGTTAAGTACTAGATTTGGATGTCTAAAGAAAGCATAAAAAATTTTAAATAAATTTATTCACTAGTTTTTGAAATATTTTGATCACCGACTTTCAACACGTAGTACTGAGAAAGTCGCGTTTAAAGTTGTATATGCAGTTTACACTAAAGCAGAAAAGTTATTTTTTTACTTACACGAAGGCATATAACTTTGTAAAAAAACAACAGATTGACGCAAAACTTGTAGGGGACATTTCTAACATTATATACTTTAAGAAAATGTACTTTTGAAAATCGATTTCTAAGTAGGCATAACCCTTAAAACGCCAATTTTAAATTAATCGACAAAAAGAAATATTTTATAAAAAATGTTTACCTTAATTCCATAATTTGATTCTTCATAAATTATTGATATGTAACTCCAACCCATTAGGCGTACAATGTCTACCATAGCTTTTACTTGATAATGATCCGAAGGAATCGTCCTGGTAAAATATTCAAAACGCTGTTTGTTGCTTAATTCTGGACTTGTGGAAAAAAATGAAACCTGCAAAAAGGATGACATAATTACTAAAAATGTATTGCTTTTATTTCTGACCGAGTTGTGGATTAAAGAGTTAATAATTCAACAGGAGTAGTACTAAAAATAGTTAGTAATTGACGCATATTGTTCCATCTATGGACAAACGCCTGTTTCTGTTCAACGTCGATTCCAAATGATTTATGTAAGAGTGCATTCGTTTTAATTTTGCTACATAATGCATATGGAATCAAACCTGATAATTGTTGCTGTACCGCCCTAACTGAATAATAATATTTTATTTAAATTTGTAGCTCTGGGAATCATCCTTTATATTTCTTGCATGCTCGAAGATTTTTAATTTTAGTGAATCCGCCCCCCAACAGCTTAGATTGCACAGACTTACGAAAATAATTATTTTAGTTTTATTTTCAAATAATTCCTAAATGTTTTCAGTCTTTAGTTTTTTAAATAATTTTATTGAAATTAATTTATACATTTTTTAGAAAAGAAAAGCTTTTCAGACCTCGGTCAATCCTTTTCTTGTTTTTAGGGATTGTTCAGCTTATCAACCCAGCGAGATGAAAAGAGCCATCTTAAGAGTTATTGAACAACAAAATTACATTTTAAATTTTTAGTTCTCAAAATATTCCAAAATATTGGGAATTCACCAGACGTTTGCCCGCCAATTGCAATATAAATAATATATCAACGATAAATAGAAAACGTTTTGGAAAATATTAAATAATGCTTTATCTTACCAAGTTTTGCTTTAATATTGACAAGCTTTCATTATGTTAAATAATGTTTCATTTTTAGCCCCTTAAATTTTTGATTTAATTCAGTTAGTTTTAGAATACTAAATTCTCAATATCAATTTGTTTAATGGCTAACTAATTGTATAAATAACAATTTATGATATCATAAATAAAATAAAATAAAGAAAAGTGTAAGCTTAAATTTTAGCATTGTATCATTCCTTACGCAGCGCCATGCACCACGATAGGCTAAACGACATTTGTATTTCGTATTGCGATAGTAGAAATTGTGTAGACAAAATAACATAATACTTATGTATAATTTTAGTTTGCAATTTATGCTATCTTGTCGTGTTACAACACAAGTCTGTATTATTTATCAATTATTTGAGAATTAGTTTACTAATATAAAGTAGGAGAACCCAGGGGCAATGCCCTATCTCCCTATAAAGTATAAAATAAAACATGAGATATAATTACTTGTTAAGTATGCTTTAAAATGAACGAAATTGTTACGAAATATTAGATTACACAAAACAACACATATTAGACAACACAAGAACGACAAGAAACTGTCGCTTGATAAGTGGTCCTTATTATTTGCCAACTTCAAACGTAACTAAATACGTATTTTTTACTATTCTCAGCTTTCGCGACAGCTATAAAGCAGGAATGCCTTATTGCCCTCAGGTGACCATAACAAAAGCATTTAGTAAAGTTGTTTGTTAACTTAGTAAATTATTCAGTATTAAAGTTTTCTGTGTATCTTCTATAGCCTTAGTTTTTAATGTATAATTTAATTATAGGGATAGCTTCGTTTGACAAACTCGACCTAAGCCTTCAATGTTCATATCGCAGTCTATAATCACGACTTAGGTGTAGCAAGTTCGTCCTCCAGGAGAAATTTGATAAGTTTAGAACCCCATTAGAATAAAGGTACACACATTAAAATATCTATTCAATATTGGAAGTACATCATGCTTGTTTCGATCGACATCTCTTTGATAATAGAATCAAGAACAGCACGAAAAGTTCTAAAACATTTTTCATGCGGTCAGTTTGTTGTAGGGTAGAAAATATAAAAAACAACACAAAAAAAGATCCTCTACATGCATACAAAATCTGAAAAATTTCTGTTTTGACATATCTTGCAAAGTTAAAACAAATTTAAAAAGTTTTGTCTTATATGTAGATGAATAAAATATAATACGTAAGGGTCAACCAGTTTTTACTTGATATTGTTATTATAGAAGTTTTAGCCAAGTTTCAAAATGTGATGGAATTTGTTTAAAAGATTATTTTTTATTTCTTCACTTATAATTATTGGTTTATTTTTAAATTCATACCAGTTGAACTAAAACATTGATTTAATTTTTATCCAATTACAGACTGTTTAGATTGCAAATAGTTAAATTAAAAAGTAAAAAAAAGAACAAATATTTTCATTAGCAGATAATTTTACATTAATTTGAATTTAAATTTAAACTAGAAAAATAAACTTTCTGGTTAAAAAATGCTCATTAATTCTAATAGTTAAATTAAAAATTTATATAATTTTACTGTATCCACTTAGCAAAGCTTAAAGAAAGTTAAAATTTAATTTTAGATGCTTACAGCTAAGTGACTTTGTTTTGAAAATTCTAATTAAAGTCTTAAAGAGAAAAGGAGAGAAAAATGCATTAATTAATAACATTCGTCTTCCAAACCGCAAAAATTCTTTCAGAAAGTTAAAAAAAATTTTTAATGGAAAGTTATGGATTTCTTGATTCACATCGCATATCCAACAAGTCGTGCATCAAAACTAAACCCGTTGGCAAAAGTCTCCCTTTGTAGTTTATAAATGACTAAATCTAAAGCTGAGAACGGTGACTCCACTGGCTAAATCTGATTATTTTAATTAGGTTTTATTAATACTGCAAGCGCAGGTAATTAAGAGAACCGCAAAGTTTTAAATAAAACTTGGGCTTTCTTTTGTTGCTTTTACGCTTGGATATAAATTTCATAATAAAAAGTGTAACTTTTGCGTACTTATGCCGCACGACGTTCTATAGTAAGACACTTTTAATTTAATTTATATTTGTCAAGTTGTGCTTTTGTTTTGACAAAGTGGGACTAACGTGAAATATTCAAATCACGCGAAAACTGTACCTGCCTTTAATGTTTTTATTTTTAACCGATTTAGTACTGGAGTACTGAATGTCCAGAGAAATCCAGCCGTAAGAATTAAGTGGTAGAGTATTATTATGCTTCCTTTTGCAAGGATACAACTTACGTCGTTTACCCGTTCCCCAAGAGTAAAGTGTTTTTACCGCCTCAACTATCACCTGGAGTGCGCCGTCTAGTGCCTCGAGTACCTTCTCCCGTCCTGAAACCGCAACGATCACCAGAAGGCATCAATCAAGTGGCAGTAGTGACCCAGTGTATTTTGTTATGTTTCAACTACAAGTTCATCGGGAGAACGCCAATATCAACTGTTCCACAAGTACAACCCTTGTCACTGAATTTATTTTGTTAAGATATTTATCAACTCGTGAGTTTCTATTTTTATTACTTAAGCGACCAGTTGCGTTGGTAGTTTTGAACTTCCATTTATTAAATCACACATTGGTGATCAATACGCTCTGGGTCATTTATTTTGTTTTACTGAAGTTGTTACCTATCTTAATTTTGCAATTTATTATACGCACCTGCAGAGTTTCTACAATTTCATTTTTATTAAATAAACGCTTTTGTTTTACTCATCACTTTCGAAGAAGCAAAAGGACAACGTAAGCTTAACGAACTCAGGAACCCTAGCTTCCGCTACCATCAAAGTTAGTTCTAAACGACCATCAGGGCAAACACGTATGTATATATAAATTTGTGTTATTGGGAGCGAAGGTAATCCTAAATTACCGTACGTTTATATATCAAAATGTTATGTATCCGCTCATGTGGGTGTATACGCACCTTCACTCTCCGATCGTCCAATATCATTCCATAGATTTAATCGACGATTTCTGGGGAAAACCGCCCGACAAAGAGTTCCAAGGGAATTGTAGTTCCGCGTCTTCCGCGTCGAGCGCGGAAACTGTTCGAACGAAAATTCACGAGGACTCTGAGGAGGTTGGTTTGAGCGGTAACTGACAGACGAGAAATCCTTCCGAAGGCGCGGCAGGGTTCCACCGCGTCTCGATGGAAGCCCAGAGATAGCTAGCTGGATGACGCTCGTAGGTCAACCCTCCCGGAAGCTTTGGCCGCAAAATTGAAATTGTCCGTAATAATTCGCTGTCCGTCGCTTTCCGACGCCGAGAGGACGTCTTAGTCCCCGGTCGGATGGCGAACGATAGCGTTGGCAGATTCGACCCGAGAGGACGAAAAAGTCCCCGGTCGTTCCTGGTCCGACGGGATTTAGTGACCGTACGGGTCCGGAAATCCCATGCGATAGTTATCCCCCGCGGGCGTGAGATAAAATGCGCAGGTGGTGGTGGTGCATAAACACAAATCCTCCGGTATAGATTTAGCCTGAGAGGACGTAAAAGTCCCCGGTCTGAGCTTACCCGAGAGCATTAAAATACCGCGCCGAAGGCGCGGTAACTTTATAAAAAGATTTTTCGTCGTCGACGTCCGATCGCTTAGGGATTCGACTTGTCGAAAGGCGAGACCCGTTAAAGGCTAGGACGCACACGGCTCGGCGAACTACCTATATGTTGATGGTCGCGATAGTGCTCCCCACGGGCGTGAAATAAAAGCGCGATCAAATCCGAAAGGTTTCTCCACGCGTGCGGACGTCAAAATCCTCAGTCTGAGCTTACCCGAGAGGATCAAATACCGCGCCGCAGGCGCGGTTTTACACAAACACGTGATTTACGCCGATTCCTAAAGCGCAATATTTATCCCCCGCGGGCGTGAGATAAAGTGCGCGATAGGATTCAGAAGGTTACTCGACCCGTGCGGACGTAAAAATCCCCGGTCGTAATTACCTGTCAGGAAATCCTTGGCAAACCCCTCTGTGTATTGTACGCGATAGTTATCCCCCCCGGGCGTGAGATAAAATGCGCAATA
The DNA here is from genome assembly GCA_036346125.1 of Lycocerus yunnanus. NCBI lineage: Eukaryota > Metazoa > Arthropoda > Insecta > Coleoptera > Cantharidae > Lycocerus > Lycocerus yunnanus. The sequence continues at coordinate 3,962,746 of JARFIX010000005.1, read as the reverse complement.
GGATCCGGAAGGTTTCTCGACCCGTGCGGACGTAAAACTCCCCAGTCCGAGCTTACCCGAGAGGATCAAATACCGCGCCGGAGGCGCGGTTTTACATGCAGATTGATGTTACTACCTCCAACACTTTTTCTCCGAGCAATATTCGAAAGTTTCTCGACTTGTGCGGACGTAAAAATCCCCGGTCGAATCTTCTCCGAATGCTACTTCCCCCAACATTTTCCCCGGTCGGCAGCCCATAGGTGGTAACAGTTTCCCGCGCAAGTGAAAACAGTTTCCCGCTTAGGTGAAAACAGTTTCCCGCGGAAATGAAACAGTTTCCCGCCTAAAATTGGGCCCAAATCCGAGAATCGGAAATTGGGTGAGTGTCCGGTGGCAAACAGGGGTGATTTGCTTTGTCTCCGATTTGTTCGGAGGTCAGTTACTGGGGAACGACCTCTTTTGAGCGATCTCAACGTTCGGCGTCACATGTGCTGGTACGACAACAACGGAATTCAGTAAACCACTTTTTAACCATTGAAATTGATGGTGCAGAGTCCCCATGGTAATTATCAAGGTTTTCTTGGCGTCGGTGATGCTTTTTTAAGCAAAAAATAATGCTTAATAAGCACACGAAATTCACTTTTTCGTTTTCGTCTAAATTCATGAGGTTGTCTACTTTCAATAGGCGTTAAACACAACCTAAATGACGCAACTTACTCAAAATTTAACGGTAGTCTATTGACAGATGAACAGTGTTGAATATGAAGTTATAACGCGGGAAATTCAAAATGTTACCAACTTAACAAACTGCCTTCATATTTATATTATTTGCGCTTATTTATACTACTAAAATCTTAAAAGTTTAATTTCTTCTCTCTTAAATTCAGAATTAAGCTATATGTTGGCTTTATGCCATTAACGCAAAATGCAAGATTGAGTATTATTAACGAACTTGTTAAATTTGAAATATTTAGGACATAACTAAGTTTAATTCAATCAATATTCAGAAATTTAGTAAATAAAAGTGAGAAAATTCTCCATTCCGACAATAAAGTTATTAAATAAACGCCAATTGACGACAAAATCAAAAAAAATTAAATTTATTGTTATATTTATTTTACGAAAAATGTTCACTTCAATTTCATAATTTGATTTTTCATAAATTATTGATATGTAACTCTAACTCATTATTTCCAATACAATGTCTACCATAGTTTAATAAAAGTTTAATTCCTCAATAATTCACAATTAAGCTTTACGATGGCCCTATACCATCAATGCAAAATGTAAGATTGGATATTATTAATGAACTTGTTAAGTTTGAAATATTTAGGATATAATTAAGTTTAATTTAATCAATATTCGGAAATTTAGTAAATAGAAATGGGAAAAATTTAATCAATTTATTAGTATTGTGTATGTAAGTTAAAATAAATTGCTTTATTGGTTATTGTAAATTTCCAATAAATGCTTTAGCTCAATTTTACTTGTACGATAATATTATCTGTTTTAATATTACACCATCTCATTCCTTCATGCTCTTCTTTTTTCATAGTTTTCAGAATCACTATCATATTTTTCCTTTTCCTCTCTTCCTCTAGTTTTGTAACTGAATATTCTTAACTAATATACGTTTGTACGTTGTTCTAAACTTTCCAAAAATTTAAACTTCTCAGAGACTAATTCCCATGAGTTGTTAGTTGAATTTTTCATCGGAGGAATACTATCTACTACATTGTTATTTAAAATTAAACCTATTGTATTTCAACTACTCTAATGTAGCGATCTATTACACAAAATTAGTAACTCACTCTAATGATTTGCAACTGTAGTGTAGGTAATGAATTAAATTTACAATATAAATAAATTATAATATTAACTTTTTTTTCATAAATCAATTATGTTCAATAGTGTTAGGTAATTTTTATTATTTGTTCAATGGAGGGATAAGAAAATGGAGCAAATCTATTTTTTTATTTTCAAATTTTTATTCGAAACAATTCAAGTAGTCAGAAACATGCAACGTATAAGAAAAGTATCTCTGGTGCGGCAATTTATGAAGAAATGTTATGATAACCAAAGAGTAAAGTGTCAGTTATGTATTAAACCATTTACAAATGGTAATGCTTCTAATCGCAGTATATTCATATAATAAAGCCTTTATTTTAAAAGGACAATAAAAGAAATACATTTATTGGAATAAACCTTCAAAATTAGTCCAAAAATTAATGCTTCTACATACATACTACATACAAAGAAGCTGCTACTTATACGGTATATTTCTTATAAGTTTTTATTATTTATCGAAAATTTAGCGATTTATCTTATTTGATTTATGGTAAAGAACAAATACAGTGGAATTTATAAAAATTTAGGTAAGCTTAATATACTCGTAGGTTAACAAAAGGTTTACGAACCGTTTTTAGGAAATACGTCACAAACAGTATTCATAAACGATTATTAAATTACTAATCGTTTGCTAAGAAGTTCGTAACTTTTAATGAAGGTTTATACCCATTTTAACAGTATTGTAAACTTACAGAATCTTTGTTATGCAGAATTAAGTAATAAGTAAACAAAATTTATAATAACCTATACTGACGTAAAACTAATAGTTTACGAGATATTTGCGAAAAACGGGTTTTCACCATTTTGCAATTCGCAATGAACTTTTCAGATAATATTTCTGATGTCAAAAAAAAGATAATCCTAAAGAAAAATCTTTACCAGGATTTTTTTCCCAGATTGACCTTTCTTGTCTTATTTTCTTGGGCTATATAGCATTTCAATCAAATAAGTATTTGATTTGCGGAAGTATTTAATCAAAATTAATCTGCAGATTAAACCGTGAATTAATCTTTATCTAAATTTCAAGTAATTAAGTTTAAATTTAGAAAAATTCCGTTTAAAAGTGCGCTAGGAATAACTTGGGGAAACTGCCCAAAGGCTTCAAGATTGTGGTAAAGACTCTGTCTTGGTCTGGTGTCCCTACACTTCCCATTGATATTTATTGAAAAAGTTTGAGAAAAAATGGAATTGTCCCACATGTATACATATATATTTTTTAGAGTGAAGAATACACGGGTCGACGAAGAAGCGTAAGCTTGTGGTGCGAACGCTGCTCGCTTAGATACACTGCTGTGAACAAAAAGTCCAATATCGATCTATAAACTATGATGAAGAAGGCAACATGAAGCCACCCCATAAATTACACTCCCGAGAAAATTCAACTTGGCTCGGCCAAGTTTTGCCACATTGAGCTGAACGGTGTTTTTGTTTATCCAATCGGACTTCCTTAGTGCTTCTGCCTTGGAAAAGAATTTGGCAAAACGGCATGATTAGTATAATCGGTAACTTTTACGTGGGTGACGCGGTTCTTCCGCCCCAAAATCACTTGTAACAACGATTGCAAAGCCGCCGGCAGCGCTAAAATACAGGAGAAGATAAATGACGAAGATTCCTCACCCAACAAAACAAACGGACGAGAGACTAGCAAGGCTATACTTATGCCAATTCCAATTATCGTCGCAACGACGAAAATATAATAAACGTGATAATTTTTTTGTATTTTCAATAATAATATAACAAGAATTTTTTACCAAAACTAGTTTTCATATTTCAATTAATTTTAAAGTTATAATAAAAATGAGTTAGGTGGGCCATCACAGGTCACTTTCCCAATGTCCCTGTTACAAATGCTTTGCAATATAATAAGCAGGAAAATTGAGAGCGGATAAGAGTGACTGCTTTTTGTAGAGCAAAGAAGTGGTTTTATAAATATTGCATTTTATGCGATTTCGATATTGAAAAATGAACTTATCAAAACTTCTAACAATTTCCAAATTGCATCGACATCTGCAATATTTAATGTTTGTAGTGCTAGGTAATCCCACCTTAGCAAATGGCTGAAAATACGATGTTTAGGTATAAAAAGTTATCGAGTATAGTACATAGTAGGTATGAAATATATTCAATTCATATTTTAAATTGTTAAGAAGTAAATCAGCAAATATCCACGCTTCAGAACTTTTCTCCTACAACAAATCTGCTGGAGACGGATTGAGCTTGGAATAAGATGGGACAGACATCAAAATTGTTAAAATCTATAAGGAATTACTCTTCAAACTTTTATTTTAAACTGCCGATAAACTAATAAAATGGCAAATGAAAATTTACGTAATAATAACTTAATAACGATTAATTCCGTAATTATCCTTCAGATATTTCTGAAATTATTTAGTTTGATATAGAATGTCAACCGTAAATTGGATAATTGGTTTAATTTTACAAAATTGCTATCTAAAATTCATTAAAGTTAAAACGTTTTAATAAACTAATTCCTTGTGTCGGTTATACAATTAATAAAGTAATTATTAACGCGGTGTGATTTATAGCCCAATATTAAATAAGTGACAGTTGATAAGCAGAGCGTCATTCTGTCACAGGCCTTTTATCTAAGATTCGCGCACGAAAAGCCCGCTGAAAAAAGCTTTGTTCTGAGGCTTACAAAGTTGACCTGGTTTACAACCCTCGCGATTTATACTTGTTATCTGTGCAAAGCAGCTAAAAGGTAACACACAGCCCAAAAGTTCTTTATTCAAGTTTTGATGTTAAAAAATGTATGATATGATAAAACAATATAAGCCAAAGCCACTTTTTGACTTTCAAAATAAAATCAGAATAAAAACAAGCCTTATAAATATTTTTGTTTCTGTATAAAACGAATGAAAATATTTATTTCATTTTGTTTTAGTTCATAGAAAGATTATTATTGAATTTAATTTACTGAAAATTTGTATCAATGGCAAAATTGTTCACTGGGGAGTTAAACAACTGTTTTTGATTTAAGTTCAAATTGAGTTTCATATCAAGGCTGTTTAACTATGTATTTGCTAAACTGGAGGATAATTACCTGGTGGTGGCTCATTGCAATTATCAAGTTAGATTCATTCATGGTAATAAACATCTGCCAAATAAATATCTTCGTAGAGAACCGTCGGTGCAATTAGTCCAATAAAGTGGAGCATTTCGAATGACAAAATCTTAACGTTCCACATTTCATAAATGGATTTAGATTGGGAGTGACAATATCAGAAACATTAAGCGAGAAAAAATGACCAATATTTTTGGGGAAAACTACTCCAGATACAATTATAAAGATTTATTTTTTTAGGTGCTAGCGATATCTCACCTTCTTTCGTTCAGAACTTTCTTAAACCGAAAATAACCAATTCCATCAATTTTTAAAACTTTTGAATTATTGTCTGGGTCTTTTTTAACTGAATAATTGCAGTTGATATAATTATTAAGAGCATCACTGTTAGTTGACGGGTAACTCGGGTCCAGATGCTGTTTTAATTTTTAAGGGCAAAAAACGGTCAAATCAATGATAAAAGGTGAGGAGATCCAACGATAAAAACACGACAGAAACCACCAAATATACCCTGAAAAGTAGTTTATAAGTTATGTTAAAAGATACAGAAATTATTAATTTATCTAGAATATTGAAAGAAAAATGTTTCCCCCCTAACAAGAGAGAATCGAACAAATTAATCTAGTACAAACTTAATTTTTGAGCAACCTTGCATGTTCGTGTGCCGTTTGCACACGAACCATTTGCTTATAGTGGATGCAAAGCTTACAAAGAATTTCTTCAACAAATTGATTGAAACAAATTAATGAGGATCTAATTAACTAAAAATAAAATTAAAGTTGTTATCGGACAACAAATTTCGGAAAAAATTCACTTTTTGTGTGAATCCGACTCTTGACGTAGTTGCGTTTATCAAAACAGCTTGTAGTGCCTGGAGCGACGCGGAGTAGAGCCCACGGTGCAAAAAGTGGGGTTTGAGCGCTTTAATTACTTAAAACATCCCCCAAGATGATCCTATTCGAAAAAGTGTGTAAGTTGACCCGACGGATGTCAGAAAGCGACTGACTCACTTCTAACGCTGCTGTAGTTAGTCCCACCCTATGGTTGATTCATGCATATTAAAGAACACGCACCGTTAATACAATGCATAAAGTTATTGCGTAATATTGCGCAATAATACATTTACATGTATTTCTTATGGGAAAATTATAATTTTCAAAATGAATTTGTGGCCTTATTACAACTCCGACAAAATTGATCCTTACCTTAAAGCTTGTATTTGTGTGTTCTTTTGTTTGGTAAAGTTATTTCTATAGGAAAAAGTATATTTTAGATTCGAGAAATCTTAACTTTCACTCCGATAATATTGAAGTTATCAGGCAACTTCTTTAAGCGACCCCAGTCTTGAATAAATGTTTTATACTAAACGACAAAAATTTAGGTACTTTTTGCAAAACTTGGCAGCAATTTTGGGGTCACTTTGTTACGTTTATGCCGATTCCATAAAATTACAAAACATGAAAAAAAGAATATAAAAGAACAGAACATAAAAAATAGAACAACGGAAAAACAGAACAATGTAAAAAGAGAAACGCTGAAATAACAGAACATTGACCAAAAAGATCGCTAGAATACCAGAACTTTGACAAAAGAGAACATTGATAAAGAGAACAAGAAAATTGTTCTCAATTTTTTGTCAATTCTTCGCATGAATTTTGATTATTTAGTTGGTTCTGGTTTTTGTTCACAAAAATTAAGGCTTGGGTGATCTTTTCGTCAATGTTCTGTTATTTTAGCATTTTTTTTCGTTTCTTTTTCTGTTTAATCGTTCTGTTTTTCATTGTTCTGTTTTTTCATTGTTCTCTTTTTCCATGTTTTGTTCTGTCCGGTCACCATTTACGCCAATTCAAAAGCTAATTTTCCCAGCTCTACACATCCCAATGGGTTATCATAGGGTAAACGTACCTTATTGTTCCGGCCTCATACCAAATGTCGGTAAGAATTTTTATAATTCCCATAAAATAAAAGGAAGCTTTGAAGCTTGAAAAGAAGTTTTCGCCATTAGAAGTTTTTACAAAGCCCAATATTGCAGTTGAAAAACCAGAAATTAGTGTGGGGTTTGAATTATATACTTTTGCCCTATTGTGCAAAAAAAACTAGGAGCAAAATTTCAAAAACTTTTGTGAAAAATTAAAAGGTTACTTTTTGTACAACCAAATTTTTGTACTACATACTTTATTAGTTACATACTTAATTTAAGAGGAAGATACTTACGATACATTTCGATGATAAAATTTCATAAACGCATGAAGAATTCAATTAATTTGCTATTTTACTCTTTATGAGGCTTTAAAGTAAATATTTGGTCCAGCGCTGTTGGCTGATAGTTGGAATGGAACTTTTTGCATGAAAAATGTATAATAAATTTGGAACCTAAAATAGATCCTGGAGTAAAACAACACTGTTTTACTGCTGTTAAAATAATATTTCAATAGGGAAATTTCAGCGGCGCATGTAGAATCCAATTGAACGTGCAGTTTCACTTTTAATGAGGATTTAAAGTGAATATTTGTTATTAAATGATTTTTAAAAGACTTTAGAGATACCTTTAAGTCACTTTGTGCTTGATTCACACAGGTTTTTCGATATAATTTATTATTTCAAAAAGCAATATTGCATTAAGTTTTTACTACATTTCATCTCGACTTTTTTATAATATTTTTGGGTCGATCTTTGAGTCTAATTTTGATTCTGTCGAGTTTTGCGTTGTACTGCCTATGTTCATGTCAATAAAATCCATAAATGATGAATAAGGCAAATTTTAACAAAAAATAACTAAATATTTTTTCCAAGTTCTTGGTTTAATTTTACGAACATGAAATGCGAAGTTCGAGAATAACGAAATGAAACCGAAAAATTGAACCCGAAATACAGAAAAAATTAGCAATAAAAGTACTTAGGAGTACTTCTAGGGAAAAATAGATCCAAATTAATGTTCACGCTAATTAATTTAAAATATGCATTGAGTAATCAAACGTTTTAAATACCCAACCTATCGCCATCGAAAAAACAAATTTGCTATAAACAAATTTTTCTAAATTTGTTTTGATGATCTGTGAACTTCAAGAGTTTTTTTGTGATTTAGGAGGATCAAAACATTTTAGCTTTCTGAAGAACTTTGTCTTGGAAAAAAGGAGGTTAAAATAGTTTATAACTAAAGGACATAATCTCCAATATGCAAGTAGGAGAAAATTCCATTTGGAGAAAAATTAAAACTGTATTCTTTGTTTTATACTTTTCAAAAGTGCTATATTAACTCACACATACTAATTGGTACCAATTATTACTAGTTAACACTAATCTTATTAGATTTTAAACTGTGTAACCTATTAACATAACCTAAAAGTTAAAATAACAGCCAACTACTTAAAAATTAATATTCCTGTCAAGAATACTTTTATATTCGATCTTTTTAAATTTAATTTACAATACATCTTCTAAACTATACATATACGAATACGAATATGAATACATTTTTCTTTTATATTGTGCCAAGATATGCGCAATTCATGCTAACTTATTTTATACGATTAAACACGTCTGTCAAGACGCGTTCAGAATCTATCAGTGTGAAAGATTGGGGCAAACCCGCAAGACCGAATTACAAGTTAGCGGTGCTGACTATGCTTTGTAATAGAACAAAATAGTTTAACGTGGAATCCTAACCGCAATATAAATAATTTAAGAGCGACTGGAAATCGAACTTTAACCCAACTTTCGGTGTACTACACTACACAAGTTGTATATAACGGTTACCTGAGGTGAAATAAATACAACACATGAACAACTGGGATGTTGAGTTAGGTTTTATGTTGTGTAAAACATATTCAACATCGTCTACACGGTAAACTGCATCACTACCTTAGAATTTAAAATATGCAATATATTGCAGAAGTACCTGCATGCTAACTAAAAAGCCAAGTCGGCTGGACTTGAATAAAAATCCTTGAAATGCTATAGATGTAAATTTAATTAAATTATTTCAGTATAAATTTAACGACATCTAAAAGTTCGCATGGTATAGGTACTACATATTTAATTAGAAAATGCACTAATTATAAAATTTAATGACTGTTTCAATTAAAAGACGAAACTTCGTATAAATTAGCAACTATTAATGGATGATACGATGCAAAAGAGATTTGCTTTCTAAACATTTCATTGAGTTTAAAATTAAATTTAAAATGTATTTAATTTAAAATTACATTAAATAATTTACTCCACGAAGTGACATTCTAGGGTACCAGTTAGGTAGGATATGTATAATTTTATGTTGCTATAGTAGCCGGTTACTGTAATCACGTTTGTCAGTCTAATAGCCTTTACTGTATTACAGAAAATCTTAAAATACTGGCAAATTGAAAGCGGTATTTTGGAAATCGATTGTATATTATAAAATCCGACCGATGTCAATTAATAGCCGTCACCTATTGGATTTTCAATTTCATATGAGTAAATATTAAAACGTTTTATCAATTCCCCAATGTAATAATACATGAAACCTGATTAAAATGTTACAACTGGATTGTTTAAATAGTAACTTTTAAATTTTATCGCTAGTTGCTGTAACCATTGTAAATAAAATTTAATTAAAACAGCGAAACAGGGAAGATCCAACAACAGAAATTACAAAATGTTTCTGTCGTGATTTAATAAAAACGGTGTCAAAGTGCAGTAAATGAGATTTAAATTGTTTAGGGAATTTACCTGCGGAATTTTGAAGAGACGTAGAAGATTTGCTACTTGAATTGAAGTGACACTCGAAGCTGCTCCAACCACTCCCGAGATAACTTTTCGGACTTGCGTTTTATTGCAGTGATATTCAGCGCCGTCAATATTGCTTATGGAACCTGAAAAATAAAAAGAACTATTATTTAAACTGCATTATAATAGCAAATGCACTGAAAGAGAGAGCATTTTTAAAACATAAAAGCATAGTCTTGTCATAGCTTAAAAAATTCGCACATAAAAATTGTTCTTCTTAACAACGCAGCTCCTTTGCTGATATATTGTTAAAATTGATTGAGATAAGTTATTATTGGCAGAATTACAAATTTCCGTAAGCTTTAAAAAGGAAATACTGCCCAAATCAATATCTGCGATTTTCAATGATGATCTACTAATTTCATTTTGAGTACCTGAACTTCTACTGTGTCAGAAAATATTTTACAATTTAAATGCAGTTCCACGATCGGGCTCAAGTTTACTTTTCTCCCATTTTACTTTATCATATCATATGAAAAAGTATTGTTTTTAAAAAACAATAAAAATTCGTTTTAAAAAACAAATGGGAATTTTTAAACCAAATTTGGGATTCTGTATCCTTGTATTGCGCCTTGAAGCTGATTAGATTTTAGTTAAAATTGGTTTATGGGAACAATTTTTTTTATTTTTTAAAACTTATTATTTAATATTAGTTTTTAATTAATATTTTAAAAGCTAATAAGAATTTCAAAACCAAATTTAGATTCTTCTTCTTCTTCACATCAGGGATTAGGCCTTAAGGCCTGTTCCGACTTCCTATTGCCATCTTTTTCGAGGTCTTCCCTGGTCTCTTTTTCCGTTAGGACGGTATTGATGAGCAAGTTTTGGCCATCGCTGATTGTCCATCCGCTCTACGTGGGCTTTCCAATCATTTCGATTGCTGTCAATCGTGTCAACGACGGGTGTCACCTCTAAGCCATCCCTTATGTCAGTATTTCTCATTCTGTCCAATCTAGTGTAGCCGCCACCCCTCGGAGAAATTTCATTTCACTGGCTTGGATGTGTGAGCGATCTTTTTGCGTCAGAACCCATGTCTCGCTACCATATAGTAGAATTGGTATCGCCATAACCTTATAGAATTTTATTTGAGTATCTTTTCTAGTTTTATTTCGGAGTGTTCTTCTTATAGTACCGCAGGCTAGTTGAAATCTGTGCGTTTTAACTTTGATATCATTATTATGCTTATAGGTGACATTGCATCCCAAATAGTTGAAGTTACTCACTTGTTCTAACGGTTGGTCATTTATACATATTTTTGTTCTGACTGCTTCCTTTCCTAGAAATGCCATCGTTTTTGATTTGTGAAGTGATATCTTAAGGTCATATTCTTGTCCTATCCTGAAGAGTTGGTGGCACGCTCGTTGGAGGTCGTCTTCATTATCTTGTATAACTGCAAGACCCAGATATGACATATAATAGAAGACATATATATAAGGAGTACTCTCTGCTAATTTGTATACCTTTTGGGCTAACGGTTTTCCATCTACGTAGGGCATCGTCAATATAAATATTAAAAAGCGTGGGCGAAATACTGCACCCTTGTCTGACTCCTTTGTTTGTAATAAACGGTTCACTGCAGCGGTTTTGAAGACTAATTGCTACTTGGGTTTTATTGTATAAGGATTTTATACAGTCAATAAGGTGTTTAGGGTATCCCCGGTGTTCCATAATGTTCCATAGCTTCTTTCTGATTACATTATCAAATGCTGTTGTGAAGTCAATGAAAGCGATATGCGTCTCCAAGTTAAATTCTCTTCGCTTTTCTATAATCTGCTGTATTGTAAATACGTCGTCAATGCACGAGCGGCCTTTCGAAATCCATGCTGCTCTTCTGATATCAATGTTTCGCTTATTGTTTTGAGTCGAGTGTTTATAATTTTACTATATATTTTGTATCCGGTGTTTAGGATGCTTATGCCTCTGTAGTTTTTTGTTAAGGATCGATCTCCTTTTTTGTAAATCGAAGCCACTTTCGCTATGTTCCAACTTTCAGAGATAGCTCTTTCCTTCCAGCATACATTCAGTAAATGCAAAAATCTATATTTGAGAATTAATCCTCCATATTTGATTAGCTCTATATGCACTCCTTCTAGTCCCGGTGATTTTTTATTTTTAGTTTTGCATAGCGCTTCTTCTAACTCTTGTATTGTTATTAGGTCACCAGTGTAGGGTGATTCAGATGGCACCGCTTTTTCCGTATATATAGTGTTGTCGACCCAAAGCTGCTTGTAATGATTAAACCATTCATTTTCTTCGATAATATCTAATCTTGATTCATCTCTTTCTTCATTGTTCAGTTTCCGAAGCAACTTATAAGCGAAATCCTGTCTTCCCCAAACGTCACTTTCAACATTACTTATAAATCTATCCCAGCTGTCTCGGTGTGCTTGACGTATTAGTGATTTTGCTGTCGATCGTTTCGTTTTGTAGTCTATTTCATTTTCTACCGTTTTGTTCTGCAGATAATTGAGATATGCTTGTTGTTTCTCTTTTACTACCTTTTCTATTTCCGAGTTCCATAATCTAGGTCCTCGTCTTTTGTTATTTAACTTTTGTTCACCCACTACTTCGTAAGCTACCTGCTTTATGGTGGTGGTGTCGGAGATTCTGTTGCTAAATAGATGGAAAAAGTTTAAAAGGCAGAGGCGGAACCCATGAGAAGACAATATAAAATCCATTTGCTTCGAGATCAATCTATAAAATTTTATACCAAACTAGAATGTCACATGCACTTCAAAATATCCCAACGGAAGAAAATATCGAAAATGAATGGAAAAATATAAAGACCATAAAACCAAATTTAGAACTGATTAAATTTTGGTTAAAATTGGTTTATTGGAACTATTTTTTTTTAAATTTTATTATTTTCCTAATACAGGAAATTTGAAGAAGAAAAAGAATATTAGTCTTTATTTAATATTTTAAAACTAACAGGATTTTCACAACCAAATTTGAGATTTCCTATCTTTATGATAAAAATTAGAACTGATAGAATTTTGGTTAAAATTGGTTCCTGAAAACAATTTTTTTTAATCTTTTGTTTAATGTTAGTTTTATTAAATTTTTCAAAAACTAACGAGAATTTCAAAAATAAATTTGGCATTTTGTATCTTTGTATTGAGACCTAGAACTGATTAGTATTTGGGTCAAATTGGTTAATGAAAAATATGTTTTTCTTTTAATTACTAAAAATTATTTTTTTAATATTTAATAAAAGTATGATAAAGTCGTGGGTGGGTAGGGTTCGATTTACTGGATTTGAAAATACACTTTTCCCTGTAGAAATGGCTTTACTAAACGAAAGAACAGAAAAATACAAGCTCTTTGAGGTGAGGATGAAAGTTGTCGAACTTGTAATAAAGCCACAATTTAATTTTGAAAATTGCAATTCTCCTATAAGAAATACATTAAGTGTATTTTTGTGTAATAAAATGCCAAATATGGTAAACATTCTGTAGACGGTACGTGCGATGTGCCTGGGTTGACAGTGACTGGTGGTGGGGAGATACCATTCGCTCTCTAAGATCTGTCGCGTCAACTTCCATACTTTTTGAGTTGGAGGTACTTGGGGGATGTTCTTAGTAAGTAAAGCGCGTGTCAAAACCGTTTGTTGCGCCTGGAGCAATCTAGAGGGTCGTGCAGGATGCGAAAAGTAGGTTTTACAGCGCAACTACATCAAAAACAGATTCCCACAAAAGTGATTTTTTCCGAAATTTGTTGTCCCCAACGGTTGATCCTAGAACAAAAATATATGATCCAAATTTGAAGAAGACTAAATTTTCCACATTTTGTTTATAATCACGTTTTTGTAAATCTCACGTGTAACGAGTTTCAGCGGTGGAAACGTGAATATTCATCAAAAAATCTTCCAACTTTATCTTTTCACGATAAATTCCTTAAAAAATAATATTAACCATATTATCATTTATAATAAATAAACAAAAGAACAACGAACAATCAGAAGGCGTAACAAATAAATTTGAAATAAACAGCGGAGTAAGACAGGGAGAGGCGATATCTGCAACGTTTAATTTGGTTCTAGAAAAAATAATGAGAAGCATAGAAGCCAATGGTACAATAATAAATAAAGAACTACAGGTGACAGCCTATGCAGATGAAGTTGTTTTGATAACGAGAACGAAAAGCAAATTAATAGGAAGTTTTAGAAGAATTAATGATATGGCGCAAAAGATTGGATTGCTGATAAATCAAGATAAGACAAAATATTTAAAATGCCAAAGAGGAAGAACGGAAAAAGAAAGTTTTTTAGAGGTGGATGGAAACGAGTACGAGGAAGTAAAAAGTTTTAACTACCTTTTAAATACAAGCTGGTAATAGGGCTTATTATGCTAATGGTCACTTGCTTAGAGATAAACACATATCAAGGTCAACAAAGATTAAGATCTATAAAACATTGATAAGACCGGGTACGTGTCGGAAGTTATGTGCTTTACAAAAAGAGAAAGAAAAATTAAGAATTTTTTGAGGGGTCAACCGCTAAAGGAAATCGTGTACAATTAACTTCACACTTCACGTACTTCTTCGTTTTTCATATAATTCAGCAGTAACTCACGGGACTTTACGTACTTCACCAGTAATTTACTGTACTTCATCAATAATTCACGGTACTTCACCTAATTCATCGATACTTCATTGTATTTCACGCACTTCATCGGTATTTTAGAGACTTACCGAGATTCCAAAATTTGAGCACTGATCTACCGTTGAAGAGGCACTGGAGGATGTCCCCGATCCCCGGATCGAGTAGTTTATTTTTATCAGATGTAAACTGAAGATCTCCGTTGCAGAGATCTACCTCCAGGGTGTACGGAAGTTATAATTATGCAGATGATGATTAATTGTCAGATTATGAATTAAACACATTTACTTGGCCATAGCTAATTTTAAAAAACTTGGGATATGCTGAAATATTTAATTCACTTTTAATAAAAATAAATTATTTAAACCGGGGGTCTGGGGTGTGGAACATCCTCCAGTGCTCTTAACGGTAGATCTTCAGTTTACTTCTGATAAAAAGAAACTACTCGGTCTGGGGTTCTGCAATGTTTATCATTCCAAAATTTGTGCACTGGAGGGTGTTCCACACCCCAGACCCCCGGATCGAGTAGTTTATTTTTTATCAGATGTAAACTAAAGATCTACCGTTGCAGAGATCTACCTACCAGAGGGTACGGAATTTAAAATTATGCAATTTATGATTAATTGTCAGATTATGAATTAAACACATTTACTTGACCATAACTAATTTTAAAAAACTTGGGATATGCTTAAATATTTCATTCACTTTTAGTAAAAATAAATTATTTAAATCGGGGGGTGTGGAACACCCTCCAGTGCCTCTTCAACGGTAGATCTTCAGTTTACTTCTGCTAAAAAGTAAACTACTTGGTCTGGGAGTTTTGCATGTTCTAAAATGTTCTTCATTCCAAATTTGTGCACTGGAGGGTGTTCCACACCCCCCAGACCCCCGGATTGAGTAGTTTATTTTTATCAGAAGTAAACTGAAGATCTCCCGTTACAGAGGCATTGGAGGGTGTTCTATGCCCCCCAGACCACCCGGATCAAGCAGTTTATTTTTTATAAGAAGTAAACTGAAGACCTCCCGTTACAGAGACATTGGAGGGTGTTCTACGCCCCCCAGACCACCTGGATCAAGCAGTTTATTTTTTATAAGATGTAAACTGAAGATCTCCCGTTGAAGAGAAGAAGAAGAAGACAAGTACTTCACATACTTCACATGAGACGTCATGTACTTCATGAGATGTGTACAAAAAATTTCACCAGCGGTTAACCCCTCGGAATTTTTAAACGTAAAATATTAAGAACTGTGTTAGGCACAAAACATGTTAATGAAAGTGACGCAATAACCATGAATCGAGAAATATTAGAGGCGATAAAGAATGAAGATGTAGTGAAAATAATTAAATCGGACAGAATAAGATGGTTGGGATACGTGGTGAGAAGAGAAGAAAAGAGAACTCGGTAGTGAAAAAAATGATGCAATGGAGGCCCATGGAAGAGAGAGGAGAGAAGAGAAAGACCCAAAATAAGATGATGGGATCAAGTGACGGACGATCAAGACTTTGAAAATAAAATGTAGATATGAAGGGGACTAATCCACCCCAACAAACGGATTTGTAAGTTTCTATGCAGAAATAGGAATATTCCGCCTAGGAATGCGAAAGCTATTAATTGATAATTAATAATAAATAAAATTGTAAATTTGTATATTATAAAATTGTAAAAGTGATAATATAAACAATATATTATTATCATCGCAATAACATTATAACATCAACGCAACCCCGCGATTCCAACTCAACACACAAAGTCAGTGGGCTTGTAGCTAGCAGTTTGGTCGTACGTACTCTGTAGTTGTATCAAAAAACGAGGAGTTGGAGAATTTTTTGAATAAATGTTAACGTTTTCGCCACTGTAATTGTTTTAAATCAGACTTATAAAAAATCTGTTTATAAACAAAATATAGAAAATTTAGTCTTCTTCAAATTTGAATAAGAAATTTGTGTTCTAGGATCAATCGTTGAGGAATTATTTTGAAAAAGCTAATTTTGAGTATCTTCAATCCAAGATAGTGGACCGCACCGGCCACTCTCAAGGTCGGAAACTTGGATTGTTAATCGGAACTTGGAACAAAATAACATATATCAAATTTGTTTTTACTTCACCTTTTATAGGACAAAAACACCTATTGACTGGACTAAATTAATGGTCTCCAACGCACATAGTAGTTTGAAACCCACGACTTACCGCTAGCTATAGCCGGCAGCTACCTAAGCAATTAGTCACTTCACTTTGTTGCAATTAAAGAAAATTAATTACTGATGAATCAAAATGTAAAAATTGTTATAAAGTTTTCAACAATTTTAGTTATTATTTTGTTTACAATTAATTAAAATTATAAGTCAAAATAAAAAAGTAGAGACCCTAGATTGTTATGAGCTTTTCGCGAGTTTTAAATTAAAATAAAATATTAATTTGACAGTCACTGGTAGCTTGCATCTAATTTACACAATTCAAAAATATACAGTCCACTTAAGCTTTTTAGCACTTCAAAGCAATTTGGGGTTGGTTCTACGCCAGATCAAGAGGGTTTGTCTTAATTTTGTTCTGTAACTAATTTTTCTAATAATTATTTACGTTAATTAATTAAACTACTAAAATTATCAATTTTGTTTTCATGCAAAAATGGTTTTTCATTAACGAAATAAATTTTGCACTAATAACGCAAATAATGATTGTTGCGGCTTAATTCTTACGGCTCGCTTTCGGTGAGTATAGCACTGCTAGTTTAAATTTCATTCTTTAATTGTCAATAACACAGTTGTTTATCTAATTTTAGTTAGCCTTAAATTTGTATGTATTTAAAACATAAATTTTATTTTAACACTTCAGTTAATTTATTTTTGAAAATTACTAATTTAAACTAAGCACATTGGTTTTATAATTTTTGTAATCCTAATTATTTTCAATTATAAACTGCAGAAAGTAGCTACCATTTTTATATAATTATAAAAGTTCTAAAAATTATTAATTTCAGTGAATATTAAAAAATGCACTTAATCACCAAAATAAATTTTTCTTATCTGTAAAAAAATTGAAATATGTTGTGTAATTAGCTATTATGTTATGTTTTAATTTTATTATACTCTAGGCTATCGCAATTTATATCAAAATCGTGGAACATAATTTTCATGTGTTCAAAATGCCATTAATGTATGTAATTTTTGATGAAATGATAAAATATTATTGTGACCTTTACTTTATGTAAAATTATTATGTAAATAGGATTTTTAAAGACTTTTATGATAATTATGTGCAATTTTCCTAAAGCACATATGTACAGGGTGTTGCAATATCCTCCAGAAAAGTGCACTATTTCAGGTTGTTTATGTAAAAGCTATTTTATCTTTTAATTATTTTATATACCAGAAATAGAAGTTTCAGTGTGTGAATTAAATATTTAAAATAAAGCTCATCTCTCCAAATTTATAATAATATAAAAAAGCTTTTAACAATTTGGTCCAAAAATCTACATAAGAATTTTATATTTCAAATTTAAATTTGACTACAGAAAAACAAAATATTTTAATAAAAATATTTGAAGCTGCCAAGCTTATTTTTTTGTCACCAGTAGCGTACTTTCGTCAATTACAGATGCCAATAATTTTACTTTGCTTTCTGAAATATATGGAAATACGAAGTAATAGCTTAAAGCAATCTACCTCGTTTTTAAAGTTGAAATCATGCAGAGGTACATATTATAATATGTAAATTAAAAATTTATTCATGAATATTATTTTGAATTACAGAAAAAGTATGTTAAAAAATAAATACAAAATAAAATCATCGTAATTAATAATTTATTGTTGTAATATTAGTTATAATATAAGTTTTTGTATAGTGTAATGTTAAACTTTGACCCCCTGCCCCTCGTTAGGACTTGTCAAAAACCCCGTGATAAATAACCAATAACACATTTTTAATATTTTTTTGATGAAATTGAGTACACAAAAACGTGAAAAACTAATAAATCTAAATTGTAAATACTATATTTGTGCAACAGAACATACTACATACGCTAAGTACGTTTCTATCAATAGTATACAAGTCACGTACTTATTTTCACCTAAAAGGTTGTTAATACTGCTGAAATCATGCGATTATGATTAACGATTAACACCCTTCACCAATATTAAAGCATGTAAACACATCTGATTACTGACTTTATAACAACATTAATGTAAAGAACTTTTATACATATTGGTAATTTATTTATTGTTTATGGTTAGTAAATTAATGTAGTAGCACTAAATAAAAACGTTATTGTTGATACAGTAAAATAAATTCTTTTAGAGAATATTTTAATAAAAAACACGACTTCAATACATGACACCCTGTTATCGACGTCCGATAAAATCCATCAAAATTAATTTTATTTATAATGCTTTTCGGTGTACTTTATTTCTATTATAAGTATAATTTCTGATTTTAAAGTAATTTAACGTAATCTCTACTATAGGCACCACTCGCGCTCTCGATGCTGGATCTAAAAGCTAGGCGTTGCTTAATACCGCATCGTTTCAAAGGCCTAGCAAAAAGTTTAGTAAATGAGGTTGTGCAAAAGAAATAAAACTGCGCCCTATCAACATCAGCTTACGTGTTTTATAATTTTAAAAATCGTAATTAAAAAATTGTAACTCAAAAGCTAAAACAATTAGTATAAAAATGTTAAAATATTTTTAATAGATATAAAAAAACATTTTAAATTGAATTAATATTGATTATCAAACAGACACGAGGGTGTAATAGTAGTAACAAAACTCGATCAGAGCTAATATTTGATTTTCTCTCTTAAATTCTGAACAAATAAATTTTCAGTTACAAGTCTACTTAATCGTCAAAAGCCTTCCTGAAACATCAACTCCTTTGCAACAATTCAAAACTGTCACTACAAACCACAAAATTTATTTTCTTTCGCATTACTTGCGTAATTTTAGGTTTATTAAAATATTTTCATAAAAAAATTTATGTTTAGTATTACGAATAAAAAAACTGTTGGTGGTCGATTGTTAAAATTGGTTTATCAAATACAAATGTATCATTAGCCAACCATGTAACAAATTAACATTCTTTCTTTTGCTATTGTTCAAATCATTTCATTGTTATGAAAACCATCAATTTATTATGAAAATATTGTACATATGCCACCAAAAATCAGTTCCACTGAATGTGTGGTAGCACGCATCGGATGAAAATATTTTTCAGTAATAAATATCTTTTATTGTCCCATACAAAAATTGCATTTCGGTATTTTATGTGGTATTGTAGCAATTTTTTTTAAATCAGTAACTGTTCCAAAATAAAATATTTCATTTTTTACATTCAATTTTTTCTGGAAGGATATTTTGCAAAGGACACATTTTTTCGCAAACATATTCAATGCGACAGACTGCGGTGGATGGAAATTATGATTAATAATACTAAGAGTATTACATAATAATACAAGAAATATTTTTGGATCTGACTTAGTTCAAAGTTACGAACAGCATGTTGAATATATTAAAGCGTAGTTCTAGTTTTAAAGTTCAGTAGAAGTTTTGAAGTTTCAAACTTAAAGCTTTTAATTTCACATTATAGTAACTCGTACTTGTTTAAATCATTACTGCATTTACAGTAAAATTTGCAGACGATTTTTGCCTCTAAAGTGGATCCATGAAATTATAACACAAAATTTGATGTATAGTTTTTGAGTAATTAATATTTTTAGATTTTCTTTACATGGGGCTTTAAATTAGCCATCTCATATGACCAGTCTCGGTTTTCTAACCAAAATTGTTAGTTTGATTGAATGTACATATCCAATTTGCCGATTAAAGTAAGTTCTGAATAAAAATTAAATGAAACTTTTTAAATAGCCAACTATTATTCAGTTTAATTTATTTTAACTCCACCATTTTATAAACTTAGAAAAAACACACAATGTTTCCCACACCAGCCAATATTGTGGCAATAATGTGTAACAATTGAAATAATATTTTATCCACCCTTCTACATCAAGGGATGTAAATCTTCAAGAGAGCTAAAACAAAAGGACTTAGGTCACCAAAACAGGAGTATCTCTGTTGAAGCTTTGGAACATTATTGTGCGACCAACAAACATCAAAAGAAAAACGCTAGGTGGTTATCCCAAACTATAAAATATATAATTCAAATAAGAATTAAAATTAAGAATTCGTTAGACTGTCAATAATTAAAAGCTCAATTTGTCAAGTAATTGCGGGTTATTTGTCCTATTATCAAATTACTCCAGATAGGCATAATATTGACATAAGTTGATAATGAAATATGCTAAAATGTATGTTCTATGGGAACCCTTAAAACATTTCAAAAGGAAGTAATAAGAGTAATATGTTACAATAATTAAGTCAATAATAAAGTGGAGAATGACTGGTTTGGAGCCTTTCCTTTTAATAAGACAAAGAATTTAAAGAGTCGGCACTCAAAGTGCTACCAATTAAAAATGCTGTAATTTTGTCAATTTTGATTTTTATTTAAAAACTTTAGTACATATATCGAAAACATTTTAAATCATAAAAATATATGTTATTGTTCGACGTAGCCACCTTTAGTATGGATAATAGCATTGAGTCTGTCCAAGAAGATTTCACACGCTCCACGAATGTGGTCTAATAGCATTTTGCCCCATTCTCGGTAAAGAGCAATCTTTAAGGCGTAGACCGTCTTATATTTTTAGTTGATACTTTGGCTTCCAGATGGATCATATGGAAATATCCATTGGGTTTAAGTCCGAAATATGGTGGCCAATGTTGTAAAGAAATGAAGTTGGAGTTTTTCGCCTCGCTGACGCAGTCTAAAAGCAGTTTTTCCGGTACGAAAGCATTGTTTTATTGATTGCAGCCCGCTAAATAATCAAAGAACCAATGGATACGACGGGATCTCGAATTCTGCTTCCAAATCCTGAAATCTACTCTTGGCTCTTACCTACAATTTCCATCAAAATGCAGGAATTCTGCTCATGTATGATTTATAACGTGGGTTTACGAGTTTCAGCCCACCCCAAAATTTGTTCTATTATTTCCGTAATAACGTTCCTTTATTTTATAAAATTTTAGCCAAGCCCAAATTAATTTTACAATCAGTTTAATACATTTATTTCAAGTCAATTTATTATTTTATATTTAAGCTTGCATTCTGTAATTAAATTCTTTCGTCTTGTTTGCAAATTATCTTTTATGTTCGGTTTTGTTAGAGTCAGTCCAGACTAGTTCACCTAGGAACTAGCCAATCCGCCGCTTTGCTGCAAACCTTTCGTTTTCCGACCACTACCCTTACGTGCATTTGGATGCATCGTCAGTGGGCTTTGAGCTTTCTTCAAAACAAGTCACTTCGTGTTTTGACACGTTAAATAAATTTTTACCATCTTTAGTATCGTTTAATAAAGTAATGTTCGATCATGATTTGGGGAATCATTTGTGATGTAAAATGTTTCGTCCATCCAGGAATGCCTTTAGAGCAACGAGTCCTATCTGTACCGCTATCGTTTCTATCTATCGTTAAGCAGCTTCTTGTGGAGGAATTTATTTACCGTCAAGCTCATTTTTGTCAGCCTCAAAGCTTTTTGTAAAAATTACCAACTGCCGTCACTACAATGCAAATAGTTTACATCATTTCTCGTCAACATCTTTATTAGCTACCGTAAACTACTTCGAGTTCTACCAGCTGAGTTACCATATCGTAATGTATCGTCAGGGCCATGTGAGTACATTCTATTGTTATCTAAAAGTACTAAATGTGTGAATTACTTGTAAGTTTCATTTTGCTAAAGTTTTGTTAAAACTACTTATGCAATAAGAAGAATACGAAAACTGCAGGTAAGCAATCTGCAAGGACAGTGTACTTTTCGTTGTTTCACGCTAGAATGATGTACGGTCTTTGGCTTGGAGTAATGCAACGCAAGCAAAAGGGTTTTCATCATGCAGAAAAGAGCAGTTCGAGCCATAAAAGCAGTAGCAAGTAGAACGCATTGTGAAGCAATATTTCGCGAACTTTACATACTAACACTCCCATCAGCATATGTATACGAAAGTGTAACCAAAGTAAGAAAGGATCCTGAGATTTTGTGAATACGGCAAAGCACGAATACGAAACATGAAATCGACAAAAATTCTAAAGGAAAGGAGGAGGCTGAAATGTTCGAAGGGCGCGAACCTTGGCATAAAGCTATACAACGCTGTACCAGAGAACATAAAACACCTACCTTGAAAAAGTTCAAAAGGAAAATTAAGGAGGTTCTCTTAGAAAGAACTCTATACAATATTACGAGCTTCTACTAACAGTCGTTTACTGGGGTTGAGATGAAAACCAGCGGTAGCTGATCTTCACCTTTGCATCGTGTTGAGTTTTTTTTTATTTTGTATGCATAAATTTATTAATTTCTGCAGTTTGATGCAATAAAGTTTTTTATTATTATTATTATTATTTATTATTATTATTAAACCTTCTGCTGCATTATTTATCGTCGCCGTTTTAATTATTATTTGTAAAACTTATCATTGACAAATGTCAATATTTTTGTTAGCCAAATTTAATAATAATTTCGTTTTAAAATTAAGGACCTTTAGTCACCTTTTTTGTAGCGCTACCGTCAACATTTTCAATAGATTTAAGATCATGCGAGTGACAACAGGTCACTTATGTACCGGTTTTCTTAACTATTATACTTTTCTTTGTATAACTGTGTTTACTTTTTGTGTTTATGCTAACTACAGGTTTACTTGTAAAGATCAGTTGGATGGGATCTCCAAAGTAGTAAGTTTACTTAAGCACGGCTTTGGAAGAGACTACTAACTCTTCCCGACTTATACTGTTTTGACATTAGTAGTGGCGCCCTCTGTATTTCAATATCGTAGACCATCACTTGTTCTTGTGACCCCGACCTCACGGCGAGTTAGTCCGGCAATTTTAGGCTTTGTTACAGGTGTGTGCGCCGACGAAATAAAACTGTAACAGTTTCCCGAAGCAGTGTCTTCCTAAATAAAAATTTAGTGCAAAAAAAATAGTTCCACTGCGGTACTGGATCGTCGTCATGATGTGGTAACCTAAAACGACGACCTCACTCGACGCACGGAAACTAAATGTCGAATTTGTAAGTTTATTTGTCTAATCCGCATGAGTTTTGGATCGGAGAACGCCCGGAACCTCGCCACAATATAGTAACCTAAGACGACGTTCTTGCACGACGCACGGATTACGAATGCCTGCGGATTCAACCTGGTGTTTTAATATACGCTATTGCGGAGCCAGACGTTATTGCGCAATTTGGAGGGCGCTTTTGTCGAGCTGTAACTGGATAATGCCCTCTTGAAATGGCTCCCCAATTTGCTGCCATACGCTAAATTTCCCGGCTGGCAATTTACGCGGAACAAACCATCACTGATGCAGACGCTAGCTTTCGCAGAGAAATTCGCTGGTCTAAATTGTCTTTTGATTTCGAATAATTTTTTTAACTGCGCCGTAAACGATATGCTTCTTTAGCCGTTTGGTAGCTACAGCAGCGTGAAGTTGGTAAGACTTCGAGAGCCAACCCCTGTAGTTTTAGAAGTTTAATATTTATTTGATGTCACAGAATTTTAGTTACGCTTCTTGATGTTTAATACGATAGACAGGTTTGCCATTTTTACCAAAGTAAACACCACAATTGCAGCCCGCCAGAAGTAATGTTTTTGGATCAGCCACTCGAAAAAAGATGCATCATGTAGTATCAGTTGGATCAGCTGAAAACGTACGGAGATATTTCCGGCTAGCGATCGGAGAGTTGAATCGGGCGTGGACCATGCAATAGTTTCTAGGTTGATTTACAACTAGGTAATTAATACGTCACAATAAAATAACCTAGAAACATATTTTATAATTATATTTACAAAAATAAAAAGCGTACCTAAAATGTAAGAAAAACAAAACATAGATAATAACGGAAGATAACTACTTGGTGGTATAAAGTTCAGTTTAACAAACCATTAAGCTTCTTACCGCTAATCAAAAAGTAGTTGTTTGATTATGCATTTTGTGCTATTGTTAATGAGGTCTTGGTGAATTTCCGGGTAGTGTTGTTATCCAAATGATATGGGTAAGAAGATTTTTTTTTCCAAAAAATAAATAGTGCATTTTTTGCAGGCAGAATGCGGGACCTTTCTGCCGGATTGATTGGGTTTTTCCAATTTGACCTAGCCAGACGTATTAAAGCGGCTGGGTAACAAAAGGAGCAAGGTGTTAAATGATGCCGCAAAGTGTATTGCGAAAAATTTAAGAAAAGATAGACAAACAAATACCGATAAAAGTGATAACTGGCACATGACCTTATTGTTCGATTGATGTCTTTTGAAAAACTTAAAAATTAAAGCTTACATAGCGGCAGAGTCGTAATCAGCAATTTCTTAATTAAAATTATAACTTAAAGTGATGCGAAACGAGTTTCGCTGTAAAAGAAAGACTGTAGCTCCGTAAATTTTTTCCTATCATTTTTTCTTTCTCAGTGATTTAATGACCTCTTCAGATTGTTAGGAGAAAGTAATAGGTACCTAATACTTGCTTTTTCTTGAGAATCATATTTTCAGTGTTTGTAATAAAGGTAGAACGTTTTAGTTATATAAAATACTCATTAAATTATGTTCAAAATTAGATAAATAAAAATTGCGATGCTAAATAATACGAAACTGTTTTAACATTTTTCTTATTTTAGGTTGCGTTATCTTGATTTAAAAGCTTTCTAAAGTAGCTGCTTGTTAATATTTCGTTTATGTAATTTAGTTAGCAAAGTTTTTTGCTATAGTAAAATATAATTAATATTTCATGAAAAATCAAGAAAATTAATAAATTAAAATCAATGGAAATTGAGACATCCAATTTTCTAATTTTATCATTTTAAATATATCCAGGTCTTGTTTCATCGGAATCTTCATATTTTATGTAAATGGAAAAACTATAGGGTAGCTCTTGAAATATTGACCGATATTTTCTTACATTTTCACTTTGTGGTTTAGTCTATTCCAATAAATTCTTATTTACTTTATTGTTGTTTATACCGCGATATACCTTAAAGAATAATTTGTAGATTTATAATGTTGACAAGCTTAAAATTAGAACATATGACTGCAAGATTAGATTTTACACTGCTGACAACTACATAGTTCTTGCGAAATTGTTATAACTCCCCAGGCGTGTTCATTATACGCTTATATACGAAGTTAGAACAGTCGAGGTGTTCCGCAGGGTATTTTGGATGCATGTTACTCACTAGATCGATGATAAATCATCACCCTGTGATTAATTTGAAGTACCTATATGTAGTTATTTGACATATTTTCCAGTCTTAATTTTATTAAATCTCATACTACCGAATTCAATAATTTAAAATTCTTATTACTTTTTTTTATAATCTGAAAAAGAAAAAAATAATGTGGTTAATAGTCTGCCAAATGGTATGTATTTATAATAATCCATGCAGGTACATGTGCTTGAATTTATTATCACCATTCAAGGTGTTTACTACATGCAATAAAGGTAGTGTAAGTTTAGAGTTGTTAAAGTGATTATATTACAGTCTTACAAACTTAACGATGTGCATTTATCATTCCTAAATGGAAGAGCCATCTGATCTCATAGTACGTGAGTGACTTTTTGGAAAATACTACTTAGACAGTTTAAGCTTATTTTAAATAAAACCCGATTTAATGTTATAATCTGTAAGTTAAAACAAAGTTTAAATACTGAAACGAAAAGATATTCGTTCGACAACTTTAAAGTTGTGGAAATACTGTGGTACTCTCATCTTTCTTTCCTTTTCGCTTTCTAAAATTGTCAAAACCAACACCAACAGCAAGTGATTTGCAATTAATTCGCTATTTACCTGGGAGAAATAATTAGTTGGTTCAAAAGCATCAGATCTAGTGACTCTATGAAGGTACCCGCATGGTACTGAATTAATTTAATTAATAAATTAAATTCTTTGAGCTAAAATAATAATAATACAGATTGGCGATACCGAATTAATTTAATAAAACTTGTAAATATTTTTAATTTTGTGGAATACACTACGGCACTATTTATAGTTGAAAAGTGGTTTTTTGAGATCAATATACTCGCAACATGGAATTGTTATTAGCGATATAAAGTAACAAATTTTTGTTAGTGTTTTAGTCGAAACGTTTTTACTGTTCACGGAAGTACATGCATATTTCGCCTACAAATTGCATATATGTTCTGTCTACCAATATTAAAATTTACAATAAACAAAAATAATTTAAATAATTGTGCACAGGTTATTATTATTATCCGATTTTTTTAGATATAAAATTACAGATTACCGCATCACGTAATAAAAATTGTCAAAATTCAATCAAGGACGTTTGGGAAATGAGACTGTTGATTTCCTCTGTGGTTTACATTTTATATTTGTGTGCTTGATATTTTTATCCGAACAAATTTATTAGTACAAAACCTCAAAGCTAAAATTTGTTTTTTACAAATTACCATTCCGATGTAAAGCCAAAAGGTATTACTTGAACACAGAAAGCATTTTGATACGGCTTAAGATTAGAAGAATTTATCATAAACGACTTTCTTTAATATCAACAAGTATTGCTTTGCGTAAGTTTGTCTAACGATACAATTTACTAGTCCCAGCACAACTTACAGAATATTAATGCACGATTATTATTTTTTTTATTATGTTTGAAAGTATTATAGCTTTTCAGAATACTTCGTTTGATCAATTTACGATGCCGAGCTGTTGTGATCAGTAATTGATACTTATTATTGGAAACTAATAAATATTATTGCAGAAGCACTGAAAATTTTTATTACCAATAAAAAACAAAATAGATTTTCAGAAATCAGAACTAAGAAATTAAATTCTGTTAAAATTCCATGAAATCACGTTATTAGTTTTTCGCCGGCACTGTTTGAAAGATTCGAGTTCTGAATTCTGACGTTATTTAACAAAGAAGACTTTCCAATAGAGATCATCCATTCACATCTGGTGAGGTTATGCATTCTGCATTTTAAAAATTTACTTAAAATTACTTCTGTATTTTACACCTTTCTACATGTTCTGCTGTCAAATGAATAAGTTAGTAGAAAGAGCGGTAACTAATTTATGTTAATGAAATTTAAAATATAGTAAGTGTTGCTTTTAAGTCAGATGCCATATGGTTTTATTTTCACTGTGTAAAATAAATAATAACAAACTCGAAAGAACAAATACAACTTATTTGTTTTTTTAAATACGATCAAAACTGCAAAGGATTTTCTAAAATATTATAATAAAGAGATATATTGAAATTATACATAATTATTATTAACCTGTGAAATTAATCATAAAGTGAAATTTCAAAGCTAACAAAATAATAAATTAATTTTTCCAAAAATTAAATTCAAAAATTAAAAATAGATTATTAAATACTTTTAACAAATCTCGTTGAGTTAAGAAATATTGATTATTGAATTTTTTTAATGCACCAAAAATAAAAACAAAACAATAGAAATATTATTATCTCAATAAAAAGTCAAGCCACCTCTTGCCTTCTGCCTATGAATTTGTGGTAAATACGTGCTTACCGGATTAGGATAACTCTGAACCTACTACGTTAAAATGACAATCTTTTTTGCACAAATCCAGAAAAGATTTTAGAAGAAGCAATGCAGTAAGTAAAACTAGAGAATATGTTGTATATAATAGTCTTAAGATCGTGTAAATGGTTACAAATGAATGTACTAAAGTGGAAGCATGCGGTTTACCCTTAAAAATTTTACCTTTACAGCGATGTTACCTTAATATCACCACATCTCCTTTAACATTCCGTGCTTTTAATGTTGTTTTGGTTTATAGTTTATACCGAAGTGTGAAAAAAAATTCTTTCCCTGTTTTCTCTTTAATTTGTTGGTTTATCGTTTTCTTTTGTTACTTTTCTCAATTGTTACTCAAGATTTTTAGTTCCTATTAATGCTAACAATACCTTTATTTGTTTGACATTGTAGTAATTATTGTTTTTACCCTGTATATCCTTTTAGTAAAATTTATTAATTTTGCGATTGTTAGTTATTGATTTTATTGCCACAAAGGGATTAAACATTAGGTATACTTGAATTTCAGGATACTAAATAAATAAATAAAAATAATAACAAACTGTTTTGACTCTATTTCATTTTTATTTTGTTTAGATAACCTGTTTCGCTGTTGAAGAATCTTCAGATTTCATATTATGATTTTTTATTATTCAAACTTGAAAATTCACAAAAATATTTCTGTCTGCAACGAGAAGTCATTAAAAAATTATAAAATAAATTTTTCGTCATGATTTTGGTAATCTTGAATAATTATGTCGTTTGGAAAACTTGGGATTTTGTACAGAACATGTCTGTATAACTTTATTATTTAAGATAATGCGCCAAATCGAAAAACTGCATAAAGATGATTACTTCCACTGGGTGCAATTTAAGATTTTTATGTTTTACTCGTGCATACTTACGGTGCATACAAAATTTTCTTAGCCTTAATTGTATTTGTTGCAAATCAAATCGTTGAAAATTCAGTAAGTACCAATAAATACCATTCGTTAAATCTAAATGTTTTAGAATTTCTATGTAAAGCAAAATTTGATTATTATTCTGAATTTATATTAACTATCACTTTTCAATTACATCAATTCAAAATCCGCCTCTGTTACGGAAATAAAATTTGTTACCTTCCGTTTGGACTCTAATAGCACTTAAAGTGCACTTAAATTATTCTTCAACCAAATACTAATACCCTCAACCATAAAATTTAGTTTTAATTATTAATGCACTGTTTATATACATACATATTTATCTTGACTCGAAGCTTTTAGAGTCAATAATTTGCACCTCAAAGCTCAAATGTTTCCGCAAATTAAAACTTTCAAATCACAAATCAAAATATTATTTAAATTCAATACGACATAATCAAATCTACAGAACTCAACACTGCACATCCTCTGTCAAGTCCTGAATTAGTTCATAAAAACATAGCATTTCCGCGTTGAATCATCTTAAACAGGCACAATCCCTAGATTCAATTTTATGTTAAAATTTTCAAAGTTTTACAAATTATCGTATTAATTTCCAAATTATTGCAATATCAACCTCACTTAAATTATTATAAATTTACAAAATCACCAATTCGTTAGCAATTGTTTTTGTGGTTCTAGTACACCAATATTGGAAACCATGGAATTGTATTTCCATCTGCGGAAAATTTTTCACCTCCTGCTCAATATTTTTCAAATGCTATTTTTGAAGCAGAAACTTGCGATTATTATTACTTTTACGTAGCTACGGTGTCTTGTTACGGAAATATTGCATTTGTTTCCGAAGGTCATTTTATTTAATGCCGGTCCTGTACTGTTAAGCACGTGAGGCAGTCTATTACGTACGAAGTCGGCGCGCTAACGCTAAGATAGGTGTGAGGGGAGTCCAGTTTTGACAGACGTATTTGGGGTTTAAGGTTTCGAACCTAGTTTTAAAAGTTCCTAAATATTGTTAATATTTTCTGGAGTAGGGAATATTAAATGCTGTTGCGTGTATTAATTAGTTAGAGTTAATTCAACACTGCGATTATTTACTTTTAGAGTATTAAATATCAAAATTTTAAGGTTGAAAATTTTGCGTGTATCTATTTTGGATAGCACATATGTAACTCGCTCGAGTCTACACCAGTCCGGCTGTTTATTTACCTTGATATCAAGTGACAATCTCGAATATATTTTTTTTCGTAATGCGTTTTAAAGTCAATTTTCCTAAAATCTTTACGTCAAATGAGCTAAAGCGACATGTATTCAACGTTTAAACTGGTTAAATTTTTAACCTATATTATATAACTAAATTTAGTAAATCGTAGTTTAAATGTTTGTGAAACCGGGCATTAATGTGAGGATGAATTTAGTATTTCTAATAAGAAAATCAATTGAAATTTTTCTGAAATACATATACGTAAGTGTACTATTGCGAGATATTCTTCATAGACCCATTCTTCACCAGTCCGCGTGCTGTGCCTGAGTTGACAGTTACTGCGCTGGAGACTTTTCAACGTCCTTCCAACAACTACAACGATCATTCCATCTTAAACCTTGACCAGTGTTGTGGTTTGAGTGAAGTTTGGGTAATTTTCCCAGAAATGGGTCCCGAGCTTAAACTAACCTGTAAAAAGGGTATATTTGTAACTTCCATTGATCAGTAAAGCAGATCTTATTATATTTTAACACTGCAGAGCACCACCGTAACCTTTTAGTTTCACACTTGGTAATTTTAACGTACCAACATAGGTCAGAATCAACTCATCAACTTGTTTAGTAAACAGAAGTTTTATTTCAATAAATTGATTTGTTACCACCTCGGTTTTATGAAGAGAGCAAATATTAATAGGATTCATTCCAAACGCAAAGCTAGAGTAGCGAAAAATTAAGAACCCAGTACAACAATATAAATTTTGTACCCAAAGTATGTTCTCAGCAAACATATTGTTTTCAGTCTTGGGATGGGAACGTGATTTTAAGTCGAGGTAAAAATTGTCTTAAAAGTACATTTTCTAAAAAAATGGCTTTACCAAACGAAAAGCATAAAATGTTAAATGTTTACCAAAAAACGTTTAAATGCATTAAATTATTAAGCAATTAATAAGCTAAATTGTATTTAAATGTTTGTGAAACCGGGATTAATGTGGATGAATTTGTCAGATTTCTAATAAGGCCACAATTAAATTAGAAAATTACAATTTTCTCATAAGAAACACATAATATAAGTGTACTATTGCAAATATTCTCATTAGAGCCGCCATTTTATCACCAGTCGGTGCTGTGCTGGGTGAAGGACTAGGGTGGAAGTTACCAGTCATCCCTAAATGGGTCAACATCCACACTTGGCATTGAAGTTCTTGGGGATTTTAAAGTAAAGCGTTGTTTCACAAGAAAAGAAGAGAAGCAAAAACTGAACACAGGTTGAAAAAGTATAATAAAAGTAATAAGTAAGTTTATTTGAGGTTTAAAAACAAAATATAATTCGAAGGTCGGGCTTCTATTACTAAAAATTTAGTTCGTTTCTGAAATTTTGATGTGATTTCGAACTAATATCGAAAATAAATGCTTTCTAAACACATAAATGGAAGTGCATATCGCTTTAGAACAAATTATTGTGCGCCAAATTAATTGTAGTTAAAATGTTTGTGAAACGCTTTAATTAGATCAATTAGTCAGATTTCTATAAGGCAATTAATTAAAAATTAAAATTCTTCTTAATAAAAATAAATAAGTTACATTGCAAATATTTCATTAGACCCTTTTTACACCAGTCGGTGCTGTGGCTGGTTAAAGGACTAGGGGGGAGTTCCACACCCCGATATCCCCGGTTAAGTAGTTTATTTTTATTTTGTTCGAGATTGACCTTCCTGGGGTACGGATTTATAATTACGCAGTTTAAAAATGTCAAATTACGAATTAAACACATTTACATTGGACCATTGAAGATAATTAATAAACTTGAGATATGCTTAAATATTTAATTTCACTTTTAATAAAATAAATTATTTGAACCGGGGTACGTGAGGAATGTGGAACAATTAACTCAGTCTTTGAAACGGAAGATCTTCAGGTTACTTCTGATAAAACTAAACGTACTCGGTCTAGGAGTTTCTGGGATTCTGCAATGGTTTTCATTCTTCAAAATTTGTGCACTGGAGGGTGTTCCACACCCCGGGACCCCCGGATTAAGTAGTTTATTTTTATTTTAGAAGCTACCAGGGACGGATTAAATTCCAGTTTAAATTTTCAATCCATAACAGATTTATGGCTAGATAATTTTAATAACTTAGATAGTTTAAATATTAATCCTTTAATAAATTAATATTTGAACAGGCTGGGGGTGTTGACACCCTCCCTCAAACCCGGAAGATTTAGGTTTTTATAAATAATAGGTTTAGATTGGGATCTGAAGATCTTCTTTCAAAATTGTGCACTGGAGTGGGTTCCCCCGGATTGAGTAGTTTATTTATGAAGCAAACTGAAGATCTCCCGTTGCAGAGATCTACCTCCCAGGGGGTATGGAATTTATAATTATGCAGTTTATGATTAATTGTCAGATTATGAAATTAACACATTTACTTGGCCATAGCTAATTTTAAAAAACTTGAGATATGCTTAAATATTTAATTCACTTTTAATAAAAATAAATTATTTAAACCGGGGGATCTGGGGAGGTGTGGAACACCTCAATGGTTTTCAAACATATGAGCTAAAAAAAATTACAAAATTAATTAAAAAAATCTAAGTTTAATTTAATGAATTGATTACTGTTAAACTAGCAACTACCAAAACTTTTAATTAGTAAAACAATGACCGCCAAAAGTCTATTCAGCGTTTAAGATAAAAAAATGTTAAGAAAATGTACTGATGTAAGTTAATTTGCTATCAAATAATTATTATTGAATACACGTGTCTTAGCTATGATACACATTGACCGTAGAGCATGCGCATAAGCTAGATTCAACTTCATGTAGTTCACCAAAAATTTACTAACTTCATGATACTTCACTTGTACTTAACTTTAATATACTAAACACGTATTTTACCTACTTTACACGTACTTCATGTATTTTACCAGTACTTCGTGTACTTCACAAGTGCTTTATGTATTTCATAAGTACTTCATATACTTCATATGAGATGTTATGTACTTCATGAGATGTCTACAAAAACTTCACCAGCGGTTAACCCCTCGATAATTGTACAATAATGTCTTAAACTAAAAAAATATATAAGTTGAAAAATATACTAACTTTTTTTAAATATGTAAACTGCAAACCATATACAAAAGTAATTTAACAATAGTTGAATATTGATAAAATAAGTTAAATGTTTGATACTTTAAAATTAGAGCACCGAAGTAAAATAATCAAAACTATTAAAACATTCCAGTGCAGAAGTATAAATGAAATACGCTTATTATTACTAAAAAAGGTAACCTAAGGAAAAATAACTACCAATTTCATGATTTTAAACTATAGCAGCACACTCGAAGTGGTAGAACTACACTTTTGATGAAAACGTCAAACAAAATAAGTGTAGGTTCTAAAGTATTTGATTTCAACAAAAAGCATAAACATGAGAGCCATACAAGAACCGTCTACAAATGTTATAGTAATTTAATCACATAAAAAAATTTATTATCAAATTTTCAAATCGAAAGCGTCATAATTGTTTTTCATTTTCCACTATACCGATAAAACCTGAAGAGCCAAGTATGCATCTTGAAATTTAACCCAAATTTATCTGTATACAGGGTCGTAGCACTTTTTGCAAAAATAATGAAATTTTTATAAATATAATCTAATTAAAAAAAAGTATGTTACTTCTCACTCATGAAAATATAAATTATCATAATCAGGCATCCAATAGTTTAATTTGTTTAATCAAACTGTAGGTTGAGTAACCGAAAAAATACCGAGCTAAATTAGACGACTGTATAGACCAGTTGCAGTTCATAACTGCTAGCCATAGTGGATAATTTCGTGATCATTTGCAAATTTCCTTGAATAACTTAAAATTTAATTTGTGGCTGTCAATGAATATTTCATAAGGAAAACTATGAACACTAATTTGTAAAACTATTAAGTTGTTTACTCGTTACAAGGGATACAAAATTTTGATCTACTGCTCTTTGAAATTTATGCAAAATCTAGTAATATTGGATTAAACATGTAAACCGAGTAATCTTGTAGCAACCCGATACGCAAATGCTGTAACAGTAATATTATGCAAAGCCACTAAAAATAACTTGAGAAGCTAAAATCTTCTCTGATAAACTAATGATAGGTATTTGAAATATGCTTAAATTAGGTTTTGTTAGCTTGGGGTTATTCCCTGGATTAAATAAAAATTACTTTTTATTTCGGTTTGAAAAACGTAATAAATTTTTTATTACCCACAGTCTGAAGAAAAAAGTTTTAAGTGTTTTTACATTTTCTTACATTTAAATATTCACTTGAACCATAAATCATCAAGTTTATCTTGTTATAAAAAATTATTGCTAACAAAAACATTATATCGTGATAAACGCTAACTTAATATTATTATATTTACCTGTAAATGGACTAAATGCAAATACATTACTGGTAGGTAGTAACAACGGAAACATCATCTATAACATTACATTATGCCGCGATAACTTGAATGTAAATCATAGCAAGTCGATAAAACTATGTAGGAAATTAATATTATAAGCAAAGGAATAATAATAAAATTTAAAGTTCTTTTTAACTTGTGCATTTGTTATATTAAATTTAAAATATCTACATAAGTTGGAGTTTGAAAGTAAGTGCATCAGTTCCGACTTTATTAAAAATGTGAAGCTTATTGGAATTTTCCAACAAATTTAGAAGAAGCAACTTGTAGGTTATTAAAAATATCCGAAAGTAAATCGTAATAAAAAAGAGACATTTTTGTACATTTCAGCACACTTTAGGGAGTTTGATATTTGTCCCTTATATTTACTTCTGCTCTTTCAACTTTTAGAAATGATCAAGATTTTGAGTACTCGCCATTACGCTGAAAGCTTAAGGTTTCAAAAGACGTAATCTGATTTATAAAAGTGGTTATTGTAAATTCCACTGCTAAAGAAGCTAATCGGAATCAGCATTGGAAAGTGAAATAGTACATCCTGCATATACACATATTATTACTTTAAAGCAAGCTGAATTTTGTTTCTCGTTACAAATTCAAGGAAAAGCACACTTACCTATCATAATAATATTCAAATTGATAGCTTACATGAGATATGTTCAAAAACAACTTTTTGGAAGCTAAACAAACATAACAAAATTTTAAATTTATAAGATCGAAAATGCAAATAGGTAAACGAAATTTATTTAAAGCATTCGCTCGAACGCAATAAGTTCGTAACGAATTTAATTGATAAATAAAAACCTTTTAATTGGTTTAATTGTTCCGTGTTTAACAAATAAATTTATTAGAAACTAATTATAATTAGGAAGAATTGTATTTATTCTAAAACGTCGAATTCGTTAAAATGAGAAAACGAATTTTGTAAACGTACACCTACACTTTTGAATTATTCTAAAACTTCACTTGTAATATAAATATTTGCTTTATTAGGAAACGGTTAAAAAGTTGGACGAATGATGACAAATTTTAATAAAATTTACAAGTGAAAAATGTACGAAAGTTTATTTTAGAGTAAAACAAGTATTTGCAGTGCAACCTCGCAAATCTGAACTCATTACATTAATTCAAACTCAATTAATTTAAAATATTTTACATTTTATATCCATTTTCGGAATAACTAAAGCTAGACTGAACTGTGCTCTTTGGTGCAGAAAAGAATTCTGAAAATTATGTTGAACAAAATTAATGGTGTTCCTCAATTTCATTCAAACCCTCGCGTACTAGCTGTGAATATATATCACATGCTAAACCAACTGAGCTACCGAGGTGATTGGGATTATGTTGCGTCAACTTCTATATTCTTTGTAACTAATTCTAGGATCGCACATCACCCTCCTCCTAGCAACCAAGTTGGTTGCGAAGTTATTAGCAGCAGGAATGCCGAAGAGCAGAAGCGAATTCAATCTTATACTCGGTTTGCTAAGACATCTATTACTTTCGAATGATTAAAAGAATATAGGAAGAAAATTAAGTATGTTATTTTTTGAAATAAAATTTTGTACCATAAGGAGTAAACACCAATACAGAAGGATAGTATGCTAATGTGGATAACGGTTGATATTCCTTGATTTGCATTCAAACTCTGATACAGTACAATCGTGCTAAATCAATTCCTATGATAAATTTATCGACTGTCTATTCAGGATTGAATTGTGAAGGACTTCAAAAGTCAAATGTGTTTATTTTGTCAATTATTCTGTTTCAAAGTCGCAAATTTGAAAATAAGAAGTTTCTGCACTGATATCAAGAAGTCATTTGGTGGTGAAATTTTGCAGGTATTATTCAGTTATCTAAAATTTTCAGCTTTTTTGTACATAAACACTGTTGACATCTGAATTACACTAATGATTGTACATATTATTTTTTGGAGGTGTGAGAGCTTCAAAAAAAATTTAATTTTTAGAAATTCAAAATTTTGAAGTCGTTTTTTGCATAGCATGTTGGTTTGTTTAAGGTTGGCAGTCCTGTAAGTTTAGACATCACAACAATATTTTTACACACAGAAGCCTCAAGACATTGATGGAGAGGGTTGTTCGGATTTCAGAGTTGATTAAAAAAAATGGCATGTTTAATTTATATTGTCTTGGGTCCGAGGAGACCAATTTTTTGATCTGAAAAGATCGATTTGATTAGATCAAACACGCAGTCATCTAGTTAGGTTTTAATCGACTTATTTTTGTAACATGCATTTAGATGTTACAATAATAATTGATTATTTAATTTAATAAACAATAAATTATAGGCTGGACAACCAACCAATCTTAAGTTGGTAAAAATAAGATTAAATTTATTATCTTCACGTAAAAAATTGTAAGCAGAAAAGTTGTAATTTTTGAAAGTTTAGAAAAATTGGCATCAAAAGAGTGCTACCAAGTGTGAATTCATCTTATAGAAATTTGTTTATGGCCGTTTTATATCTGGGAAATTGCAGTAGCTGGTGGAATCAGCACATGGTATGAAATTTGTTGCAACTGAATATTATAAGAAGTTGTGAAACCTTTACACATCCGGTGCGATTCTCTCTCGATTTTTTTTGTTCTATTTGGCATCAATCTGTCAGCTATTGACTCCAAGATCAACCCCGAAACTAATTTTATTGTTACTTTTACCGTTAGTGATAGAACTAGCAAGTGTAGTAATTTAGTTTTCAGATACATAGCTCATCCGATTTCTGGGAAAGTTTTTGTTGATTTATACCATACCTTCATACGTCCTAGAAGACCGACAAGAGGATCTACCTTTTGGTTTAACATTTTTCTTCCGGACTATCTTTGGGTTTGGAAAAGAGGAAAAACTATTTTACAGTAGCGATCTAAAGTAAGTTGGCAAACAGTTTTTTTTCAAAGTTCAATATTTTGCTTTAATTTTTCAAATATTTATTCCTTAAAAGGCTTTAAATTAAAAATATAAATATAATTTTCTAGAAAATTTATTAACGTGAAAAATTCAAAAACGAAAATTTCGAAATATTTCTATTTATCAAGTTATGACAAAACGCTCTTAAAACAAAAAAATAAAGAAATACATATAGTAACAACTATGGATTAAAAACATTTAGTACTTTGTTGCAAACCCTTTTGCAGCGATAACAGCTTTACATCGTGATTGCATCGAGTCAACCAGCTTCTCTAAACGTTCTAATGGTATTTTGACCATTCTCTCTGCAATGCTTCCCATAATTTAGTGGTATTACTATAATTTTCACTTCTTATTCGACGTTCGAGCTCTTCCCACAAATGCTCTATGGGATTCAAATCTGGAGATTGACTGGGCCACTCTAAAAGCCGAATTTTAGCTTTGTCCATGTACTGCTTAACATGCTGTGAAGCATGTTTTGGGTCATTATCCTGCTGAAATATCCAGCCGCGCGGCATTTTTCTCTTGCCATGTGGTAGCATATGATCCCTCAGTATGTCGGCATACATAAACCGATCCATAATGCCATCAATTCTGTGTAGAGATCCAATGCCATCACGAGAAAAGCAACCCCACACCATGACGTTCCCTCCACCATGTTTTATAGTAGGAACTTGATATCTAATATCATATCTT
Organism: Lycocerus yunnanus; assembly: GCA_036346125.1. Classification (NCBI taxonomy): domain Eukaryota; kingdom Metazoa; phylum Arthropoda; class Insecta; order Coleoptera; family Cantharidae; genus Lycocerus; species Lycocerus yunnanus. The sequence goes on along the minus strand of JARFIX010000005.1, from coordinate 3,924,709 downwards.
TTACCTTCTGGACGTCGAATATACTTAATACCATCCGAGGAAAACAAATTATACTTACTTTCGTCACTCCAAAGAATTTTGGACCAATCTTTTTTTTCCCAGTGTAAGTGATTTTAGCAAACTTCAGACGGGCTATCCGATTCTTTTTTGATATAAGTGGTTTCTTACAAGGACGTCTGCCAAATAGTTTAGCTGCATATAGTCGACGTTTCACTGTCGAAACATGTATATTTTCTTCGCGATTTTCGTTAAAACTTTGAACAATTTGTGTAGCCGTTACACGAGGATTTTTATTGCTTCACGAACGATCATTTTATCTTCTCTTTTGGTTGTTTTCGTGGTCGCCCTGTTCTTGGGCGTGTCTCTACTGATCCATATTTATTATATTTGTGACACCAGAGACTTATTGTTTGATTTGGAATGTCAAATTCGCGTTCTGCTGCTCTCAATGAATTTCCATTTTTAACCATTTAAGAACCGTGTTTTTAAATCTTCTGAATACTCTTTCCTTCTGGGCATGTCGATGTATTATCAAGAAAGATATATTTCAATCAAATTAACTTTTATGAACGCTTATTATTGTTTTGATATTGTTTGGATGTTATGCCAATTTTCTTTTGAACCCTCCATAAAATTCAATTCGCTTATATACTTCTTTGTTTTATACCAACTGCAAGTTTTATACGTTAAACTACGTATTAATCTACATACTTTTAGAAAATATATGATAGTCCACTAAATGATTTCTTTTCTAATAATTTTTTGTAAAAACTGTTTGCCAACTTACTTTAGATCGCTACTGTATATATATATATTTTGGGCTTCCTTTTTTGCAAGGATATAACTTACGTCGTTTACCCCTTCTCTCAAGAGGGCACTTTAGCAATTAATACCTCAAAGATGTCGCCAGCACCTTGTGGGAGAACCACCATCTTTATGTGCCTTCCAAAGCACGACGACGGCATTGCAAAGTGAGCTCTACTCTGGAATCCTTACATTAGCAGTTGATCGTGCTAACAATCAGGCCAATAAACGTTTTGAAAAACTGGTATATAGTATAATCCGTTTATTCCCTTATCCGTAAAGCCTATGATCCGCTTATAAAATTATTATATAAGTATGACGATCTTGAATAAAGTTATCATACATACAAACATCAAATCATGTCTAACTCCAATAACAATATGGAGAGCCTTACGTGTTCAATATGCCTCGAAGAAATTGGTCGAGAGGTAGGTTCACCGAATTCTTGCAACCACAAATTTTGCAAAGAATGCTTATCGATTTGGGCTAACCAACGAACGACTTGTCCCAATTGCAGAAGAAACTTCTCCAAAATTATTATTACGTTTAAAAAAAGAGAAGATCGGCATTACAAGTATCTAATACAACAGGTAGTACGAGATATATCCTCGATTGCACGATCACTGAACCGACCCGAGTAGTATTACTATTATTTTATTGAATTTATTGAAATGTTAATTTATAAATAAACAATGATTAAATTTACAAAACATTTTTTTATAAAATTTGGTATCAATTACAAATAACCCAGGAAACACCAATATTAATACGACAAAAGAAAGAATGCTGCCCAGGCTTGTGAAAAAATTTGTACTAGGTACGGTGAAGGTACCTTATCAAAATCTGCTGTGCAGAAATGGTTTGCTGCTCGAAGGCATTGAAGAGAATCGTCCACCATGAGCTATTACTTCCAATTGGTCAGGCGATTGATTCTCAACTCTGCTGTGAACAACTAGAGAGAATTGAAAGAAAGCGAATTGAATAATAGAGAAGGTGTTGTTTTCCATCATGATAACGCCCGACCATTGATGACCCGTCAAAAATACTAATGAAAGAATACTTACCATAGACGGAGTTACGATTTGCAAACAGCCAATAACAAAATCGGATTAAGTATGAATATTTAATGTCATTTTTATCCAAAATTTGTTAACCGTCTTCAAATTTTTAAAATGTGTATATTACATTCTTCTTCTTTTTCCCCGTTACTTCAAAAATTAGGCTTTATAGCCTGTTTCAGTGCCCATTGTTTTCTCGACCTTCCGACATTTCTTCTTTTCTCCGGTCTGTAGCGCCATGCTTTCAGTGGAATTTTTTCGTTTGTCATTCTCTCTAAATGTTTATTATTATTTTTCATAAGAGCTTTAAAAAATTTTTAATTTTGTGAAACAGTTTCCTAACTCTCACCCTAAAATCATGCATCAGCTTAAGTTTTACTAAGTCAACTTATTAGTTTTTTCCTTTAGGCAACAGAGCTGTCAGTCTGTCATAATAACTTACTATTCTATTCCCGATCAATATTTTAATTAAACTTTAATTAACATTTTAATAAAACTATCAACTTGAGATGAGAGGTAATAGTGTTCTAGCATAGAGTGCTACTATATTAACTGTTTTGACATTATTCATCAAAGAATTAGCACTATCGATAAGTTTGTATTAATTATATTTATTCCGGAATTAGCCTACCTTACCTACTTTTGTAGGTTTAATTTTTGGGTTAAAGTTAAGATTCTTCAACTGGAAAGTTTAATATTTACTAAAAAAATTTTTATTAATGTTTAAAGGACATTAAAATAAGACTTTTAAGGTGCGGCAGAACTTCCTTAATAAGTCTAAAACTCAATTTTAAAGTTCACGAATTTTCTTATACAAACATTACTAATTGTCATAATTGCATTAAAAAATTTAAAAAATTTCAGTTCAGGTATCTTAATAAGGAAAGTTAATTAAATAGCAGATTATGTGCTACTTTTTTTCATTATTTTTCTTTCGGTCTTTATTTTCATATCTTTTTATAAGAGATGTTTGATATTATATTTTTATTTTTACTTTAGGTATGTGTCCGAGCATATAGCACTTATAGAAATATTAAGTTCCGACGCCACTGCATCTGTTTATACACTCCTGCTATTATGTCATTAGGATAATATAATCATAATATCTCTTCCGTTCTCTCAAAAACTGAATTTCGGAATAAAATCTTAAATTTAGACTTTCAAAATTACGTATTTATGCCGCACATTATTTTACCCCTTCCATGGTGATTTCAACAGTAGCAACTATTAGATACAAAAGTTTCTGTATGTCTTGGATAATTCAATGTTATATTTAGCCCTCTCTGTAATTGGTGTTATTTTCTGTAATATATTGGGTACTATTCACTTATGACACCGGCTGGGATAAACCAATAAATTACCTAAAAGCAGTTACTCACTATTGATTCAATCTGATGTTAATTTAAGTTATTAAATGGAAAGAGGCTAGTAAACCCCTAGTTCTGCAATCTGAGACAGTATATTAATTATTTAAATTTATGTAGGTAGGTAGGTCATGTATACAGAGGGTGCGAAGATGGTTGTGTGAGATCGAAACGTGCAACACAAAGAAATAATAATAATAACAACAAAAACTGGAAACTTATTAGGTTTTATCTTTTTATTTAAATTTACTTGTATCTTATAATTTAGTATAATAATTTTAGTATTAAGGTTTAAATAATAATAACAATAAAGTTTTAAATAGTTTTCTAGAAAATACGTTCTTTAATGTTTTCACTGTTGCCTTGGAGTTATAATCATAACGTACACCTACAGATTTGTAATTTTATTAAGGACGAAGAATGGGAAACCTGGAGTTATATAGTTTCAATTTAAGTAATTTAAGTAATTAGAAGTAATAGGTAAGCCATTGACGTCCAGAATATAGACTGCAGTTTCAGTTACACTGGCGAGAGTTAATTTATGGACCTAATTCGTGTCGAGGTAATAGGAAACTAATTAACTTTTTGAACAATAATAACTAAACTTAAAACTTCTTCTAACTAACCGTTTTTCCTTTTTATAATGGTTAGTTATTTATACACAGACAGTTCTAATTAAGCACTAAACGTGAGCCATATAATTTAGTCGCTGTAAAGTAACAGTTGCTTTTTATTAACTGATCCAGCGATGCCAGCTATGACCTGTTCAAAAATTAGATTAAATTACAAAACTAGAGCCAAATTGAAAAACTAACGGTGAGAATTAACCTAATGTTCGTTCTCCACATTGCTACATATGTACTTATCACGTTTTACAGAGTTTGCAGATGTTGAAATTAAAAATATTAATTGCGGTGTTTGGTAAAAACAATTAATAATAATAAAAATATTATGACTTGATTTCATAATCAAATTTATTCCAGATTTAAATTCTAATGCGATAATTAAGGTAAAATTTATTTTCATTGGTTTATTTGATTTGAATACGTGCTTCTCTAAACGTTAAAGCTAGGTTCAATTTGATTATGAAATCGGACTTGGGGAAAATTAATAATATTATTATAAGAACATCCCAAAGGCAAGGAGGTCGTTGTCCAGCTGTGGATGTAAATACAGCGTGACAGATAAAAATATTCTTGCCGTTAAAAACCTAATATCTTAAGATAAAAGAAACAATGTTTACTACTACATATTATTGTCGACCACTAAATTCTGAAATGGCTTAATAACATTAACGATCCGATTGGGCGAACTGCCAGATGGACTGCAAGATTGTAACAATTTGATTTCAAATTTGTTTATCAAACTTAACGTTGCTTTGGTCCTTAAAATTATACCTACTAGAATTAGTCGCAGCTATGCAAGTATCTCTTTTGGCATCTTGCCGGGCCAAAAAGTAGTATAGACTTAATTATTGAAGGTCAATATCATTGGGGAGCAACTGCACGATTTTCCAACATCTTTCAGTTTCCTTCAGTTGAACCTAAATATCTGGAAAAGAAACTTTCTGTCGATTGACGCAGTTTGGAGGTAGACCTTACCTTATGGATAAATAGATAACAATAATTGTATTACAAAAAGAGGTGTGTCAATTAACAGGATTAGAACACTCTTTTAATAGGAGAGAATGGTTCTTTTCAGAGTCAGTATTTGTTTATGTTTAGTATTGATTTAGGTTAGTCCATTAAACCGCTTTTGAAATTAACTTGATAAACCTCAAGAGTCACGCTTAAACTTTTTGTCAAGTTTTTTCATTAAAAATAACTAAGGATATTGTTAAAATAAAAAATGCTTGTGGTAATATTGATAATCATTTTAATTAGCGAACATGAAAAAGTCGCTGCTGTCGGGTATATTAAATTTCGCCAGTAAAAATAAAAACTTGGTATAAAACGTTCCATTGTGGATAATAAAAATCGAATAAAATGTGAAAATCAATCAGTTGTCTCATTTAAGGTACGTGGTATTGAATGTGCGCTGATATTCTGATTAACAACATTTTTTGTAAAGTGCAATTTTGTGTTTCACTTAAAACATACCACGAACGATTTAATATCGCACCCTGAAAATAACACTGTCGTAACTTCCAAAACCATTATTTTGAGATAATCGCATTTTAAAGATTGCAACGGTTGTAGTAATTTTACCATTATGTATAATGTCACCTAATTTATTTTAAATAATAATTTGGTCGGTTCTAAACCTAAACAAGTAGTATTTTGAGAATGGAAATAAATTTTATGCTATAAATTAATTAAATAAAAGTTGAAGGTGGAACATACGACAGTTTTCCATTAAAAGATGAATGTACAACAGTATTACGTTGTTTATTATTTTCAAAAAGTCTTCAATAATGTTATCTAATCTAAAAATAAATTTTCTTCTTCTTCCTCTTCATCTTGCAGATCAATTACAAAATTTTTTGTTTGCGATTGCTTACCAGTGCTTCATAAAACTGCGCATGGGACTTGGGTATGTGATTCTGGTTCAGCAACCACATCAAATCTTTCTTTTTTCAATAGATATTCCTGGATGGCTTGCATACATTGCATCTAATTTTGATGATGTACTAGAACTTTTTCTTCGCGCTCTTAACTGTTATTAGGTGAATGTTAAAGAATTCTTCCTGCTTCCATGACGTTTTGTAAAATAATTGATTTGGTTGGCTTTTGACCAACCAAATTGATAACCACCTTGTTGTATGCCATAAACAGTCTTCTTCACAGAAGCTGTGCATATTTGTGAATTGTAAAACTGTTGTTCGCTAAATAGCACCTGAATGAAAAAAGATGGAAGTTTCGACGTGGTACCATTGAAAAGAGCGTATAAATACATAACAATCAATCAAAATCTGAAAATTGTCATTTTGGAAGTTACGACAGTGTTATTTTCAGGTGCGATATATCCGAAATATTTTTAAAACGTGAAGAGAAATCCTTTAAAGGACATGGAAGCGTAAAATTAAATAATCGTAGCTCATAACCACGCAATATTTTCTAAAAATATGCTAATTAAACTTAAAATATCAAACGTCAACCAATTAAGTAAGAGCTTTATTATTTAAAGCAATTTAGTATCCTTATAAGTATATTTACAGTGCAATTGAACTGAATAACGAGTCGCTCTTGATACAATCTTCGGCTTCTATGAGGGGAGAGAATTAGATTGGATTTGCATGCCGACATTAATCTGTGGTGGTGATATTTTACTTTCAGAAGCGAATCCAGAATAAGTTTCAGGGTTGGAAACTTAATATTGTTAAAAAAATAATAAGTTTGCTGCTGTCAAAGTTTTCCTTCTTCCCTCTTAGGGAGAGTCAACAGTCTCGCTGTTGTGGGATACTTCTTGCTGAACTGTTGATAATATTGAGAGGGAGTTAATATTTCCATAGATCTTATTAGTTTGATAATCAAACAGTTACATTGAAGTATATATTCTGTCTCTTTTCTCTTAGACTTTGATTGGTGCTTATAAGTTCTCACAATATAATACAAATATTTAATATCCATGTGAATGTTGCTTTATATGTTATATTTGATGTCAATGCAAGGACCTGTTGCACAATCAAACTTAATATTATATAAATTATAAGTTATAAGTTATAAGTAGGTACTACATACCAATTTGTTTGAGAAGGATTTTATAAAGATTCCTTTTTTGCTCAGGGAGAAGATAAAAATTAATTTGAATTACATCATTTTTGAAAAATAAAAATTAAATTTGCTCAATTGTACTTTTGTGTGTAAATAAAGAAATTTATTTTGAAAATACAATTTTTGTGATCAAAAATGTATTTTATCGATGGAAGTAAGCCCAGTCATTTCGTAATTTTACACTTCTCATCAGTAAGTCCGTTACGTCAATATAGTATAATATACTTTGAACAATATCTGGTAGATTTCTACATAAATAAATAGTTAGATAATAATTGTTTGAAAGATTTCTGATATCCTTTGGAGATATGCTTTAAACAACATTAAGTAGATTTTGAAATTTCTGTCTGCTCGAGAAACACGCGTCAAATTATATTTTCATTTGGGTTACTCTGTTGCAAATATTATTTAACAATAGCAAGTTAGTAATTTTATATTTTAAATTTTTGAAATTTATTAAAAACGCATGTTTTTAAATTATTTTATATTACAATTTACTGTAAATCATCATAATCGAAATTTTATTTATTACAGTAGATCCAATTTTTATGTCGTTTAACGATTTTGAGAACGAAAGCTTTGAAAGGTTAAGTTCTATGTTAGTTTAAAATTTAAAAGCTTAAAGTTTTAGAAATAAATTAATATTAAATTAAAGTGTATTGGTTTAATTAATAACAATTTAATCAAAGCATTATTACTAGAGATCGGATAAATAAACACGATTTTTTAAAAATAAGTGCTTAAAAAACACGCTACTTTACTAAAAGAAGGAAAAAAAAGCTTTAAAAAGCGCAGACAATAAAATAAAAAATTAATTAAATAAAAGTTTAAATTTAAAATAAAACAACTCACGTAATTAATCAACGCAGACGCGGATACAGATGGTAGGCAATTGCTGTAATTACCCCCCCCCCCCGACTTACGATTGAAGGACTTTATTGTGTGTTTTTATTTCATTTTTTTTAAGACAAATAAAGCATAAATCAAATGCAAGTATTATATGGATAAGAAACTAAATTTTTTTCCAATTTTCTTGTCTAGAACGCATTTTCTAGAAGATGGGTAAAATTACACAAAAATCCCCCTAAAAAAATTCTGTTATCCGGTCCTGGCTGGACGCATAAGTAGAAGCAAAACATTGCCATTTAAGGTGAAATTATTTTAATGAAAATTTTGAAAACTTGAAAATAAGTTCAAAACGAGGGGTTAACCGCTGGTGAAGTTTTTTGTACACATCTCATGAAGTACTTCACGTGGAACATCCTCCAGTGCCTCTGCAACGGAAGATCTTCAATTTACTTCTGATAAAAATAAACTACTCGATCCGGAGGGTCTGGGAGCGTGGATAACGCTCAAGGCCTCTGCAACGGGAGATCTTCAGTTTACTTCTGATAAAAATAAACTATTCAATCCGGGGGTTTGGGGTGTGAAACACCTCCAGTGCACAAATTTTGGAATGAAAAACATTGCAGAACATGCAGAACCCCCAGACCAAGTAGTTTACTTTCTATCAGAAGTAAACCGAAGATCTCCGTTGAAACGAGTGTTCCACACCCCAGACTCCCGGTTTAGATAATTTATTATTATTAAAGTGAATTAAATATTTAAACATATCTTAAGTTTATTAAAATTAGCTATGGTCAAGTAAATGTGTTTAATTCTTAATTTGACAATTAATGATAAATTCCGTACCCTTGGGAGGCAGATCTCTGCAACAAAATAAAAAAATAAACTACTTAATCCGGGGGGGGGGGGGTCTAAAGGTGTGGAACACCTTCCAGTGCCTCTGCAACGGGAAATTTTCAGTTTACTAATGATAAAAATAAACTACTTGATCCAGGGGTGTGGACCTTCCATTGCTCAAATTTTGGAATTCCGTGAATTACTGCTGAATTATATGAAGTACGAAGAAGTATGCAGAATTATCATGAATTACGTTAAGTGTGAAGTTAATTGTACACGATTTCCTCTAGCGGTTGACCCCTCGGTTCAAAATAAGCTCAAAAGTTGAAAGTAACCACAAAATTGCAAACAAAGGCATAAAACTATACGTTAAAATACATTTTTTTATGTAATTGGTCTAGATCTCAAATTTCAAAAAAATGCTTTTAAAATTGACAATAAGCACAAATGCTTAAAATCCGTTCTCTAATTATTACTTTTGATTCATGAATTATAATTTTATTATACTTTTATTTATATTGGTATTATTTTGAACTATCATGTGTATCTAGGATATAAAATTTATTAAATTTTCTTTAAATTGCAGAAAACGTGAAATTTTACTCAGAGGAGAGGTACCCATGGGCACAATTAGGCCATTCATAGTCACATACGTATGGGAAGGCACCCATGGGCACAATTGGGCCACCCATGGTCATATCCCCATGGTCATATCTCCATAGTCACATCCCCATGGTTACATTCACTTAGGGATATGCCTATGGGGATGTGATCATGGTGTCCCAATTGTATCCATGGGTATTTTTCGAGCGGGAATGTTGTTATTGTTTTATGAATTTACTATTATTTCACTGTTTATCCTTCCGTACAAAGACCGGCATAAGCCAGAAGAACACACTCACCCTACTCTAAAAGAACTAAACAAGAACGACAACATAAAAGTAAACACTCAGCACAACTTTTATTTATAAAAATGGCACGTTTAACTTCACGCACATTAAAAATTACCTTTATTCTATAGGGTTAAATTGTACAAGAAACTTTATTTAGTGAGAATTAAGATTTCCGGAATCGAAAATTCACTTTTTCCTATACAAATGGTTTTACCAAACGAAAGAACAGAAAAATACAAGCTCTTTAAGGTGAGGATCAATTTTGTCAGAGTTGTAATAAGGCCACAATATTATTTTAAAATTACAATTTTCCCATAAGAAATACATGAAATGTCTTATTGCGCAATATTACGCAATAATTTCTTGCATTGTATTAACGGTGCGCGTGCTTTGATAGGTGCGGTGGGCCTAACTTCAGCAGCGTTAGGAGAGTCAGTCGCTCTCGGACATCCGTCGGGTTAATTTTCACATTTTTTCGAGTTGGATCATCTTGGGAATGTTTTCAGTAAGTAAAGGGCTTTACCGCATCCTGCGTTCCGCTCCAGGTGCTACAACCGGTTTTGATAAGCGCAACTACGTCAAGACTAGGATTCACACAAAAGTGAATTTTTTCCGAAATTTGTGGACCCACACAAATTTTAATTTCTTATTTGTTAATTACACTCTCATCTTTCATAATTCGTGGTAAAACCGAAATTATGGTATATTTGCCGCCACAACCTATTTTAATTTTGGTGGGCGGGGTTACAGTTCAAAGAGCCAATGAGAAAATTTAAATCAATTTTAAAAGCCGTTTTTTCCAAATTTTTTATTTTTATCTTCAATGTCGTTGTTTCGTAAAATTTTCTCAAAGTTTCACTTGCATTTTTCTGTGAAAAACAATTACTTGCATTAATTAGATGGTGTTTCATCCGGTGTTTATCTATTTCTTTGTGGTGTCTTTCTTTTTCGTATTTTTTTTTGTTGATTTCATTTAGCACCCAGCTACATGGCAGTTTTTCTACAGTTAGTTAAAGATGGTGGAAGGCTTCAATTTTGCACCCAATACAGAACAACCAAGAACAAGGAGAAATGGTTCAAGTATAATTTTTCACCTTTTACAATGAAAAGTAGTTGTCAAATTCAAATTTGTTGTTACTTAAACGTGAGTGCAACATGTTACTTGATTTAAATTAATTTTGAACGGTAAACTTTTCCATCAATACAAGTTATGTGGCATTAAAGTTTGAAATAGTAATTTACGAGTTATTGGAAGTTAGAATTTAAATATAATATTATATATAACTAGAAATGTTGGCAAATTTGATACCAAGCAGTATTGCACAAAAAACGTCTATTATGGAAGTGTCAATACCTACTTGCACCACGAATACTATAAACTTGCTGCATTATCGAATATTTATAGTTTCAAAATTTTATTCTGTGAAGTCTGAATTATTTCTTAATAAAAGTTTAAATTAAACGCTACTTTCGTTCTTTTAAATTTATGGAGATTGCCGGAGGCAAAATGAAAACTCATTTCAAGTGACGACCATCTGATTGCACAAAGAGTGGAGTAGGTATTTTATAAAATTAGAAAATTGCACAGTTTTCCTTGCATACGTTAAACTTTTTTAAAATTAGCAATACCGCTAAACTTTAACAAACAGAAATTGCAAGTCGGTTTTGTTAACATAATATTTTTCGAAACATTTTAAAATAGCGATAATGTAAAGTTAACAAAAGCTGTGTAAAATTGTCATCCTTTTTATTAGGAATTTTATTCCCGACACGTAAACCTTGCTACATAAAATTTGGAACAAGAAACTTTATAAAATTGGTTAATTTGTTGCTTATTAAATAATATTACAAGTATATTTGAAATAAACTGACAAAATGAACTATAATTTATTACCATAGAAGTTAAATTTGAGTAAAGGTATTTGGATGGAATTCATAAATACAAGATAATTTATCTATTTTTGACACAACATCTCATTTTCTCCATTCGCTGAAACAGGTTGTCGCTTTTCAAAGGTGTTGCGTTGCAGCAGCTTTGCCATGAGTTTCCACCCTTAAAATTATTGTAAGCATATAAATTTTCTTGTCACTATATTATACTCTAATATATAATAAAAAAATAAAGCTAAATTTATGCAAAAGAACATTTTTTAAAGAAACAGAGTTGAAGCGTAAGAAAATATTGCTGAGTTTGTATGATTAATTTTTTTAATATTAAGCTATAGATAAGAAAACGTTGACTGAAGTTAATTTCTAGTTCGATGCTTTCAAAATTGACTAATTAAGCTTAATTTAATGTTTTCACGTTTGAAAAATTTCTAATTTTTATTTTAAATAAAAATTTATAAAGGAACTTCTTCCCACTGACTGAATTTTTAATATCCCTTTTAAGAATATCACCGGGATTGTCCTTCATTTTTGCTCTCGAGTCCATCCAAAATAAATTAACCTGGTTTTTCATTCTACCAACGTCGTCTATCCTATGTTTTTATAGTCAGTAATTGTGTTTAATTCAGTATATTCGTGTCTTTATGGAATAACATTATATTTACAATTTCAGATTTAAACCTTTTCAGAATTGTATTTATTTTATTTTTAAATAAGAATTGGACAAATTTGTATTAAAAATTCAAAAAAAAGTTGTTAATTCAAATTGTGTTTTCGAGCTATCTGCAATTTGTGTTATTTAACAATACATCACGGTTAACGTTCATTTTGAGACAAATTTTTTATTATCCTTTCGATAAGTCGAGGTTATTTTACAGATGAACGACTAAGTGAATAATGTATTTGTTATCTTCAAAGTTCAGCCATGCTATCTTTTCTGTTTCACAATACTAAAAATTGGTGGTGTGTGTATTTAATAAAAAAAAACATATTGTGTGGCCCACTTAATTAATATTTCAATGAAAATAAACTTTTATTTTTTAATTTCGAAAGAATTTTTACGTAATTGCTGGTAGGAAACAATATTAAACGTTGGATGTCATTTCGCAGACAATGCAAAATAATGATTTAAATTGAAAATAAGACAATTTTGTAACAAATGGGATGGGTTGGCGCTAAGTTAGTCTTAATATTTTTAGAATGAATTAAATCAATTACTTGGTTCAGCGGTTTATCTTTCCATTTCATTTATTGGCAGGGAGATGGAAAGAACTTATTTATAAAGTAAATTTATAACTGGTGAATTTTTGATCAAATAAGGTTCTTAGTACACAAACGCTGTGTAAGCAAGGGGGAAGTTTGAGGAAATATGTAACATAATACGTAGTGAATGGTAGTGGCAAATCCAACCTGTTTTTTAACATTTGTGGGGTAATAAGTGCATTTACGATTTTTCTGCATACCTAACTAATGGGATATTTCTGTGACTAATAATTTAATTCATTTGTTGTTGAGGTTGTTCCTTCAGTACAATTCATACTTTTAAGACTAAAAGGTATAATTACTCCTGGTAGCGGTCGAAGAACTTTATTGGGTGTGGGCCATGCAATGCTTTCTAGGTCGATTTACCATTCGGTACTTAATACGATACAACAAAAGTAATGAATGAATATATTTAAAAATTTTATCTATAAAAATACAAATCCTAACTAAAATGTCAAAACAAACAAAACACAGATAATAACGGGAGGCACGTTTAGAGATAAAAAGTTCAGTCTCCCTAACAAACAATTATTTTTTTTTATTTATTTGAAAAAGCTAAAAAGACAGAGATACTCCGGCTAACGTTCAGAGAAATCAAAGGAGTGAGCCGTGCGATGTTTTCTAGATTGATTACAATTAGGTAATTAATACGCAATAAAATTAAAATGGTATATAGTATTTAAAATTTTATTTACAAAATCCTGAATCAACATGTAACAAAAAACAAAATATAACTAAAATAAAAACAAAGTTTACATAGCCGCAGGGTCGTAATTAAGAAATTTATTTAATTAAAATTATGATTTAAAATGATGCGAAACGAGTTTCATAACACATTTGTTACAAGAATTTAAAATACCTACTTATATTTTCTTTACAGTTAGCTACATGACAAGCATTTGAGTTAAAGAACAGAGAAATGGCAAATCTTAGAATTGAGTAGCAGAAATGATTATAATAGAGAGCAAATTAAAAGTCACATCTCAGGAATCTCAAAATAAAAATACTTATGGTTTCAGAGTTAAAAAATACTGTAACAACCAAGTAGATATATTAAATAGTTTGACGTGTATAACCAAGAAAAAATTAATTTGTGTTATTTATTTTACCGCAGAATAGTATTTTACTGTAAATAAATATCGAAAGCGAAACAATTTTCTTAATATAAAATTTTTGCTAGATTTAATATAGCACAAGGTTCAAATTTACTGTTGAAATTACAATTTCAATTAAGTTACAAAAATATATTAAAACAATTTTGTAAAAAGTTTTGATTTACAATTTGACGAATAAACAACAATTTGAATATTTTTTACTGTCAGCAACGTTCATTAATTATTTAGTTAAAATTGATGGTGGTTTATAAAGCCATGAAATAGGAACAAAATTATTGATGAAAAAATGTAATACAACAATATTTTGTTTCATTATTTGATTTACCAAAATAACATTAAAACTCCATTTGCTAAGTTGTCTAAACACATTTGACGTGTTGTTTTTACGGCTCTTGGGCACAATCACTAAGCAAAGCCAAGAAATATGCTTTCATATAATTAATTTTGTTTATGTACGCATTTGATATTAAAAAATATTTCTATTGAAAAATTTTTCTGGTAATAATTTTTTTTCTTTTATTGCGGTGTAATTAAAGGTCTCAAAGAATATGTCGATTTTTATGCACAAAATATACATAATTTTAAACATATACAAATTATATTGCACAAAAGTGTGACCTTAAACAGCCTTTTTGGTTCGTTGTGCAAGGATTCTCAGCTTTCAGAATCACCAAAATTTTAAAATGTTTGATAGAAATTATTTTAGTGTGTTCGGAGGTTCTATTTTCAAGTTTTTTGATTTTTTCATAATTTCCTAATATACCTAGCTCACATCCGGCTGTTTGAGATATACGTTTTAAGTTTTAAAATGTACTACATGGTACTGGCAATTGCAGAGATTACCATTTTTTAGCAAAAATAAAAAAATCTCTTGCGGTTATAAATAAAGAAATTATATATATTATATTAACCTCTAAAATAATAATAATATTATTATTCCTGGTTTCGCCAGGAATTCGCGATGAGAGGCATAGGATCGCATTAAGTTGCATTGAACAAAATTTATTGACTTACCATCCATAAGTAATTATCTCCTTAAGTTTCCTCTCCATGGACTGCAAGATCGTACATTCTTTAGAAGTTGCAGAATGGTTTGTCGTAAATTTAGATTTGTATCTGAAATTGTTAAAACTGCAATTTGTGCACTTCAGCTTTGCCGTGTTCATCTTGTCAGGGCAACCACCATACGAATGGCCTTCTGACCCGCAATGGGAGCATAGAATTTTTGCATCGGGGCAGAATTTCTGCGTGTGTCCAAATTTGAGACAACGATAACATTGTCGGATTGACAGAAATTCCGACACATGGACCCGTTCATGGTCAATATTAAGCTTTTCGTTTGCGATAATGGTTGAAAAAAGTTTTGGAGTGGTCTCCAAGATGGCGTTATAAAGTTTTGAGTTGCGGTTATTTTGTAAAAATTTTATGGAAAATTTGTCGCCGTTGTCTAAACATGATTTTACTCGTGAATTTTGAATTTTTATAAGATCTAATAAGTCGTCACGGTGAACTTCCCTAGATATGCCTTTGATAATAATGTTTGGATTGAATGTTTTTGGTTCTTCGGCGGTCAGAGTGGGGCAGGATTTAATTAACTCATTAATTTCTTTTTTTTGCTGGTTATTTTCAAAGCTAATTTTAATTTTGTTTTTAGTTAAAGTTTTTGCTGCCACAGGCGCATAAGTTTTTTCCCGAAAAGATATGTTTTTTGCGCCATGTTCCCATCATGTCGTCACTGGTTTTAATTTGTGGAGAGTTCAAACTGATTATTAACGAAGGCCAAGTTTTTGGAGTGTTAACTGGAGGGCTGACCGCCATAGAATACAATTTGTTTAATTGACATACCTCTGTACTTATATTCGATTTGTTGCCAAATATCTCTTCTCTAATTACTGAACGTATGTCGGTTAAAGTCAACCCTCCAGTGTTTGTGTTGATCGACGAAGAGATGTCCACAATGATGTTTAATGACGCCATAATTGATTTCTCGATGGATTTCTTTAATCTACTTTGGCTTGAGCCAATCTGCTCCTATATATTAAATACTTCTTCAATAATTTTCTTGGAGAGTTCACCCATCTTAATTAATATTAAACGTATGCAAAACTTTCTTTCCAAAATAGCAATTTCAAAGTAATATGAAAATTTCGACAATGTCAAATAATTTTCTTAAATTAACAGTTTTTCCAAATTTTCAATTAAACGTCGTAAACGTGATAGCAAAACACATATGCAATTTTTAATAACGTTAAGTCCTTTCTAAATTAAGCAGATTATATTATAATTTTAATTAATTTCTGAAAACGTCAAATTTTCTTCTTTTTCCAAAAATTTCCAATTTTATCCAAATTTTCCACTTAAACGACGTAATTGTGATTGAAAAGCACAGATATAATTTTAAATAGTGATAAGTCCTTTCGAAATGTAGCAAATTATAAAATAAAGATAATTTAATTTTTGACAACGTCAAATAATTTCTATTTCCAAAAATTTCCTAATATCTCCAAATTTTCCAGTTAAATTAAACTTATTTTGATTCCATAACACATATATAACTTCTAAATAATGATAGATTTGAATCTTATTACTTAAATCAGTAATTAAATGCTCAAAAATGCGGAGCGATGTTTAACACGTCAACCACGATGTATGTTATACTTGGGTATGGGTTAGGTTAGGTTAGGAATGGTTAATATTAGTTAATAATATTAAACATCTGATGACAGCAGTAACCATTGTTGAAAGCTTACGAATAATTTTGTTTTATTGATTATTAGGCCAGTCAGTAAAGGAATTGTATGTTGCAAACGGTGGTGTAGAAGATTTTATTTTTAACTTGTATAAATAGGTACAAGCATGTGAAAAACAAAATGCTAACACGGGCGACCTCGGAGAACTTTTGGCAGCCAAAGAACTTCAAAATTTTAGGACTTTTTGTTTTTGCATATAACTCTAAACCGTGGATCCTAGCAAATCATTTGTGGTTTAACTAATTAAAGAGCGTTAAATTCTGCGTCAAATGAGTACCACAACTTAATAATTTGGTCAAGTGGTATGGTCGAAAACTACGGTCAAAAACGACGATTTTTCTAATTTTGTAAAAAACTGAGATATACGTATATGTGGTGCGCGTCCAGCACCGATCGCGCTGCACTAAATTTGTTGTAACTTTGAAACTAATTAATGAAATTGAGCATTCAAAAGCTCAAATGAAAGAAGAAACATGTAGCTATTGGATTATTATATTTTCAAATAAAAAAATGAATGTATATAAGAGTAGTATATGTATATAATTGGAACATACGGAGATATCCGATAAAATCGCTAAGAGCTATTATTATATATTCTAAAATTTTTTTTACACTAAATTCACTTATTTTTAAGTTCTATTAATAATATATGCTAGTTAGGTAGGTTAAATAAATTTTTTATAAAAGTTATTAACGTTTAACGTACTCTAATTTAACGAATTTTGGAGCAAAAAATTTATTTTTATTTCTGTAAAATAAAAGGGTTGATTTACTTTTAACCTAAATCCTCTTACAGCATCTTAAAGTACACATTTCAAGCTTTAAAAATCGCACCTGTAGAAATCCAATAACGCGATTTAAGCAAGAGTAATATGTGGTTAAAGTTAGGTATACATTTCAGATTTTATTACTTACCCAAAATTTTGAAATTTTGGAAGTATACATCTTCAATACTAAATTTTTGAGATTTTTTTTACTTATCGGATGTTTTTATACATTACTTCTAGAGTAATCTGAAAAAATTTCAGATCTTTATTTTAAGAATTGTAGAAATGGTAGAGCTCTTAGCGATTTTATCGGATATCTCCGTATGTTCCAACTATATACATTTACTACTTTTATATACATTCATTTTTATATTAGAAAATATAATAGTCCAATAGCTACATGTTTCTTCTTTCATTTGAGCTTTTGAATGCTCAATTTCATTAATTAGTTTAAAAGTTACAACGAATTTAGTGCACGCGATCGATGCCGGACGCGCACTCACATATACGTATATCTCAGTTTTGACAAAATTAGAAAAATCGTCGTTTTTGACCGTAGTTTTCGACCATACCACTTGACCAAATTATTAAGTTGTGGTACTTATTCGACGCAGAATTTAACGCTCTTTAATTTGTTAAACCACAAATGTTTTGATAGGATCCACGGTTTAGGAGTTATATGCAAAAATAAAAAGTCCTAAAATTTTGAAGTTTTTGCTGCAAAAGTTCTCCGAGGTCGCCCGTGTTAGCATTTTTGTTTTTCACATGCTTGTACCTATTTATACAAGTTAAAAAATAAAATGTTCTACATCATCGTTTGCATCATACCACCTTATTTCAAATCTCTACTGACTGGCCTATATTTAACCTTTTAACCTTTTAATTTTAAAAATTTTAATCTAATATAAATAAAGAAGTTGAAACCATAAGATCTCCGAAGAAAGACAAGCATTCAAGTATGTTTTGCATAATAATTTTTAAAATGCCATTCAATCAATAAACTTTAATATTTTTACTCATAAATCTAAGATTTATGTAATTTCACACTTCCTTGATTTTTTGAGAAAATTGCTTACTCACATGAATTATCTAGAAAAGCGTCAACCAAATGTTTCGGCAAGGTTTAATATTCTATGAATATTTTGTCTAAAACATTAAAATGTAGAGCAAGAAATAACCTCGTTATGGATAAAAGATGGATTTTGTACAAAAATTTATAAATATTGATAGGTAATAAATAATCTTCTGGGAGGGTTTCATTAGTTATCACAAGTTTAAAATCTAAGTTTAAAGTCGAGAAGGATATTTTTAATTTAAAATTTATTAATTAAGAAGATTTAA
Organism: Lycocerus yunnanus; assembly: GCA_036346125.1. NCBI lineage: Eukaryota > Metazoa > Arthropoda > Insecta > Coleoptera > Cantharidae > Lycocerus > Lycocerus yunnanus. Next base: position 3,906,071 of record JARFIX010000005.1, on the reverse strand, counting down.
AAAGTAAGAGCTTTTAATCTTAACTACAGCGAACTGTAAACTGAAAAATGTCTTTCAATTCTGAAAAATTAATTAGGTACTTCGTTTTAAATCTTAATTACCATAATAATATTTACGTTACAGTATGTTATAATGAGGATCTGAATATAAAAAGCTTGTATATTCAAAACTAAATAATGATAATCATTATGTAGGTAACAAAAAATTTAATCTTTAATTTACTTTAGCTTGGCAAATAAAATTTTATATTGTTGTAAAAATTTATGTTAAGCAAATAGTGCAGACAGCTTTGTAAATTGCTTTCTCTCAACTACTGTTTTCACAATATAAAAGCGGTTCTGTTAAAATAAAATATTGGGCTTAAAAGTGGGATATTTTAACCAAACATTAAAATTAAACATTTTTGCGCGGGAAACAAATTCCTATTTTTATATGTACAGAATTTGACGTGAGACGTTTATAAAGTAACGGGCAAAACGTCAGTTCTACAATTTTATCTTAATTTTTTTAATTTAAAACATTTATCTGACGTTGTTATTTTATTTTAATACACTCGATACTCCATGCGTGTTTTTTTTTATCAAAATAAGTAGCTTTAAAAGAGAAACTATTTAATTGAAATAATTAAACTAAGTAAATTGCAACCAAATTAATGAAAAAGATGCTAGAAGCAAAATAATTTAGAAGCTAAATAATGAATGTCAAAACTCTAGTTCTCTAAATGCAATGAATGGCATTTGCACGTCCGACATCCTGATGACGTATAAAAATGAAAAGCATTTAGAAAACATTATTTTCATCTCATAGTATTTAGTAGGTAGCTTAAAATTTGAGATTAGTTTTTATTTCAACTATTTAGCTATCATAACAAATGACATTAAATTCACATTTTGGAAATACTAATTTTGATTTATTTTGGACAAAATTAATATTGCAATGAAATGCCGAAGAAAAAAACATAATTTATTACATACTTTGTTGTAAGTAAAAATGACGAAACACCTGATATTTTTCAAGACTTTTTTGTGATATACGCATGCAAAGTGACTCCATAAATCAACTACAACAAATCGAATTATTTGCAGCAACTCCTTTGCAAATAATACATAACAGTATTACATTTTCACTTTTCATTCTTCAAATTCGTAAGAATTTTATAACAATTTTTTTGTTAAAAATGTATCCAAATAATAATTAGTAAGAGCACTCAGCTCAGACTTGTCTAAACCGGCAAATTTGAAGGATATGGAATATCCTTAACCAGTACCGTAGCTAGGTTTTCCTTTATCGTTATTCGCCTAGGAAATATTCAATCTTCCATGCAACAACGAGTACTGCGATTTGCATAGATTAATCTTGGGGAATTTTCGTGCGTATGAGAATTTGGAGTATGAACACCATTGCCACTATAAATAAATGACCTCCCCCCATTTAAACGTACTTTAAGTATTGGTTTGTATCCATTTTAAAGCTTAGCTCAAGCCTTTCAGATGTGATGACAATTGTCACTATATATAAATGCCCCCCCCACCCCCCGTTTAAAGTATTTTAATTATTAGTTCTTACCCATTTCAAAGCTTGGCTCACTAGCTCTTTGCTTAGACTTTAGAAGTTTAAACTTTTAAATTTTCGTTGAGAGAAGCACAGCATTTTTAACTTTTAATTGAATCAATTTTCAAAGAAAATCTAAATTAAAACTTAAAAACTTACTCGCTTGTATTTTAGAATTTTATATACGTGATACACTAACTACTCGCGTATTATATACTACTTATTTCTTTAAAAAGTTATAAAAAGTAGTCTACTTCTTTTTATTTTGTATTATTATTGATTCCACCTGGCGCTAAACAACACCAGTAAAGTTGTTTTGCAGTTAAATGAATAACAAAATTTTGACCAGGAAGTTTGGAAGATAGGTAATATCCTTCACCGCCTCATTATCGAAAGACTGAACATTAAATATATACGAGTATTTAAAAATTTCCTCCAGTTTCCACTTTTGATTTGATGTTGTTGACAGATTCTTCAGATTAGTTATTGAAACGAGTTTTGGATTACTAAACAGTCGTGAATTCTATTTTTTTGAACTATGCAAAATTTGCTGACTTTGTAAATTTATTTTGACAGAAATAGTTAATCATCTTTCAAGTGCCTTTCTCCGACTACGGGGTAGGCTTATAGAATTGACTAAAAATAAGGATAGAAGAAGATACGAATTTGTCTGAATCACCTAATGCAAAAACATCGCTAAAAATAAAAAATTTCAAATATGAAGAAGTTTTGAATTAAGTAGAACAAAAAATGTAACAACTGTGATTTGCTTTGTAAATTTCCCTGCACGCAAAGAAATTTAAACTTTTAAATTAACAAGTGTACTTTCAATTGACAGTTAAAAGTATTTGCTTTAAAATTAAGTAAAATTGCAAGAGTAGCAAATTTTGTACTTTCAAAAATTGCTTTTGATTTGTAACTTTCAAATCAAAAGTAAAAATAATCAATTTATTAGAAATAAACTAAAATGAAAGCATTTTCTTTTCTGCTGTTCTGATATTTTCGAAATAAATTTGATAGTTTTTCAATAGAAATTTAATTACTTTTAATTGCTGCTTTAAATTTCAGGGACTTACCGCATTCTGTATTTTTGTATCATAGTGCTAAAGTTGCTGAAAGTGCAGCAATTATGAAACAAGATCATACACATTATTTGTTTTGATAACTTACTATATGTTTTAATTTGAAAACTTTTAATTTCAGTTAATAAAAATATATTTACAATTGGGGGTTAATAATCCAAATAGCAACTGAAAATCGGTCTAAGGACTAAGCTCTGCAGGCAGCTCGGTTTTGTGACAAAATTACAAATCCGAAAAGATAGAGCACTAAAAGTTCTATGAACAACTTTGATTAGATTATAAAATATTATTGTATTATCCGGGTCTGAGCAGTATCTATGCCGATAATTAGAATATTTTTTTATTAACGGTAGAGTTCTTATTTATTAACTAATTTAAAATTTTTAAATAACTACAAATGCATCTTTAGATGCTTCATAAAATTAGTTTTACGTTAAGTATTTCAAAGTTTTTATGCTTAATAAAGTTTATAAAACTACAAAAATTCAATAATGCATTTTTAACAATTTTTAATATTGTATAATATTTTAAAATCGACAAAATTACATTTTGGAATGAGGTTTTTTCTTAAATATTTGCAAATGAGTAAGAATCGTCATAAAATTGGTATTATTTTAGACATTCAATTGAATTGTTGCTTATTGGAATGTGTAAGGGTAGCTTTACAATTTGGTGTAACAAAATTTAAAAATTATAAGTTATTTTGTGTAACTTACAAACGGGACGGAATCTACAGTACCGTGCAATCGAATTAGGCCACCATTAAAAATTGATTTTTTAAATTTACCTATAATTTAATGCAAGAATACAACTATATTTCGAACAAATCTTTATTTCTATTATTTTAACACCTTTTGATTAATATTTCGTGGTACCACCCTAGCTTTAATTACTGCAGCCACCCTTTTCGGCATACTCCTAATACAAGCTTAAGCTACTTTTTTTAAATGCTCATCTGTTTTCCATACTAAGCGAATATTTTCTTTTAAAGTTGCTATTGTGGAGTTGTTTCGTTTGTAAACTAACAACTTAAATGTTTTCAAACATTTTCTATGGGATTTTGGTCGGAAAATTACTTGCCCAAGGCAACACATTGATATCCAACCGTTTGAATGTGTCCATGAGTGTTTTAGCCTTATGACAGGGTGCTCCATCCTGCATGACAGTGTAGCTTTTACGGTAACTACCTAAAGTACCCATATAAGGTACCAAAACCGTTTCAACCACTTCTTTATACTGAATTTGGTTCATGGTTTTGGTAACAAAATGAAGTGGTCCAAGTGCTTCAGCAGTAATGGCCGACCAAATCATCACTGCCCGTGGGTCCTTGATTGTTTTACAATGCAGCACTCTTTTAAACGTTCAGATGATCTTCTCTTCACATATTGCACCTTTTTCAGTTACACACCCAAGCCGTGTCTCGTCGCTGAAAATAACCTATAAAAAATATTAATTTTTAGTAATTAATTAATTATGAATAATTATAAATTTTATGGGTAAATACCTTTGACCAATCTGCTCCAGTAAAATTTTTGTGCTCTCTGGCCCATTTAAGTCGAGCAATTTTCATTTTGAAGTCAATTTTGGCTTCTTTGCTGGTTGTCGACTTTTATTCCAGCTTCGGAGATTCGCGATTTAAGCACACGTTCAGAAATTGAAATTTCATCTTGGTGTAGGACTCGATTAATTTTTTCACAGTCCATTTTCGATTTTCTAATGTCCTTCGAACTATTAACCAATCTTCTGGAGTGGTAGTTTTATTCTACCCTACAATTTGATCGCCTGGTTGACGTTGTAGGAATATTTTCCTTAATTGATTTTGCAATCCGATTGACTGATTGACGCAAAATTCGTTCCATTTTGGCAATTTCACGATTCCTGTGATTTTCAGATCTCAAAAGACCCTCAATCTTAACTTTTTTATCCTATTTAAGGTCCTTATTTTTACCCATTACGTAAAATTAATTTTTAAAACTTGAAATTTTAAATTAACACGTGGTTGAATAAAAATATTACTCAAAGTCAAAATACACAAAAATCAACTTCTTCACAACACTTGTAGGGTAGATTTAACCAAAATACAGCACAGTTATATTCGCCAGTCCCTTAAACAATGACCAACAACGGACAAAACTACCCGACGTTAAATACCCATATACCTCGAGTTTTGATATTTAAGCCGTTTTATAACTGTTAGGGTGAAATTTGATACCTGCTTTTAAAAAGTGAGTTTTAATTGTTTTGAATAGTTATTACTTAGTATAAATTCAAAATTTATCAAATATAACAAATTGCATTAAAAAAACTAAAAAATTGTGAGTGGCCCTAATTCGATTGCACGCTACTGTACGTCGTAAGTAAATAATGTGCTCTCGCGATATTTCACATGCAAATTCTCAAATTGCAATTACGAACAATTGCCCTAACAAAACTATGATTTATAAGTAGCATAAATTATTTAAGCAAGGCAGGAAGTCACTTAAAGCTAACGATTGCTCTTTTTTTCTTTTGAGATCCTGAGGAATTCTTTCAATTTATTACAAAAATAGAGATACCACCATAATATGCACATACCACGCTGGTATTTTATATCAATTAAAAAAATAATTTAAATAAAAAAAAGAGGAAATCAACAAAAGGCGTACTTTCATTGCATTGCAAGACAATGTACCAGTTCACAAGGCAAAAATTGCAATGGGTGCAAGTTTCGTTGTGCGGTTTTAAAGAAAGAAAAAGGAAAAAGAGTCAACTAAATTAATTTTTCTTAACATAATTATTTTTCTATAAATCTAAGTGTGCGATTGTCAAAATTTGTTTAAATTCATTGCGTTTTTGTTTTACGCTGCTGTTGCAAAACGCGAAAATCGTACGTATTATTTATTTAACCTTTGTAACATAACCATAACTTCAAATTGCCAAGAAAACAGCCAAACGAGACAAAAAAAATAGTAGGGGAAAATTTAATAAAGCCAGTAGATAGACAAACGCCGTTTTAAATTCAACACCCTTCTGAAGGTCAAGCTGTTGCATCTTTCCTTAGTAAAAGATAAAATTCAAGCACTCAAAGAGCTTGTTGTCTATTAATTCAAGCCGACAACAAAAACAACAACAATCTCACAAAATCGTCTTTGTTGTGTGTCTAAGGAGCGCTTATTGATAATCGCAAACAAATTTTGCATTATTTATTGCAAAATGTCAAAGACAATAACAAACTCAAACGGAATGCAATAAATGGCGCTGTTAAAAAGTTTTGCTTTTAAAATATAAAATGAGATAAAACGTCGTTAAAACAGGGCAGGAATTTTTGCAAAATAATGCTTAAAATATGTTAAGTAATTCCTCTTTTTCATGCTTCTTACTAAATGTAGCAACTATCCGGACAAAAATCGAAGTGAAATGTAGCAACTATTTTCGGATAGAGCAGTAATTAATTAAAGTGTTTGGAAAAAAGAATTTAAGTTATTAGATTATATTAAGTTATTATTATGTAATCTTATAAAGCAGTATAACAGTATAGCGTGAAGCATACACCGGTCGACTAAGAAGCGTAAGTGCGCGGTTCGAATCCTGCTCGCGTTAAATACACTGCTGTGATCAAAAAGTTCTATATCAATCTTTGTACTATAGGGGAAAACAACGGAAAACCACCCATAAATGATACTTTTTGGTAAGTTCGTCTTGGGTTAAGCCAAGTCGAATTGCCAACATTCGGGAGACAGGATATGGCACATGAAAAAAGAAGATAAATATTAATTATTTTAAAAATAAAAACTTCTCAATTTTAAAGTAAAATCGAGTGCTTTTATATTAACAAGAAATAGAAAAACTGAAAATTTGAATTTAAAGTAATGGTTTTAAATCGAAATCAAAAGTAACTGCTTTTAATTTCGTGGCCTATATTGAAATTATTTACTTTTAAATTGATGCTTGTTTTAAAGTAAAGTTATTTCCAAATAAAAAGTAAAAATTTGTAAATCAAGAGTAACTGCTTTCGATTTCAAGATTAATGCTAACATTAAATAAAAACCTGTTTTTATGCCGTTTTTACTATTATGGTGAATTGTTGCAATTTATATGTGCAATATGTGCAATTTTTTTTTTATTTTTTGTTGAATATGTTAAAATTCTATCAAATACATAGTATGAATAAAAAATTAAATAATTTTAATAAGGAATTTCCATTATGTGCTCCTTATCTCCCGCATAAAAACAGGTTTGAATGTACTATTAAATTGAAAGCAGTTAATTTTGTTAAATAGAATCTAAAACCATCTTATTCTCAAATTGAATAAATAAAACTTCGACACTTTTTTAAAAGTAAAACTCTTGATTGTACCTAAAAATTTTAGGTGTAGGCGGTGGTGTCACTAGGTGGTTTCGATAGAGACTGTGGAATTTCGTTAATCTATTGACGCAGATAAATAATTTTCCGTGGTCATGTTCTTTTCGCGTATTTTTTGCGCTGTTCTCACAGGGTACCTTACATTTTTAATAATTGTTTTAACGAAGTATTACCAGACATTATTAAATTTAAGCCGAAATTCCGTTCAAAAATAAGTTGTCGAAGATCGAAATATTTTATAAATAAAAACCTTAATAATGCCTCTCAAGCAAACTAAATTTTGTAAATACGACAATATAATATAGCATATAGATTAGTTAATTCTGCAATATACATAATCAAAATTGCACAATATTCACAATTTATGCTTTAAAAAAGGTTTTAATTTTTTTTAAATGTAAGATTTTTACGTCATAAAGTAAAAATATGTAAGTGGAAAAATTTATTTATTTTAAGAGAATTTTATTAATATTTCACTTAATTTGAAAAACATTAAAAACATTTTTTTAAACATAATTTCACAAGTTAATAAATCATTAATAAATATATTCATAAAATTTCAAGTACTTTTCCTGTATTTTTTGCCATAAATAAATAAAAAATATTAATATTAACTTGTAAAATATGTTTTAAGAACGAATTTAATACAAAATTTGCTAGTTTATAATATATTTTTTTAAATCACTTAACTTGATATTATTAAATTCATCTTTAAGATACTGTACTAATATTATTACAGCATAACAGAGCAAATAGCATCCCAATATTAAGACTGCAATGTACCAATATTGATTTTATATATTATAACGTAGGACTCATTGTTTAGAGAACGGTTATAGCATTAAACCCCGCGGCTGCTTAGACCGGCTTAATGTACCTGTTGTCAAAAGTTAGACTCCCCTTGGATTTAAACGTGTTTAACTATCAGGCCATTACTGTCACTGTTACCATTTTTTAATTACTATTACTATATTAATCGTTTAATTTTATTCTGAAATTCAGAAACACTTCTTCCTGTGGTAGAATACAAGTGGTAGAATAAATCAACATTATTGCTAGTTTATGTTTTTATTCATATTTACTAAATATATGGCGTGCTAAGTGGACTTGTAATTCTCACTCATCGTACTTTAATTAATTTTATTTTAATTAATGTTATCTTAGACGATGTTTCCATGGCTTATAAGATGTTGAAAAACACTTTATTTAAAAGCAATTACATGTAACTTGCTCTTGTGCTATAATAATATTTGCATAACCACATTATTTGATTGACTTTTCTCGTACCAAGAAGATGTTATAATTAAATTTACGATTAATCTGATGTAATCGATCATAAATAATATAAATATAAGAAGTAAGTATTACAGTGATATTTACATACCCATATTTCTAATAACATTGACGAATGATTTAAATTATTGAATAATATTACATCCTACATTTTCATAAAGCTTTTATATATTTTCAACGACTTTTCTCTTGAAGTAATTCAATTTATTGAAATATTTAAAAAACTGTGCTCTCAATTTTATTAAAGAGGATATCAAGTTACAAGGTACATTAAAAAGAACTTCATGAAGCGTGAATAATTTAGCAATTTTCAGAAATATATAAAAGTATATTGCATACAATATAAATTTTCCGCTATTGCTTTTGATAGATTAATCGATATTATGTAGTAATAACTCGAGCTAGAAATTAATGTCAGAAAAATGTTTTGACACTTTTAAGTGCATTAATATCGGTAGATAATCTTATTATCATAGAATAACTTTTTAATACCACGGCAATTTTGATTCATAAATTGCTGCTAGTCGAAATTTATTCTAAAACAATAACTTCAATACTGTCATCGTATCGATGAAACAGTTTCTATGAAATGAAAAGTAACTGTAGTTCATTTTGGTGATTTCATATCGAAGATCCTTAACACTTGTCTGTAACTTACTAGTACTTTATTAATTACGTTTAGTACTGGTATCAGTAAGTTCTAAGGGAGTACCTGAGATCATCCCGGCTCTCGAAACTGTTCAGCGGCTAGTCGGTACAGAAACCTTCGGAGCAATTGTACTTCTGAGGGACGTTGTTGAGAGGGAGGAAATCTAATAAATATTTTTGTTAAAGAAATTTATCCACTCTGTAAAATCAACAAGCGAAATTTATAGTAAATCGTGGCATTGCTAGGTTGCAAAAAATTGCAACAAAACTTTAAGAAGGACGACCGCCCGACCTACAGTTTAAATTTGAACTCTGGCGCAAACAAATTTTAAAATGATTGTTTTAAATCATTGAAAACGTAAAACAAAATTGAAAAATCGTAATAAATAGCGGAAAACTGGGCCCATAACTGGTTGATTGATATAAATTTTTTACAACAGTCATTATACGTAATTTTATGATAAACTGATATCTTTGTATGATGTGTATAACATACATAGACACAACAAAAGATAATGAATTTTTTATGAGGAAAATATTATTCATGTCGATAGAAAATAATTCCATATTATTATGTCTTCAAGCAATATAATATGTATTTTATGAGTTTTTTGTCGCCCTTGTTTAAAATATTTAAGTAGCAATAGGAAAAATATTATTTGCTTTTATTAAAGAATCATGTAATTACGTATTTCCTGAGAAAGGGAGAGCACAAATAAAAATTATTAGCAGCTATTTGCAAATTCACCGACGACCCACGGATTACCGTGGAATCTGAACCACGGTACTGAAATGAGTTTACTTACCAAGTACCTGTATAATTTTATGAAACTTATTCCACTTAAAATTTTGAATTCAATTAACTCGATCTTGTTGTTACATGAACTTTATGTAATACTAAAACTTTATTAAAGTTGTAACGAAGAGATGTATAATGGCAGAGATGCACCAAATAATACAAAGCGCAGTCGTATAAAAAACAAGTCAATTTATGTAATTGAATTAGATTCAAACTACAAAGCCTTCTTTGCCAATTTTATAACTTTAGCACACTTGAAATTGGAATTAAATATTGTAGAATGAACCGGAGGATGATTAATGTAATTTAAGGATAGAGATGATTGGATATTTCATTGGGCTGTTACTTGAAAATCCATTAACTGTCGAGATGTATTCCAGATGTCACCCCAATTTTGTCAATAAGTTTTATCACTGTTAATGACACGTAAAAAGGTTTGAATGCAAACGATCTAATAATTTACAAGAATTAAACTTTAGTCGGGTCGCCCAACTAATAATTGAATCTCAAACTTTTATTATTAAAAACTTCTATGTAAATAAATAACTATGATCATTAGAAAACTTTATTATTAAATTAATTTATTCCTAATAGTAGCCACTTATTTATTAGTTTCCGTATTAAAATAAAAATAAAGTATTCATATTTTGTAAAATACTCCATTAATATGAGTCAATTTAAATACATATCTGCAGTAGACATTACATTTTTGGGAATGCGCTTTAAAATAATTTGTTGAATAAGGTGTTTTAAACGTATGCTGGATAAATAAATGTTGTTGACTTTTTCAATATTTCCTTTCGTTAAAAATAATTTTATTTCAAAATTATTCTCAACGAGGATAAGCAAAATTATCTTTAGTTTCAGAGAGTTTTTTTGTGCTTGACATAATTTGGGCTCTTTTATAACATTTAATTTACAAGTTAATTTAAATTGAGAATTATTTTCATTTATTCACATATGCGTATCAAACTAGCCAATAACATTATTTAAATTGCATCCGGCATATTTTTTTAAGCCTGATGAGCCTTTTGTAGAGGCAAACATGTTGTATACTTTCAACTTTATCATAAGATTAAAATATGTCGGAAAGAACTCAAATAATTGTATTGGTCATCTTGATACCTTTGATGTAAATGAAAACAGTTCTCAATTTAAATTAACTTGATATATTAAATGCTTTTAATTATTTATAAAATAAAATATTATTTTGTATTTCATCGTCTTCACATCTTTTTACTTTAATATTACAGATAGCATTCTACCCTTTCCAATATGTAAAGCGAAAGCTACAAATTATAATTAAAATTTATTAAAAAGTTTTTTTAGTACATGTTTATTTATTTTATAATTAAAATTTATAAGTCGTATTTGTACATGAATCAAATTTTGAATAATTTAAATGATTTTTCACATTTGCTTTTATATTCGTCATTAATAACTTGTACAAATACAAATAGTTTTTTAATAATTTTAATATATAGAAAAGTTGGGATTTAAATGTATAATTTCACAAGTTAATAAACTATTTACATTATTGAACATACACATACATGCATATGTAGAGACAAAAGCCTTGAAGGAGTATACAAAAATTCTAACGTTCTGGAAATTCATTTTTTATAAAAATTATTAAAAACCAGTAGGGTTGTAAGTTTCCACCCATAGCTCTTTTAATCATAACTCGTCATAAAATTAACGTAGTATTCATGGTATATACATAACATAATGTTGTGTAACGAAACTGGTTTCGCATAATTTTAAGTTATAATTTTATAATTTTTATAATTTTTCTAACAGCCCTGCCGCAATGTAAACTTTAATTTTTAAGTTTTCCAAAAACTACTACCTTTTGTCGAAGTTTATTTAAATATGTTTTTCTTAAGCTTTTCTTCAGTAACCTAACTTTAAATGCACTTTGCGGCATCTTCTAATGCTCCTTTTGTTACCCAGCCACTTTCATACTTCTGGCAGTGTCAAATTGGAAAAACCCAATAAATCCGACAGAAATATGGTACGGCATTCTGTCTGCAAAAATGCATATAAGTCGCATTTTGCCGAAATCAAGAAAGTCTTGCTTTTTCCTTCGTAGGAGAGTTTTATGTGTACTTTTGCAAAGAGCGTATCACTTAAGTTTTTATCTGAACTTACTTGAAGCCATACTGTAAATGTATCTGTAAATTTATCCGAAACTCTATGCCTTTTATGTGAAGTGCGTATAATTTTTCCAGTTAACAAGTAAATAAGTGCTATTTTACCCGAGATTAACAAATCGGAAAAATTAGATTAAATTTTGGTGTTAAGTGTGCAATAACAAGTTAATTAACACAAACTGTAATGCCCGTACTAATAGTCACGGCTTGAGGTTTGCAACCAGATTTACCAGCAAAACCGAGGGGTCAACCGCTAGAGAAAATCGTTACAATTAACTTCACACTTCACGTACTTCATCATAATTCTTCATACTTCTTCGTACTTCATATAATTCAGCAGTATTTCACGGGATTTCACGTACTTCACAGTAATTCGCCGCACTTAATCAATAATTCACGGTAGTTCACCTACTTCATCGATACTTTATTGTATTTTACGTACTTCATCGGTATTTCAGAGACTTGCCGAGATTGCAAATTTGTGCACTGGAGGGTGTTCCACACCCCAGACCCCCGGATTGAGTAATTTATGTTTTATCAGATGTAAACTGAAGATCTCCCGATGCAAATATCTACCCCTAGAGGGTGCAGAATTTATAATTACGCAGTTTATAATTGTCAGATTACGAATTAAACACATTTACTTGGCCATAGCTAATTTAAAAACTGGGATATGCTTAAGTATTTAATTCACTTTTAATAAAAATAAATTAGTTAAACCGGGGGTCTGGGGGTGTGAACACCCTCCAGTGCCTCTGCAACGGGAAATCTTCAGTTTAATTCTGATAAAAATAAACTATTCAATCCGGAAGTCTGGGGAATATGAAATGCCTTCCAGTGCCTCTGCAATAGGAGATCTTTAATCCGGGGTATGGGGGTGTGAAAAGCCTTCTAGTGCCACGGAAAATCTTCAGTTTACTTCTTCAGACTCCCCGGTTTAACTAATTTATTTGTATTAATTAAAACGTAAAGCGATAATAAATTATGTACAATCATGCACAAACGATTAAGATTATTTTCAAAATTGGAAGGAGGAGCTAGCAGGTCCTCCCTAATGATTTTCTAAATAATTAAAACACAAAAAGGTTCAACTGAAAATAAAGAAAAAAACAATAGATTTAGACTTTTTAAATTAAAAATTCGCAATGGAGAGGACTGAGGACATGCACCTTATTCAAACTCATCCAATCAGACCACAACAAATAACAAAACACACAACAAAACAAATCAAACACCTGATTGGTTATTTCGTCAATTTAACTTTAATGTATTTTAACTGATAGATAACTATAGTTAAAGAAAGATAGAAGATAGAAGCGCAAGAAGATAGTTTAAATTGTATTATCATATTTTGGAGCCGTTCTGTAAAACCGGGACAAGCGCGTTATTTTCGCTTCAATGTAATTAATTAATCATGACGAAACAATGAATTACCAAAGCTTTTATTGAGCTACCAAACCTCCATGATATTTAAACAAATGAGCTAAAAATGTATCATCATGTATTTTACCAGTACTTCATGTACTTCACAAGTACTTCATGTACTTCATGAGATGTGTACAAAACTTCACCAGCGGTTAACCCCTCGAGCAAAACGCTATAGGTAAATGTAGTTTAAGCCTCAAGTCGTGACTATTAGTACGGGCATAAGACACTATAACTTTTCGGCCCATCTCTTTATTAATAATAGAAACTTAAATTGTTATATTTAAATAACTTCAACGGTAAAATTCGTTAATTCATTGTTCGATTAATGCAAAATAACAGGTGTACCTGCAAAACATTGTCGGTCTCTATACTTAAGGGTTTCTCATCGTTATCTACCGTCCATATTACATATTAATTGTTTGTTAGTGAGACTGAGCTTAATACCACTAAGCTGGTCTTCCGTCATTATCTTTGTTTTGTTTTATTAAAATTTAGGTAGCGTTTATTGTTGTAAATAGATTTTTTAAATATAATCTAGGAACCATTGCATGGTCCACGCCCGATTGAGCTCTCCGACCGCTAGCCAAAGATATTGCACCTTTTCAGCTTGTCACAGTTGGAAAGAGGAAGTAAAAGACAACAATCTTGAGCTAGAAATCATTTCAATTCTTAAAAATAATAATTTACAGCAAATTTTGAAAAGTATCAAAATTGACCTCGAGAAATTTTGGCTTGTAGGTTGCTGCCCCTTGAAAAATTGTCGAAAGTGTAGAAAAACTCAAGTCAAAACACCTGATTTAGAAAATTTATTAAATTATTTTATTTGCTCTTAGTCGCCGGAAACACAAAAAACAGTGCAAATTGGCATAAAAAATTACATTTTACCGAGAGAAAAACTATTAACCGATGTTGTAAAGGGTGAAATTAACTTATACAAAGAATTGCAGATGTCGCACCGCAAAATTGCTCAAAAAATTCGAAGATCAAAACTTGTTAAAAATGTTCACAGGACGTAAAATTTGAAACGGTAAAGAAGCAGGTAAGAAAATTGCAAAAATAAAGCTATTGATAGCTTCTGGACCTTAATATATACCACTTTTATGAAAATACGCAGGGTTGTAACAGTCTAATTTCAAAATTTTAATAAAAATGTAAGTTAACTTGTGGTAATTTCGCTCAGTGCATCACTAAAATGCTATAAAAACGCTTTATTTTTAACTCAATGACAATATTGTAAACATTACACAATCATGAAAACTAGCTTATCAGTGTAAACAAGCGAAAAAGAGAGGTAGCATCCTGCTTGTCAAAAAAATGGCAACCTGCATTTTGGCACCATTTTAGAATATAGTTCATGAAAACAAGTTGTCAATACATGATATGTTTGGAATTCTGTGAAGATTATGTAAATTGAATGAAGAAATAATACAGCACAAATATTTCTTTTGAATTTCCGATAAAGATATTCTATTTATAAGCACAGAATAAAAACACAATCTTAATTCTTTAATTTAAAAAATAATATTTCCCACTTTGTTCTTCAGAAGTGGATTAAAAGTGACAACCACTCTTTTGACGTTGATATAAGTCGAAGTTTGGGTTATGACATTGCTAGAATACCAAAATGCAGCAATGATGGCAACCTCAAACAGTGGCAACCTACAAACCTATCCCTATGTAATATATTGCCATATCAGATTTCACCGCAAATTATAAACAAATTTTTTTTAAAATTTTATTAAAAAGAAACCTTAAATAAATAAACAAAATTATTTTACAAAATTTTAAATTTTATGAATCTTTGGTGACAAGATCATCGAACTTGTCATTTTAAAAAGAAATTTCTGCCAACTGGCTTGAATTATTTGAGTATCTAAAAATTGAAAAGTTAGTAATATAAATATTAGATCACAATGTTATAACAACCAAAACTATAAAAACGAAAATAAATTGATAATGAAAGCTTTAGTTTAATACAGACAAGGCAGATGTCGCCAACAGCAAGTTTTGGAAATTTTTGATCTTTAAAAATAAAAAATAAATTATAAAGTATTAAACAATGTTTGTAAAACAAATTTAACTTAAAATTATTGTTAATATTTAAGGTATTATTATGATTAATTCACCAGTATTTAAAAAGGTTCCAAAGTAAAAAAAAAGTAATTTAAAATAGTTCGGACGGAATTTTCAAATTTACAAGGAGGGGGCGACTTGTAGAACCAGCAAGAAAAACACTTCCATCTTAAATTAAAATAAACCAATAACAAAAATGTGTGGAAGTCGCTATGAAAAGAAGAAGAGATATAAGTTACATTATTAATTAAGTTTTGTGAAAGACAAAATAAAAAAAATTTACTTCAAGAAGTGAACCATCATATTTACCATTGAAAATACAAGAAATTACACAAAAAAAAAGCTAATTTGTTATTAAAAATAGCACCGCATGTGAAATATTTGAAATCAATAAGAAATAGTCATAGACTACCGGATTAACAAAATATATGAATACAAACAATGACGATAAATTATTAAACGATAAAAAGAAAATACAGAACAATACTTACCAGGAACAACAATTTTCAACAATTAAAAATAAACGCAATATGCGCAAAAAACAAATTCGAAATGAAAATTATAAACAAGAAAATGGTTAAATTTAAAAAACGGGACTTGAATTTTAACAAATATTTTTATTACAAAGACATTTTTATATTATAAGGTTTTTATACAAATTGCATGATAGTTGATAGGTTTTTTTGTAAAAAAAGATTTGTATTTTATGCACTGGACACACTTTACATTGGGTTTGCATATTTTTATGCACTTGAAAAGTTATTTTGTGTTGAATAACTTTATAATATTTCATATCTTTTATCAAGTTCAAATTATTTGAACTGAGCTAGCTGGAAGAACGTCCATAAGTACGTAAAGAAACTTAAAAGGTTAGTTTGCTTATGGTAAGTAAAAATTTCAAAGTAAAACAAAAAAATTAAATTTAAAACACAATTTCAAAAATATCATAGCAATATGTATTGCCATAACCAAAGAACGAATTGACTGATTTTAATATTTTACGGTTTATTTTATAACTTTCGTTTTGCATGTTACATTTTATTCAAAAATTTTTAATCTAGGGTTTTATTTTTAATATTGCTCACGTTAATAATTTAATTAATTTCTCTTCAAAAGTAATCATTACATTTTAAATAACAAAATTTTAATGAAAATACTTGTAATACAATACAGGACAATAATTATAGTTGCAATAATGTTTTACGCTTTGGTTTAATATAGAAGCTACAACTACAGAACTAATTCAAAATGTGACATGACAACAACAAATGACAACAAAATTGAAAGTAACAGTATTCTCGTATATTTACAATTATTCCTCGTAGTTTTCTAGTATGTATAAAAAAACATGAAATCATTGATTAGCCGAAAATAGTATTCCCCCAATAGTAATAAATTGGACCCTGAAAACACAGCTGAAGGTTGCGCTTTACTGCTTTCATTAGTTGAAATCAAACTCATAGCATACACGTGGCCAAAAGTTCAACTAATCTTATTACTGACAAATCGGGATCTCCCCTTGTTAATTTACGACTACGGTAATGTAAAGCGTTTTGTTGTGTGACTGAATGATCTTGCAATGGGGATGTGAGTGGGAATACACAGTAATGTACAGAGTGTTAGGTAAACATGCGGCAAAAATTCCAGGGGTTATTGCTTGGCTTATTTTGAGATTATTTTGTTTTATGATGATTTCTGAAAAACCGCTTTGTTTCGAAGATACAGGATGAACAAAATTTGTGGCAGTATTTTTGGCAAATGCTTTCGCTTTAGTCCGTCTTGCGACGATCCAAGAATTTTATCTTTAACGTTGCAATACGAATGCCCCCATCCCTTTCCATTAATCATTACTTCGGAGTTCCAAAAACCAACAAAATAGAACCGAGATCCTATTTTATTATTCTCTGTATCTTTGAAACTAAAGAGTTTTTCAGAAATCATCGTAGGGCTAAATATTCTTAGAATAGGCCAAGGAATAACTCCTGGAATTTTTGCCGCATGTTTACCTAACATCCTGTATAGGAAATATTTTACCGAGAGGTTAACCGCTGCTGGTGAAGTTTTTTGTACACATCTCATGAAGTACATGAAGTACTTCACGTGGAACATCCTCCAGTGACTCTGCAACGGAAGATCTTCAATTTACTTCTGATAAAAATAAACTACTCAATCCGGGGGTCTGGGGTGTGGAACACCCTCCAGTGCACAAATTTTGGAATGAAAAACATTGCAGAACATGCAGAACCCCCAGACCAAGTAGTTTACTTTCTATCAGAAGTAAACCGAAGATCTCCCGTTTCAGAGGCACTGGAGGGTGTTCCACACCCCCCAGACTCCCCGGTTTAGATAATTTATTATTATTAAAAGTGAATTAAATATTTAAACATATCTCAAGTTCATTAAAATTAGCTATGGTTAAGTAAATGTGTTTAATTCTTAATTTGACAATTAATTATAAATTCCGTACCCCCTTAGGAGGCAGATTTCTGCAACCAAATAAAAAATAAACTACTTAATCCGAGGGGGGGGTCTAGAGGGTGTGGAACACCTTCCAGTGCCTCTGCAACGGGAAATTTTCAGTTTACTAATGATAAAAAATAAACTACTTGATCCGGGGGGTGTGGACCCTCCATTGCTCAAATTTTGGAATCCCGTGAATTACTACTGAATTATATGAAGTACGAAGAAGTATGCAGAATTATCATGAATTACGTTAAGTGTGAAGTTAATTGTACACGATTTCCTCTAGCGGTTGACCCCTCGTATTTTACAATAGTGGAAAAGCCAGAAGAAAAAATAAACGGAGTTATTTATTTATTGTTTAATTAAATTTAAGAAATTCTAGTTGACTTGTAATGTATTGTAGGATTAGTACTAAAAGTTGGTAAGTCTATATTTTATGTATAACATAAATAGAGTTGGCTATGTACTCAGTATTTATATTTAATTGTATTTGTTTGGAAAAAGTTTGTACGCGCTTTGATCTCTATAAAGTACATTTAAAGCTCTAGTATGTTCGATAAATTTTGTTAAAAAACTATCGCCGATTCTGATCTAATTATCTTGTCACTTTTTGTGCATAAAGTTAGGCTCGGACCGGAACAGAATCACATTTGTTAAAAATGTTACAAAAGTCATAATATCGTGAATTTGTCGTTTTGTATATTATGTATACATACAATGTTACACATACTAAGTACTACATAATATGTAGTTGAACGTTTACCCTTTATGCATTTTATTCATAATTGGCGCTCAAACTGAAGTACACGATATGACTCATACTACCGCGATCGTCTAAACCGCCCAATCGTCGTTATAAAATAAATTTTAAAATAATGAAGTTATATTGTATTCTTCAAAAATGGAGTATACTGTGTCCTTAAAGTAATTTTAGATTGCATTAAGCACATGCATTAGCTAATAACTTTATTAACTTCTTTTCTAAGCAGAGAGCATCTCTGTCAATTCATCCTGTATATAATATGTTGATTTATTTATTTTCTTTCGTTTCTCCACTGCTTCGAATTTCAATCTTATAAAAACGAGGAATGCATACATAGTTTAGAAAGTGGAGAGTGATTAACTATTTTTGTAGTAATTAACCAAACCACTTTCTTATTACATTTTGACCTTGTCCAATTATGTAAATTTCAGTAATTTTAATAAAACATGTAATCTAATAGAACCAAACAAAGAAATAACAATAGCTATTACCACTTTGCCATGCAATTTTGCATGTTGGGTAAAATAAACAGTATCATTTTACTTAATTGTTACCTATATAACAAGATCAATAAAAAAAAGTAAAACAATATTTAGCACTTAATTTTCTACTGCGAATTTTGAGAGGGAACAGTGAAGCGAAATTAGTGTTAAGTTTAATAATAATTTATCCAAACTAATGCTGCAATAAAAGTAAAATCAAGAAACAATTTGGTAATTTTACTGAACATCCTATTGCTTTAAATAGTTTGTGGTAAAGCTCCTGAAACCAAATGAAATTCAATTTGGTAATTTCTATTAGACCTATAATAAAATTTTATTTGATAATTAGTTTATCAAAAAACTACGCCGGCGTGCCAACCTTCATAATAACTTTTGTAATTGCAAAACACAATAGCAATTTGGAAATAGAAAATTTGTTGGAAGTAGCGATTGTTAAACTTAAAAGCAATGTTCCTAATGATTTTCTTGTTTATATTATCCACCTACCGTAATGCACTTTAATTAAATTAGCTCGTGGTTAAATTTAGAACTCAAAACATTGAGCAAAGTATCGGTAAACTCAATTTACTAAACTGTTTAACTACAGCTTAATAAAAGATTAATTTCATATATTATAACAAAGAAATTACAAAATATTCTGTAAATATCTTTTTAAGTTCACTTTTTTCTAAAAAATAAATTGTGCTACCATTAATATCATGTGCTGTTGATGTTTGTCTGACAGAACTTTACAGTAAGTACGATAGTTTAAGTTTAAACATCCGGTTAACACAACAAAACTTATGCTTTTAACTCAAGCATTTTGTTTGGTACTTATCCCGTCTTTACTGAACTATATAAACGCAACCTATCCCAGAGGTTCATGTTTATAGTATATCCAATTAGAGCAAGGTAGTAGGCGTTGTATTGATATGCCGTAGCCGTGAGTTCGATTCCTGACCATGTATTATTAGACAAGTAATTAATGCCAAAGGACCTTCTCTGTAATCTAAGTATCTGGAACTGTAGGTCACTGGTGACTATAGTTTCTATAACATACTTTGTATTTCATTTCATTAAACGTTGTTTGGAAAAAGTTTGTATAGGGGCTATGTCATTTCATTTGTTACATTCAATTTGTAAATAACTTTTACACGTTTCGTATACTTTCATCAAACTCTTTCACACTTTGACCTGACCGACATATGTCGGAAGCTTTTTTAACAATGCAAAGAATAAAAATGTTACGTTAAACGTGTTATCTTTTATTATTATTCGCATGTAAAAGGAATGTTGAGAAAATAATTACGAATAATATAATTATTATTTTCGTTTTCAAGTAAATTAAGTGCCTAAAAACTGAAGGAAAATATTACTTTCTTCTAATTATTGAAAATTAAACTTAAAGTAACTAAGTTTAAATGCACCAAGCGCTACCAGATAAATCGTTTGATTAAAAAGCAAATTATGTACGATAAAAGTTTGTTAACATTTAAATAACGTAGGTTTAATGCAAACAGCCCGTTACTTGATTACGAAAGACTGGAATATTTAACTTCCACTAATCCTTGGGTGTATGTCTCCAAACTAATACGATACGAATCTCAGCAAGCATCCAATTCCGCTAAAATTATGTAATCCAATTTTTAGTACTTGAGAATTTTTCAAATAAATCTGGCAGTTGTACGCAACGTGGGTTAAGTTAAATGATAAGAGATGATACTTGTTACATTACTATTTTGAAATTTAAATTTTAGTTTGATTAAGTATTTAAGCGCGAATTTTAATATTGAGAGATTAGGCAAAATGAGTTAAGATAGGATTGCTAGAGTCAAAATGGCAGAAGTAACACGTACATAGTAAATTTGCAAAATTTTAAATTTTGAATTACTTTGAAGAATATCGCTGTAATCATTTTTTTATGTCCTTACTTGGATTTTGGATTACTGATTTTAGACACGTGTGGTTACAGATCTAAATTGGGTAGCAGATGGTTTGATTTTTTATTTGCGATATATGACTTTGGCAGTCAAACGAGAATAGATTCCATATCACATTTAAATTTTCTTTAAAACGTGGTTGAATTTGATGACGATAGCTTATCTATAGCTTGTTTATTTATTTATCTGGCAACATTTAACACCCGTGCAATCAGATATTTTTTGTAAATGGATGTCGTTTGTTTGTTATTTAATTTGGAAATAGTTTGGTTAGCGTATCGGATGATTCACATTATTTAGAACATTGGAATTATTATAAGATATCGTAGAAGTTAAATTTGCAATTGTTTCGTTCCATTGTGTTCGAGTTTTGCTGATATTTTCTGGGAAGTCCTCACATCTACTGAGGGGTTTTTGTACACATCTCATGAAGTACATGAAATCTCATGTGAAGTACATGATGTACTTGTGAAATACACAAAGTACTTGTGAAGAACATGAAGTACTGGTAAAATATATGAAGTACGTGTAAAGTAGGTAAAATACAAGTTAATTATTATAAGTACAAGTGAAGTATAATGAAGTTAGTAAATTTTGGTGAATTACATAAAGTTTAACCTAGCTTATGCGCATGCGCTACGCACAATGTGTATCATAGATATAAGACACGTGTAATCAATAATAATTATTTGATAGCAAATTAACTTACATCAGTAGATTTTCTTAACATTTTTTTATCTTAAACGTTGAATAGGCCATTGGCGGTCATTATTTTATTAATTAAAAGTTTTATATTTTAAATTTAAATTTTTATAATTTTAAATTAAATGAAACTTAGATTTATTTAGTTTTAATTTTGTAATTTTTTAGCTCATTTGTTTGAATATTATGGAGGTTTGGTAGCTCAATAAAATGCTTTGGTAATTCATTGTTTCGCTGTAATTAATTAATTATATTGAAGCGAAAATAACGCCCTTCTCCCGGTTTAACACTCCCCAGACCTCCCGGTTTAACTAATTTATTTTATTAAAACTAAATTAAATATTAAACATATCCCAAGTTTTTTAAAATTAGCTATGGCCAAGTAAATGTGTCTAATTCATAATCGGACAATTAATCATAAACTGCATAATTATAAATTCCATACCTCCTGGGAAGGGGGGCAAATCTCTGCAATGGGAGATCTTAAGTTTAGTTCTGATAAAAAATCAACTACTCGATCCGGGAGATCTGGGGGGGGGACACTCTCCAGTGCTTCTGTAATGGTAGATTCTCAGTTTACTACTGATAAAATATAAACTACTTGATCCGGGGGGTCTGGGGTGTGGAACACCCTCCAGTGCACAAATTTTGGAATGAAGAACATTGCAGAACATGCAGAACCCCCCCCCCCCAGCCCTTCGGAACGAGTGGTTTATTTTTTATCGGAAGTAAACTGAAGATTTCCCGTTGAAGAGGCACTGGAGGGTGTTCCACACCCCCCAGACCCCCCGGTTTAAGTAATTTATCTTTATTTAAACTGAATTAAATATTTAAGCATATCCCAAGTTTTTTAAAATTAGCTGTGCTCAAGTAAATGTATCTGACAATTAATCATAAACTGCATAATTATAAATTCCGTACCCCCTAGAGGCAGATCTCTGCAACGGGAGATCCGGGGGGTCTGGGGGGTTCTGCATGTTCTGAAATGTCCTTCATTCCAAAATTTGTACACTGGAGGGTGTGAAACACCCAGACCCTTCGGATGGAGTAGTTTATTTTTTATCAGAAATAAACTGAAAATCTCCCATTACAGAAGCACTGGAGGGTGTTCCACACTCCAGACCCCCAAATCGAGTATTTAATTTTCTACCAAAAGTAAACTGAAGATATCCCGTTGCAGAGGCACTGGAGAGTGTTCCACGCCCTTCAGACCCCCCGAATCGAGTACTTTATTTTTTATCAGAAGTAAACTGAAGTTGTCCCGTTGCAATCTGGGGAGTCTGGGGGTGTGGAACACCTTCCAGTGCCTTTTCAACGGGAAATCTTCAGTTTACTTTACAGTTACTACATAAAAAATAAACTACTCGATCCAGGGTGGTGTAGGGGGTGTGGAACACCCTCCAGTGCTCAAATTTTGGAATCTCGGTAAGTCTCTGAAATACTGATGAAGTACGTGAAATACAATGAAGTATCGAAGAAGTACGTAAAGTCCCGTGAAGTACTGCTGATTTATATGAAGTACGAGGAAGTATGGAGAATTATGATGAAGTACGTTAAGTGTGAAGTTAATTGTACACGATTTCCTCTAGCGGTTGACCCCGAGGGGTTAACCGCTGGTGAAGTTTTTTGTACACCTCTCATGAAGTACATGAAATCTCATGTGAATTAATACATGAAATACATGAAGTACTTGTAAAATAGGTAAAATATCGTTGAAGTACGTGAAAAACAATGAAGTATATCGATGAAGTAGGTGAAGTACAGTGAATTTTGACGAAGTATGTGAAGTTAATTGTACAGGATTTCCTGTAGCGGTTGACCCCTCGATTATTTGTTTATCGCCTGGTAATTTTTAATTATTCTATCCAATTTGGATTGCTATACGTTGATGAAACACACAAAATTTAATGTCGAATTGTTTAGAAAATTTTGGATTTGGTAAGTATTCGTTGTCCTTTTGCTCTACTTGTTTGATTTTTTCGTTTAATCATTTATGATTCGGGGTTAGCTCCAGTTTCGTGTTTTTGGAAGCACGAGACCAGCATGTTTTGTCAGTAGGGATTTTGCTAAAATACGTGGCGCTATCCACCATCTTGAATCCGCCCGTCGACTTCTGAAGCTGGTTTGGACTTCTTGCTGTCAAGCCGGTTCTTAAGACATTAGATTTTATGGTTAGGATTGTATAATTATAGTTTTGTAATTTATAATCCAAGTGCCTGAGGTAGTCTTGAAGTTACTTTCTAGGCCATCTCATCTCAGGCCATCCACAACCCTGAGGTGCACAAAATATTAGTTTCATTTCTCTTAATTTATTCAAAAATCTAATTGAATTTGAACGCGCTTGCCGGAAATACCACGTGAAAGTTTAAGTTTAAAACGTAAATTTTAGTCACTTTGTATAATTTTGCTTAAATAATTTTTTTCTTCTTTTTCTTATGATTACTCATGTTTGTCTTGCCTCTCTCACTTCACTCACAAGGAAAACCAGCATTGGACCCATCTCTTAGGCGGTCGTCCCGGCAGTTTTTGCCCTTCGGCAGTCCAGTTTTACAAACTTTTGCCAGTCTTCCATCCTCCATACGTTCTAAATTGCTGTTTTATTTTTCTTCCTGATTTTGCTCCACTTAACTACGTCTTGTATTTCGCAATCTTCTCTTATGGTTTTTCTATCTTGTAGCGTCAAATTCAAGATGGATTTTATTACCTTCATCTCGACTGTTGTCAATTGTTGTTTAGTTTTTTTCGTATTTCTCGTATAATTTTTTTAAAGTAAGTAAATAAGTTTCAGCAAATTTTGATTTTCAAAATTAAAGTATTCTTGAACGCTTGTGTTTTAAATTATTCATTGTTGGGGCTGCACTATTTCCTACAGAGAAAACATCACGATTTTGTGTTTTTTTTCTTTAGATCCGACGCACGCCAAATTAAGTTAACAAGAACTACACAACTATTTTATAGATTGAATTTTACTTTATAATTGCGGAGGTGGTTACGTTTGTGTGTAGAAGAACAACTAAAACGCAAAATAATATTTGTGTAAATTACGGACTACGTTGTTAATTGTTAGGTTTTAAGAATTATAATTAGTTGTAATAAAGTGCCGAGACCCAAAGAAGAACCAAATGTGATGCAGAAACTTTACAGTTTACGAGAAGTTTGCTGAAAGTGGCATCATTTTTGTTATAAGACTTATGCCCGGTTGCACCGCATTTGACTTAAGTAAAACTTAAATTTTCTTTGACGGCGTCAAATTTAATATTATAAAAATTTTAAATCTTTTAATTAATTTGCTCGTTTGTATCGCACTATTTTAGAAAAGTTAAAGTTTCCGAAAGTTGCAGCGCTAATAAAAATGCGGTAAAAATGTTTGAATTATACAACATAAAAGCAAAAAATTACTTATTTTGTATCAATAATTTATAATTCTTACGTCAAAACAATACTCGTATTCGTTCGTAAACGCGAACAACATATGATCGTAAAAAAAACTTAGATTTAAGAATTTTTTTCAAGTTTGTTCCGTATGCAACTTAAGTATTGTGCTTAAATATAAGATTTTTTAGCGCTCGCCTTTTGTTCGTCTTTACGAACGACTACGAGTATATTTTGACGTAAGAATAATTAATTTCTTTTTAAAAATAATTAATTTCTTGCTTTTATAATGTTTTTATTAGCGGGTGCGACTTTGTGAAATTTTAATTTTCTTAAATAGTGCGATGCAAACGGGAAAATTAAAATTTTTAAATTTCTGTAATATTAAATTTGGTGCTGTCAAAGAAAACTTAAGTTTTACTTAAGTCAAAAGCGATGCAACCGGGCATTAGTAAGAAAGGAGTCAAGCGGACTACCAAACTATAAAAAACGAGGTAGATCAAAAAATTAAGACAAAAACGGAATACAAAGTAATTTAAAAAACGACACAAATGGGTAAATTTGTTTCAAGTATAGGAAGTGCTACCAAACGGATTATAGTAATATTTGCCATAAGGAACAACGAGAATGTGGTGGAATCGATTGGAAAATTTTATTGAAATTAAATATTAAAAAAACGTGTAAAAACAAATTACACAATAACTATTTTTTTGTGATTCACGAATAGAGAGGAAACGTTGGAACGAGCGATAGAAAAAGGTTGTAAAAGATAATCGTTTTTTCAGAAAATAGAGTCTACTTCTAAAGTAAAGCTGATAAAGCAAGTGAGATTTATTTATATAAAAGTTTTCCAATTAAAGTGAAATCTCAAAAAAGTATGAAAATTATCATTTTTTGAAATTATTAATCTTTCAATGAAAATATGTATGTACAAAAATGTTAACATTATGAAATACCACTTCAATTTTGAAGTTGATGTTTTACATTCGTAGTAAACTGTTTATCCAACATGAGGTAATCAGTGTTCTACTGATATTAAAATTTAATCTCCACTAATAGTGGTTAGAAAATAAATTTAAATATATGTAAATAAATTTAATCTACTCAAGATATAGTAACTTGGTAAATCTGAGACATCATTTCAATCAGTTGAAGTAAATTTTTACTTACAACAGAACAAATAGTCGTTAAATTTTATTTACTTTTGATTTATGAACTTCACATATTATAATTACAGTTTGCTCTCTTAAATGAGTTTAATAAAACGGTAAGGTTGATGTGGCTCCTCTAGGTATTGGGTGAATTTCAAGTGACATCGAGGTGAGCGGAGTGCAGTGTGTTCAACTGAAGGTAAGTGACAATTTGTATTATCACGAGGGTTTACGTGTTTTATTATGCATTTAAACAATAGAAAGTTACAAAACCATATGAAAAGACATATAGGCTTTGTTGTTGGCAAATTTGAATTTTATAAGAAAAAAACTTGTTAACTTTTAGCACTTCATGTTTGAAATATTGGTTGACTTAACAACTTTTTAAATGGAGGTGCTAGAGTTCGCAGCAAAATGACCTAGTACTTCCATCTGGAAAACTTGATTCAAAATTTTGCATTTTCGTAATTTTCCTAAAAATAAAATAATTTCGGAATAAAATTATTTCTCGTTTCATTTTTAAATTTTTACGTCTAATTCGTAAATGAATAAACTAAATCCAATTTTCAAATAAACTCCGACATCGGAGTTTTTAGAAAATCATAAAATTCTTTTAAAATTAAATATATCAAATTTGTTTGTTTAATATAATCAAGTATTTTGCTTCCGTTTTGAACTCATTAGTTATTATAAAATATGTTACATCTTTTTAAAGTACATTTTACCTTAAAATTTTAATTTTAGGTTACATTTTCGATATACCAGATATTTTATACACTTTGCAGAAATGAATTCTAATTTATTAGTCAAATATACAAATTCAAGTAATACTTGAAAGATTTATTTCCTACTTTGCTTTGATACAGTAAAATTCAATATAAGAAGATAGAAAGAAAACAAAATCGATACCTTATATTGGATATACCTACTGACATTTCACAGTAAAAAAAGCTTTGAGCTGCTTTGCAAATCGTGTAGTTATTTAAATATAAGATGTCAACGAAATATTTACTTTATGACATAATCTGATATAATAAGTTGGCAATTTTGGAATTCGGACCGTCACTGAGCTAGCAATTCAAAAGATGCTTTTTATTCAAATACATGTTTACCATTATTAAGATGTTTCTGAGCCTTCCATTTCTTGAGGTTATACAGTTACTGCCTTTAAAATAAATGGACATTATTGGAACGTTTTGAACATTTTCATATTTTTTATTTAAAAATTTGAAAACACATTTTTTTAATATTGAATCACATGATTAATAATTACTATTCACTATTAGTATTAATGAATAGTGTAATTAGTACAAACATTAGGATTAACATTTATTTATATTATATAATTACTAATTATGTACTACGTATTTGCCGGTAGCAAAATAGAAAATGTTACAAAAAATTTTCACATTAATATGACTGATGAATATAATCATGTTAATGAATAATTTTGAATCAACAAGTAGGTACAATTTTGAAATTTGAATAATTTCTTAAATTACATTTAAAAAAATTTGCAATCTAAGAAAACAATAAATAAAATTTAAATAAATATTTGTAGATAACTTCACTGTATTTATGTATGTAAAGGATTTCAACATTTATGCATTTGCTGAAAATTTACATATAAACTGTATATATTTTAATTTGTATAATATATATCGCATATGTAGTACTATTATAATATTTAATTTGATATTATTTGCTCTTCGTTTATATTATGAAATTAAATTGAAATTTTTTTTGCTGTTTACTTAATTTTATAAATTTACCCTACTTTTCTCTAAGTACAGAAGAACTGGGGATATTTACATTTAAACAGCAGTGGACTCGCTCGTGTAAGATTTTCCAATTATTCTCAAATAAGTAAATATGTAATTAATTTTTTATTTGAAATATTCTAAAATTTTAAAACATTAAATTTTTATCTCAATTCCTTATTGCACGGGTTTGCACACAATTTAAATACCTACTTATTAAATAAAATTGCAGCTCCACCTTTAGCCACGCTAATGTCACTTCAAGCTGAAACGGAAGTAATATAAAGCATGAACCTTCAGGTGATTTTTAATAGACCATTTCCACTAAATAGCCAATTTAAATTTTTTAAATACACAGTTTTTATAGTGTCTACTCCAAGGCAAATATTCTAGATTACTAAAAGTTTAAACTAATCTTTAAACTGTGATATAAACAAAGCTATTGAAATAAATCTTATAGTTTTGTAAAATTCGAAAACTGTTGTGCTCCCTTTTGCAATCGCGTTTTCCGCATTAAAAATTACTGTGTACTTAGTTATTTGCCCTAGAAAATTATAATTTTGCTGCGTGATCCTTATTAAAGTGTCATTAATAAGTGTAGGGTGCAACTTAATTTATTAATCGTGTTCATATTGTAGGAATATTGACATTGAGATGCCAGTCTTTGAAACACAAACCATTCTTTAATAAACTTTGCGTTAACCGCACCCTTACTCATTGATTAGCTATAATAATTTTGTTTTGAACTAAACATTTCACCAATTAATTCTCATTCATAGGATAATATTATTATTAAGGTCCCTTGGTGCGTCATTATTTATCATTTTCTATCTATCAGTTTTAGCGGGAATACCTTCCGTATTTATTAGATAATAAAACTTACATAACTTGATATTCATAACACGATAATTTCTTAGTATTAGCATAACTCTTGGGATAAATTTTATTTTCACATCACGTTTCCTTCAGGTAATCAAGTAAGCAAGGATTACGGGCAAAATGTAATAGGAAATTTTTAATTATATACACTAAAGCATGTCAATTTCTTTATGTAACATAAAACATTTGTGTTTTGTTTCACTTTGCTTTAACCTTTCCAGAATCCTTAGAATCCTACAATTCCGTTTCGTGCTGCTAGGCCCAGCAATTAATTTTCTACTACGTTAATTCTAAATTAGTAAGATTACAACTATTGATTAAAATTGTTTAGGATTATTTTCCCTAATAACAACCAACCATTGCTTACAATTTAAGAAAAAATTATTATTACTTATACTATAAATTCATTAATGTGTTTTCCATGCAAAGATTAATAAACACCTTCATACACTCAATTTAGCTTTGAACTAATTGAAAACTATTTGGCGTATCCACTTAAATAAGCATTAATCCTCGCAGGATTAATTCGAAATTTTTCTTTTTTGTGTATTATTCGGGTACATTAAATAGACGATTTGCCGTGAGACAAAAATATCCTGTAATTAATTTTCAGGATTAAAGTAATTATAATTTAATTTGTATAGGTAATAAAATTTAAACGAAGGATAAAATCGCTTAAACAATTGAATCGTTTTGTAGAGATCCGATTATACCCGGTGGTTCGTCTTACAAGCGAACAAAGGAAAGTACTATAAGTAAATTGGTTTTTGTAAGTTTCCTCCTCCCAACACATCAATCGAAAGAGATTTTTTTTCCATATCTGAAAACAGTCAACACTATGTTAATATACAATTTGTGGTTCCACATCAAAACGTTTTGACGGAATACCATAAATTGTAATAATATGCAAACCATCTCTTTGATGTAATAGGAATATACTAATATATTATTACTTATTATAATTAATTACAGTAATTAAGTTTAATCAAAATTAAAACATTCTGTTTTCGCATTTTTATTCCGTTGGAAATACATAGTATCAATTATTTATTGTGAGAGGTTAAATATCACATTACATTGCTGCCTGATGCACAAATACAAATTACGTCAAAATTTAATGACTTTGTTGCATTTGACATGTTGCACTATTATCAATTCTTGTACATTAGTTGGCAGAATGCATTATGCAACTAATAACCTGAAATTCATTGGAGAAATCTTTGCAACAAAGGTATTAATTTACATCAACAACCTTCAGAAACTTGAAGATTAAATTTGTACGTGGTGAATTCGCATGGAGTACTTTACCTTATTTACATTTAAATTAACAGAAAAAACTTAAATTTTCACTAGTTAGAATGAATATTGGAATTGCTTTGCTCTTTAAGCTAGATTAACTATTTTTTTGTTTCCTACTTTTTAATTTTGTACGATTTAATTCAAATTGCGATACTGAGGAAATTTAATATTTTGATGTATTCACGTCTAATGACCATCATATTGCAGATATGACACCATTTCATGGTTATTGTGGCAATTGTCATTTGCGGTTATCGAAACTTTAACAAATTGCATTATCAGAACTATGTTTGAATTTATTACAATCATATTTAGTCTTTAGAAAATTTCTCAATCTTTATTCCCTCATTTTTCATTTGTGTTATCTTTCGCAACAAAGAAGTGACTTTAATTTTCTCGAATAACAGTTTTTTTTTATTCACAATGAATACCGCATCTTTGTTTACTTTTAAAGTAATTTCTACTAATAGAACTGCATTCTTTGGAATGTGAAATTAGAATGCAGGTAATGCAGCTGAAATTATTGGACCTTTAAGACAAACAGGTCGACTGCATCGTAAGATAAGTAACAAGAAGTAGAATCTAATAATAAAAATTTCTTATTTTTTATCTTATCTCATCTTATCTTAAAAATCTTATCTTAAAAAATCAAATGGGTCAAAAATCATTTTATCCAACCAACGTTTCCGGGGACGGTCAAGAAACCCGAATTCGGATTTTCATGATTTTTTAAGTGAATTATGAAAGAGGACATCGTTCTCTACACATTACAAAAATTAAATTTACGGTCGGTCCACAAATTTTGGAAAAAAATTACTTTAAAAGTACAAAATCGGCTGTGGTTGCGTTAATGAAAACTGGCCGTTTTTAAAAACTCATTAAATATATCCCTAAACTGATTCTACTCGTAAAATTGGGGATGTTAAACCGACAGATAGCAGTGAGCGTTTGCAATAAGTCGGTGTTAACTACCTACCGTAAATACAATGCATAAAATTATTGCGTAATATTGCGCAATAATACATTTACATAATACTTCTTATGGGAATTTTACTACCTATTTTTATTATTAGTATTGAGTATTATTTATGAAATATATAATTGTTTTGAAAATTAATAATGTATTACGTTTTCTCCTTAACAAATAATATTTTATAAATTATTAGTAATAACCAGCGAAATTCATATTTAATTAAAGTAATCAAACAATAAAATTTTGGATAATTCGGTATTATTTTAAAATAGTTTTGCAATAATTAAGACAGATATGCAGAAAACATTTATTAAATAAATAAAAGTATATAAACATAAACATTCAAATTGGCCCAATATGAAATAATAATACAAAATAAATATTATTTTATTGAAATAAAATTTGAAAAGTAAAACGTTACACAAAAAAAGTTAAATTTTCATACAATAATATTGTAATTTGCAAAATTTAAAAATGAAAAACAATGAGCAGTTCACCCTTTGTAAGCGTAAGGCAATATTTTGTTAAAAAAAAGAATAAATTATAAAAAAAAATTAAATTCACAATTTTATTTAGTCATAAAACTTTAAGTTTCTGAATTTCCGCTTTGTATTTTGGAAAATAGTCATTTACCGTTAGCTATAGAGCAGTCAAGTTGGAGAAGATAAATTGCATTCTCTATTTTCGTCTTCAAAATTAAATCAATTGTGGGATAACTAATTGAAATTTTTGTGCAATTCTTATCAATTCTTAAGGAACTACAACAATAAATCTGTTCTGCGAGTAGAAATTTCGAACGCTTTGAAATTTAAATGAAAAGTTTTATGGTATTAATAAATTTATATTAATTTCTAATTAAATTTATCCACGGGATAATGTTGTTAATGTTTTAGTTAATCATTAATGTAAATACCAATTTAAATGTAAAATAGTTTATCGATTCTTGAAAGTTTCACGGTAGTTTTCATATTAAAATTACTTATGCGGAAATTGATGTAAAACTGCAGCGGAAGAAGAATTTGTTTATAGATTATCTACTAAATTATAAAAAATTAATTGATTAATGGAAGCGTTAGAAATATTTCAGTAAAAATATTATATTATTATAAATGGACAAGAAAACTGAAAACCTTGATTGCAAATTTTCACCAATAAATTAAAACTTCTTCCACATCAAATATTTTACACTTCAATGTAGCAGTTTGGGATTTTAATATGCACCAGCAAATGAAAAATTTGTAGTTATTGGCAGGGTAATAAAAAATCAATTTGAGAAACTAATACTCTCTTTTCGTATTTTCATTAAATTCAATCTTTTCCAAGTGTCAATAAAGTAACTTGAATTTTACTCTTCATTTTCCAATTAGACAAATCGCATCTTTCCTTTTTACGATTTTAAGAAAATATCAAACTGCTAATATTGTTGCTGTTATGTTAAAATTTGTTAATTAATTAAATAAAATAAATAATTAAATTAAATTGAAGTTAAAACTTCTCATTAAATAATATTAACGGAAATTTTGTTGTTTCAAAATAAAATTAATTAAAATATTAATTCTAAAATTGAAAAGTCGAATTAAAAACAAATTTTAAATGTTGGACGTTTTTTAAAAATTGAAAATAGGCATTAAATTTTTAATTTTGAGTTATACGAATAGGTAAACAATTTAAAAAAATTATTAAAAATAAATAATTAAATTAAATTGAAGTTAAAACTTCTCTTTAAATAATATTAACGGAAATTTTGTATCATCATCATGATGATTGCATCAATCATCTCTTAAATCATGTTTAAAAGTTTTAAATACTGTTTTAAACAAATTTTAAATCGATAGTTGTTATCTGTAATAGTTATGTATATTATAAACTGCATTTATTGTTTTCTAATTAGAATTTTCAGTAAAATGTATAATTTAGCGTTTTCATTGCAATAAAATATTCTGTTTTTGCTTCCAGGAAAACCTTTTTAATTGTTTTTTTATTAATTGCCATTATATTTAATTTGATTTTATTTAACATATATTGTAAATCATTTTTGTTAGAATTTTTGCAACACAATTTTGTTTTTTGTGATCAAAATGTTTAACGTAGGAAATAATAATTAGAATTAATCCATTAAATGGACTGGCAGTAAATAATTCCTCCCTGTTGCACGCCTTCTTGTCAACCTTACGATTTATATTTTTGCTACGGATACACACTTTAAGAAATTTAAGATATTGTCGAGGTTTGGTAGTCAAATAAGAAATTAAACTCAAGGGAAGATGCATTAAAAATGCATTCATCATTACTTATCTTCCCGCCTTATTTTTCCCCCATTATTTTAAAAATATTATCACGTATGTATAATATTATGTTTCCAAGCTAAAACGTCACAAAAATTTGTAAATCATAAATCAGGAAAACATGCTTTTATTTTAAAATACAGAAAAGTTCTAAAAGGATAACTGTTAGTATAGAAATTGGTATTTTTACGCACTAGTACGCGAAGGTGGTAATTAAAAATAAATTGGTTCAATCATAAGTGGCAATTAATATTGAATATCCTTTTGGGAAAACCATTGCAAGGTGGCGGTTTAGCCTGAATCAGGTACTACGTATCAATGAATACGACCTAGAGCATTTGACTATTTTGTTTCAAAATTTTTACCATTTCTTTTTTTTTGCTAATAAGGGCAATTAGTTTATCGCCATTATTTTAATGTTATTATTAAAGGTAATAACCCGATAAGACTTAATCTAACTTGTAATTAAATACAGAACAATATGCATGTTTTAATATTATCAAGATGTGTACGAACAATAATTATTTTTTATCGTCATGTAATTATGTATATACATATTATGTAGTTTTGTTTGGGCACATGGTAATTTATTAAAAACTGCTTTAAAAGCTGTGCTGGTGAAATTTACAAATGGTAGCAATTGAAATATCGTCGTTTAAAGTATGCGGAGGCTACCAAAAAGTATGTTGACACATTTCTCCATAGGTATCCATAATCTACTTCTTGTTTGGTCTTTAAAGTAGGCTTACCGATTTTACCATAAAAGTTGGTTATCAACGGTATGAGTGCCATATTCTTAATTAACCTTTAAAGCAAAGTCTTCTTATTTTGTTTTTAGCCAAATACGCATCAGCGCATATTATTAAAACGGACGTTTAATGTTAACACCGCTTAGAACGCTGATCACGTTCTTTTTGTTGATATATTAATAAATAGACGTACTTTGCAAATACGTTAGTTGTTATTATTTTGAGTTTATTGGCGGACAAAATTGTTAATTAAATAAATAATTGTTAATCTAGCTAGCATTTTTCTGAAAGTCATTATATATAAAAAGCTGATTGTCTTCATTCATCATCAAAATTCACTGTCCAAATTGCCGGAGCTAGTATTATAATAAAACTGATCATATTTCATGGCGATCTACTGTCAGTTAAAATGCTAAAATAGTATTGCAGAAGGCAAGAAGCATGTAAGTGAGATTTTTTTCGTCGTTAAATTAGTAAAAAATTAAAATGGAAACATTTTACAAATCAAGTAAATATAGAACGAAATAAGTTTTATTGTCAAAATCAAATATTAATCGTAAAAATTAACACCCCAATGGAATGGAAAATGTGTAAACGTCTTTACATCCGGTAATAGTTAAAATTTTATGGTAAATTATTGTAAAATTTTAGTTAAAAATTTCGGGAATGTGAATATAAAGGAAAAGCTTTTGAAATTATTTATTATTAAAATGATGGATCAATAAATAGAATTTTATTTGTAATAGCAAAAACTTTGAAACAAGATTCAAACAAAAATTTTATTAATCACAAGTTGGAAATTTAAAAAATAAAAGAAATTTAATATTCTTGATGAAGGTAATATTTTCTTACTTTATTATGAAAATTGCTAAAAAAGCCAAGATATTATATTTATCTACTACATGTTACCGTTATTGAAAAATTCAAAAACTTAAATAATTTTAGTAAAATTAGTTAATTTTACTAGATAGATTTTATATTTTGTAATATTTGCATATTGTAATTAAAATTCCATGAAGAGTTAAGGTTCTCAGCACTAATTTGGGACCAAAAGAAATGGGAAACGTTTTTAAGTTTAATATTTAATTTTTTAAAAAGACGCCAAAAGAAGAATAACACCATGTGCCTGTTACTACCTTTTGTCGGTATTTAGCGAGGGGTTAACCGCTGGTGAAGTTTTTTGTACACATCTCATGAAGTACATGAAGTACTTCACGTGGAACATCCTCCAGTGCCTCTGCAACGGAAGATCTACAATTTACTTCTGATAAAAATAAACTACTCGATCCGGAGGGTCTGGGGCGTGGAACACCCTCCAGTGCCTCTGCAACGGGAGATCTTCAGTTTACTTCTTATAAAATAAACTATTCAATCCGGGGTCTGGGGTGTGGAACACCCTCCAGTGCACAAATATTGTAATGAAAACATTGCAGAACATGCAGAACCCCAGACCAAGTAGTTTACTTTCTATCAGAAGTAAACCGAAGATCTCCGTTGGAGAGACACTGGAGGGTGTTCCACACCCCAGACTCCCGGTTTAGATAATTTATTATTATTAAAAGTGAATTAAATATTTAAACATATCTCAAGTTTATTAAAATTAGCTATGGTCAAGTAAATGAGTTTAATTGTTCGTAACGCCTGACGTTGTTGGGGGTGCGAGGTAGCAGTACCGAGGTGCGGGGTCTGGGGTATACAAAGAGGTAGCTTATGGGCCCGTTTAAGTGGCCTTAGTGCATACAAGTTGAACTTGCAACTCTTCTAAGAATTCGGAATCCAAACCGCGCAATTGCCGAAATCGAAAAGTCTTGTCTTTATTTTTGTATGAGTTTTATGAGTATTTGTGGCAGTCTTCTCTTACTTCAAGAAAATATTAAAGATTGCTAATAATTATAGGTCAGGAAAAAAGTTCGTGGTGTTTTCTTTTACTAAAACTCGACTGGTTTTCTGATAGTGTGACAATGAATTTATTTAAACCAAATATGTTCCATTATTATCGACAATGTTTCGCCACTTTTCGGATAGGGTGATAATGCCATCGGTGAAGAACTTTTGTGCATCTGGATGAAAAACCGAATCAAGTGGTTTTCACAGGCTTCTTTTGAAACCAGCTTAATTTCATTGAGAATGATCTGCAAAGATTGGAACAAGTGATAGTCAGAGGGTGCTATGTCTGGACTATACGGTGAATGTATCAAAACTTCCCAACCAAGCTCTCAAAATTTTGACAAATCATTAAAGAAGTGTGTGGTCAGGCGTTGTCATGATGAAAGACAACACCTTTCGCATTGTTAAATTCGAGCCGCTATCTTTCAATTCTCTCTTCTGTTTCACAGTAGAGTTGAAAATCAGTCGTCTGACCAACTGGAAGCAGCTCATGGTGGACGATGCGGAGTGTTTTTCTCTTTGTCGTAATAATTTTGCAAAATATAACGCAATTTTCATTTCTTTTCTCCATTTTCAAATGCAAACAACTTTAGGCTCGAAGGTAAGGCTCGAAGTATCACCTTTTCAAAAGCCTTTAGTGGTGTCGCTGAACTCTAAGTTATTTGCAAACGATGCCATCTATGGGGAAAACGCCACTAATTTTTCCATGACCTATATTATGTTGAAGCACACTTTTTGTTTATTGTTTATGTTTGTGTTCTAAATTATACTGAAATAACAAAAAAGTGATAGATTTCAATCATTCGCCATTTTTTTTTGTTTCCCTAACCTCAAATTCAAGAAGTAGAAATGTAGATATTTCCTTATGGAAAGACACTCTGTTTAATACTACAGCATAATTATTATTAAAGCATTTTATTTTTCAAAATTGGAATTATATTTTGGATTATAATTATCTGTCTTTGGTGATCACAATATCTTTCGTTCAGACACTCTTATGTATTAAGTTTATCTTTATCATTATTAATTTTATCATTAAAAATTTACCCTTCCACATTTAATTTTAATAACTTCCTTCACTGGTTATTTTTTTATTTAGGTGGGGTTTAGACTAACAATATAAGTTGAAAAATTTTCAAATTTCACTAAACTAAAAATGTTATTCAACATTTTTTTATTTAGTCCTTAAGACAAAAAGAGCGTAGTCGTCTATCACTCAACTTTCTACTTTGCGATTATATTCGTACTGTTAAGTCGTTTGGACATATGAAACTTTTTTAGTTCACCAATATATCGACAGAGCTTAGTTGTTGGGAAGGCAAGGAATGAACTTATTTTTTTAAACAAGGGGAAAGTACTTCTCGGTTTACATATTTTCCTTCTTAGATATTTTAGCAGTTAGGTAAGATAGGAAGAAATGTAACAAAATATGTCACGTAATTTAATTTGAAATAACTAACGACATAGTTTTCATAGGTCGCAATCTGATTTGCATTTGGGCTTATTAGGTTAGATTCTGGGTTAAAATTTAGTTTAGGAAGTAAGCAGAAAATTTAAAGATTAGTTACAATATTACATAATATACATAAATAATATTACTAAAAATCGGTAACTGGCACTTAAAAACGTAGAATAATTACGTATTTAATTTGAATACGTTTTAAGCTTGTTATTAACGTTAATAGCATCATTAAAGCAATGTATTTTGATAGTATTGACGTAAATTACGTAGTAGGTACGTAATTATTTTATACTATTAATCTAACTTTAAATTATATTCTTAACTATTTACATTTATCCGTAATCTATTGGTTGTTTTGTGCTGAAGGTTTTTTTATGCAAATCAGAATAATCAACTACATTTGTGTGATATACAAATCGACGATTATTCTAGACATCCGACT
The DNA here is from genome assembly GCA_036346125.1 of Lycocerus yunnanus. NCBI lineage: Eukaryota > Metazoa > Arthropoda > Insecta > Coleoptera > Cantharidae > Lycocerus > Lycocerus yunnanus. The sequence continues at coordinate 3,868,093 of JARFIX010000005.1, read as the reverse complement.
CTCGACGCTGTGTCTTAAAAACTCAAAGTTACAGCAGATTTTTATTCAATCGTTTGATGTTTAGTCAACTACAGCATCATAACACAATAGGGAATAACTTATACGAAATCGTCGTTGGATATATTATATCCTCGCATGTAATTTATTATATACTACGTACATGCTTAAGAGCCTTTAAGGAATGTAAATTAAATTAATATATAATTTATATTTTGTGCTTTGGTTTTAATTTTAACAATGAAAAAAATGTGAATTTCTCTAAATTAAAGTTAACCCCAAAAATTACATCGTTGTTCGTTCCTATTACAATAAGATTTATTTACGTTAAGCTAGTAGTAGCTAATATTTGTATTTTTAATAAGTAATTAAATTCTTTGTAACAAAAATGTACTCTACTAAATTATTAAAATAAAAAATTTTAATTATAAATTGTAAAATTTGGTGAAATTAGCAAAGGTATAGGTAGCTGAAAAACAGCTTTTGTAAATAAATACTTGTCTTTACTTTTGTATGAGTTTTATGAGTCTTTACCTTTGTGCCAGTCTTCTCTTACTTCAAAAAAATATTAAAGATTGCTAATAATTATAGGTCAGGAAAAAAGTTCGTGGTGTTTTTTTACTAAAACTCGACTGGTTTTCTGATAGTGTGACAATGAATTTATTTAAACCAAATATGTTCCATTATTATCGACAATGTTTCGCCACTTTTCGGATAGGGTGATAATGCCATCGGTGAAGAACTTTTGTGCATCTGGATGAAAAACCGAATCAAGTGGTTTTCACAGGCTTCTTTTGAAACCAGCTTAATTTCATTGAGAATGATCTGCAAAGATTGGAACAAGTGATAGTCAGAGGGTGCTATGTCTGGACTATACGGTGAATGTATCAAAACTTCCCAATCAAGCTCTCAAAATTTTTGACGAATTATTAAAGAAGTGTGTGGTCAGGCGTTGTCATGATGAAAGACAACACCTTTCGCATTGTTAAATTCGAGCCGCTATCTTTCAATTCTCTCTTCTGTTTCACAGTAGAGTTGAAAATCAGTCGTCTGACCAACTGGAAGCAGCTCATGGTGTACGATGCGGAGCGTATTTCTCTTTGTCGTAATAATTTTGCAGAATATAGTGCAATTTTCTATTTCTTTTCTCCATTTTCAAATGCAAACAACTTTAGGCTCGAAGGTAAGGCTCAAAGTATCACCTTTCCAAAAGCCTTTAGTGGTGTTGCTGAACTCGGAGTTATTTGCAAACAATGCCATCTATCGGAAAAACCCCACCAATTTTTTCCATGACCTATATTATGTTGAAGCACACTTTTTGTTTATTGTTTATGTTTGTGTTCTAAATTATACTGAAATAACAAAAGAGTGATAGATTTCAATCATTCGCCATTTTCTTTTGTTTCCCTAACCTCAAATTCAAGAAGTAGAAATGTAGATATTTTCTTATGGAAAGACACTCTGTTTAATACTACAGCATAATTATTATTAAAGCATTTTATCAAAATTGGAATTATATTTTGGATTATAATTATCTGTCTTTGGTGATCACAATATCTTTCGTTCAGACACTCTTATGTATTAAGTTTATCTTTATCATTATTAATTTTATCATTAAAAATTTACCCTTCCACATTTAATTTTAATAACTTCCCTCACTGGTTTTTTTTTTATTTAGGTGGGGTTTAGACTAACAATGTAAGTTAAAATTTTCAAATTTCACTAAACTTGTAAGTTTTTAAAAATTTTATTCAACATTTTTATTTAGTCCTTAAGACGAAAGAGCGTAGTCGTCTATCACTCAACTTTCTACTTTGCGATTATATTCGTACTGTTAAGTCGTTTGGACATATGAAACTTTTTTAGTTCACCAATATATCGACAGAGCTTAGTTGTTGGGAAGGCAAGGAATGAACTTATTTTTTTAAACAAGGGAAAGTACTTCTCGGTTTACATATTTTCCTTCTTAGATATTTTAGCAGTTAGGTAAGATAGGAAGAAATGTAACAAAATATGTCACGTAATTTAATTTGAAATAACTAACGACATAGTTTTCATAGGTCGCAATCTGATTTGCATTTGGGCTTATTAGGTTAGATTCTGGGTTAAAATTTAGTTTAGGAAGTAAACAGAAAATTTAAAGATTAGTTAAAATATTACATAATATACATGAATAATATCACTGAAAATCGGTAACTGGCACTTAAAAACGTAGAATAATTACGTATTTAATTTGAATACGTTTTAAGCTTGTTATTAACGTTAATAGCATCATTAAAGCAATGTATTTCGATAGTATTGACGTAAATTACGTAGTAGGTACGTAATTATTTTATACTATTAATCTAACTTTAAATTATATTCTTAACTATTTACATTTATCCGTACTCATATGCGTATAAATACACGTAATCTATTGGTTGTTTTGTGCTGAAGGTTTTTTTATGCAAATCAGAATAATCAACTACATTTGTGTGATATACAAATCGACGATTATTCTAGACATCCGACTCTCGACGCTGTGTCTTAAAAACTCAAAGTTACAGCAGATTTTTATTCAATCGTTTGATGTTTAGTCAACTACAGCATCATAACACAATAGGGAATAACTTATACGAAATCGTCGTTGGATATATTATATCCTCGCATGTAATTTATTATATACTACGTACATGCTTAAGAGCCTTTAAGGAATGTAAATTAAATTAATATATAATTTATATTTTGTGCTTTAGTTTTAATTTTAACAATGATAAAAATGTGAATTTCTCTAAATTAAAGTTAACTCCAAAAATTACAACGTTGTTCGTTCCTATTACAATAAGATTTATTTACGTTAAGCTAGTCGTAGCTAATATTTGTATTTTTTAATAAGTAATTAAATTCTTTGTAACAAAAAGTGTACTCTACTAAATTATTAAAATAAAAAAATTTTAATTATAAATTGTAAAATTTGATGAAATTAGCAAAGGTAGGTAGCTGAAAAAACAGCTTTTGTAAATAAATATATTATTTTAGGCATTTTTTTAAATAACATATTATTACTTCCTTAAAGTAATTATATAAAAATTCATGATTTAGTATAATCAAATATTCTAAAATTTAAAAACTTCGAAAAGATTATATTGAATACATTTAAAGCAATTTGTATAGTAATAAAAATATTATAATTTTAATGTTCTTACCTTTGATGAAATCCACTGCCATTTCCAAACCATAAGTGTCCTTATCGCAGTCGTCCAGTATATGCGCCCCAATAGTAATGTTAGGTAGAAAAGTCTTTAGGGGATTATTAATCCGATCTAAGGTGTAAAGCATAGCCTCGAGTGCCTGTATGCCACCTTGCGGCATTATAGGACCGCATGTTACCGAATCCTCTCTTTCGTGTACCATCATTAAACCACCTAACACTAAATTTCCCTCAACCAGGGCTTCTTTCTTAACAGGCCAATAAATTTCTTGGCCGTTTAAATCCGGTCGATGTCTAATATGGTGTTTCATTATCGTTGCCGATTGCGTATCTATAATCTTTTTTTGCTTAAACTCCTCTGATGCGTTTATCCTTTCCGTACCTTCTTCATGATAAAATAACAAATTTTTACGATTTCTATTATTGACGGGGTATTTATCAAAAAAGTTCATGAATCGCTTAATGTGATTGCGATTATAATGACGAAGTTCGTTTAAACGTTGGTAATTCTTTTCACCATTAATTAAATTCAACAAACTTAACAAACATACAACATCTATAAAACTAAATTTCATTTTTAAATGTTTATTAATATTTTATTACCATTATTTTTGTGATATTTTGAAATTGTTCAATTTATTCACGTACTTCGCACATTTGATTTAATTAAATTTTAACTTCAAGTGTTCTCGAGTATATTTAGACCTACAACAAAAACGTAATTCCAGTTATTTATGAAATTTAATATTAATAAGCTAAGTTTACTTTTTAATTCTTTGAAAGATAAATGATTGTTAAAACTTTCCTTTCAACCGAAGATGAAGGTACGAAATTTAAGTAAAACATTTTACTATAATTACTAACGTTTTTGAAATTTTCCACGACGCTTTTTATTGGCCAAACCGTAAAGCACTACATTTTTATTTTGTTTCTTTTATTATTTATTTCTTTGAAAAAAAAAATATTGTATCACCCTTATGGTGTTTCAGCTCTTAAAAATAAAAAAGCAATCTAAATTTTCCGCGGTCGGTGTAGTGAAAATTTATTTTAAAACTTATATTTTCTTATGCTAGACGACTAAATTAAATGCTCTTTAACGAAGTTTTGGAAACATTTCAAATTGCACATAAAAACTGGATTTGTGGTATCAACTAATTTTATAGGCTGGATGGAAAAAGAAGGCCTCGAGATTAATTAAATTTTAATGGAGAATTGATTAAACTGTATGAAACGAAAAGTAATAGGACCCAATTTATACAAAGCCAAAATATTAAATGAACCTGACTATCAGTAGAGATATAATAAAATTATTGCAACCAACTTAAAATGTATACTAATTACTTAAATCAAAAAAATTAATAATAAATGCCCTTTTTTCATTTTCAAACTCAGAAATTGCAAGCTTTTGATGTACCTAATAAGTTTTATACAAAAAACGTTTTTCGCTTTTATTTTACTTGCAACGAAGAAAAGTTTTTATTACTAAGTAAATTAGTTTTAATAATACGTGAAAAATTGCAGTTTAGGATTTATATTATTTGCGAGAGTGCTTCAAAATGGAGACGAATTTTCAATTGAAAGAAGGTAACTGCCAATAATTCTTTTTAAACTGCAAATACTTTTTGTCACAATGACCCACAAGACTGCTCAAATCGTACACTAAATCATTACATATTGAATTTTTTTGATTCCTTGAACTTGGGTTTAAGTGATTTTAACTTTTTTGATCTCCGAAGAAGCATTAAAGAGATAATAATTCTTTACGTTTCCGAACTTAAACGAATGGCTGAGTAAGCAACTCAAAGTTGCAAGAGGAAGGAACTTGTGTGAAAAGAAAGCGGAATATTATGTGGGCGGCAAAGTTCATGAAAAAAACTTATTTTAATTTTTCTTTTTGAAATTTTCCGGAAAATAATTATATAGCTACGAAAAAATAATAACTGTAATTAAATTTTGAAAGACAACATCTATTTTCTTTCTTTTAATAATACTCAAATGTCGTTATTGTTTAGAAATCTTCTACAAAAAAAAATTAATTTGTCGAGAACATTAAAGAACTTCGCTAGTCATAAATTTTCTTTTCGAAAACTTCAAAGTTTGCTTGCTAATCGGCTAAGGCAAAATATAAAATTTACAATGCTACAAAAGACAAGAAGAGATATTGGATATAAATCCATAAGACGTTTGCTGAAAATCCATTCGAATAAGATATTTCCTGTAACCGGAAATAGGTAGACTACTAGAATATTTTATAAGCAGAGAGAAAACGAATATTAGGGTGACTGCACGGTTTTTAATAAAAATCATTTCGAATTTTACACTATTGTTGAAAACATTGAAGTGATTTTATTAGGTGAACAAAAAATTATTGTCAACATTAAAGTTTTTGCACAATTTTTTATATTCTTTGATTTAGAAGTGCTTTGGAAAGTCGTTCAGATCGAACATCAATTGTAAACATTCAAAAACGTTCAGTATACTCATAAAAAAGGATTCCCGAGAGGGTATAGCATTTGTTTGCTAAGAAAGATAGTCCTGGATATTAGAGGGTATAATAAAAAATACATTACTACTGTTTATCTGTTTTTAAGGGTAAAGTAAGAACAAATTAAATGAGTAGGGTTTTCTGCTCAATTCTTTTTTCATCATTATGGTATTGTGCCCTTCCATAAAACTGGCCCTTTTATCTACCTTGAGTAATCGTCTGATTCTCATGCTTATGAGCATGAGGATTATGGGCAAGTGTTAGTTCCAATAAATAATTTTAACATTTTTTATTTAATTGTAAAATCGCTGTTTGTTCGAAAATATTATTCTTTATAGTGCCTGTTTTCAGCAACAGACACATCGATTTTAGAGTTTCTAGTTTTGAACGTGGATTTCCATTTCAATTCCTTTGATTATTATATTTAAATCCTTGCGTGTCTTTCAAAATAAAATTAATTAAAATATTAATTCTAAAAACAAATTTTAAATGTTGGACGTTTTTTAAAAATTAAAAATAGTCATTAAATTTTTAATTTTGAGTTATACGAATAGGTAAACAATTTAAAAAAATTATTTTAATTAACGTGTCGGTTTATTTGATGATCTTAATAATTTTTATTAAATGAAACTGTGCAAATTACAAAATGTACTATGTATACAAGTACTTACACCAGAGATATATTATATTTACGCTCAAATATTTATTTAATTTTTAACGAGAAGAGTGATATCAAAAGCAAAAATTTTTACAAAAAGATATCGAGTCTATTCAAACCAACCGAATTATAAATATAATCAAAATCAAACCAATAATCAAGTTGAAACGCAAAAATATGTAGATACAAGAAAATTCCTTGTTTTTGCAGTCTACTTTTACATGAATAGGTATATTCAAACAAAAATCTTATTAATGTGAGTTTTTTCAAATTTTTCTTTAGTGGTTACAGCAATTAAAATTCTGAAAAGCTCGATTTTTCATAAACAACTGCTTGAATTATTTCCAAAAAAAATCGTAAAAATACGTATTAATTAGCAAATACAAGCCAAATAAACAATTTTTTAAGAATGTTGAAAGTTTTCAAATCCTCTTATCTGCAAGCAAAAAATGTTAAATGATTTATCTTTTCTAAAACATAAATCGATTTGCAAAAATTTGGACTTAAAATACTATATTCGTTTCAAAATATACTTTTCTGTAGGTATATTAAAAAATTTAACATCGTTAAAGCGCTTGCTTTAAATCCAAATATATAAAAAATTATTTTTTGAAAATAATCTTAAAAATACTACCAACAAATACAAACATTTAAAAAATATTTAAATCCTTAGATTAACTCTAAAATTTATATTTTTATCATAAAATATAAAAGCGAATGTTTGTCGACGGAGAGCTATAACGAAGTAAAATTGTAACTGGTGATTCAATACAAATCTTTAGGTTAACGCCGCTATTTCCAGTGCTAAACACAATCTCAAAAATATTTTATTAATAAATCCATAAATTTCATCGCAAATTTTTTACTTAATTATTTTCTAAAATCTATAAAATTTTCATAAAAATTTAAATTGCGATAAAATCCGATTTCGTCAAATATGTTAATAATTGTAAAACAAAAAGTTTGCTTTTTCATAATCTTACTAAAACAAACACTACTATTTACATTGTACCAACAAGACTTTCTTTTTGCGATATCTACTAACATCAAAATTATAATTCCGGAACTACTCTCTTATTGATTAAGTTTATTAACCTTAAAATATAAATTGTACAGTCAATCAATCACCTGTAGTTAGTTAAATTTTATATTAGTCAAAATTTAATTTACATTTAGTCAGTTGAATTAATTTATTTCGAGTCAAATTATTATTTTAAAATTAAAGTTTTGCAATTCGTATTTAAATTCTTTCCTTCCGTCTGCGACATCTAAATTATCTTTCATGCTCGTAATAATTCGGTTCTGTTTAATATGTCCAGACTGTTACACTTTGGAGTTTCAGCCAATCCACAGCTTTGCCGCGAACTGTTCATTTCCTGACCACAACCCTCCACGTGTATTGGCAATGCCACGTCAGTGGACTTTAATTTTCTAAAAAAACAAGTCGTTCGGTGTTTTGGCACTTAAAATTATTTTACCATTTTTAAATTTTCCAACTGTTAATAATTAATGTTTGATCGTGATTTGAAAAATTATTTGTGATGTTAAGTGTTTCTTTCATCTAAGTTGTTGCGAGCAGCGAGCACATCTCAGATATCGTTATTGTTTCGAATTATCATTAAGTAACTCATTGGGGAATTTATGTACCGTCAAGCTCATCATTTTTGTCAGCCTCAAAGCTTCTAGTAGAAGTTAATAACAATTGCCGTCACTACAATGCTAATAGATTTATTCATTTTCTGTCAACATCTCTATTATTTACCGCAAAACTACTTTGAATTCTATCAACTGAGTTCGTCTATCTTAATTGTATCAAGTGTCAAGGTCATGTAAGTACATTCTTTTGTTTTGTTATTAAAAGTGCCAACATTATTTGGGTAAATGTGTGAAAATTACTCACGAGTTTTATTTTGCTACCACTCGCAGCGCTGAAGATTTTTGTCAAGCCTTTTGCTGCATTATTTAACGTTTATTGCCATTATTTTGATTGTTGTTCATAATCATTAGTTTTAAAATTAAAAATATTTGTCGTAACGCTGCTTTCAACATTATGTTTGATAGATTTAAGACCATCATGATACGGTCAACAAGTCACTCATGTACCGTATTTTCAAAATTATTATACATTTTTTTTTGTATAACTGTGTTTTTCCGTTTATGTTAGTCACAGGTCCAAAATCTAAAACTCAGTTGGATGGGATCTTATTTACGTACGGCTTAGGGAAAAACTGCTAACTTATACCATTTGACCAAGGGATTAACCGCTGGTAAAGTTTTTGTACACATGTCATGAAGTACATAAAATCTCATGTGAAGTACATGAAGTACTTGTGAAATACATGAAGTACTTGTGAAGTACACGAAGTACTGGTAATATACATGAAGTACGTGTAAAGTAGGTAAAATACATGTTAAGTATATTGAAGTACAAGTGAAGTATCATAAGGTTAATACATTTTTGATGAATCAGGCAAATTTTAAACAAATCCAGTTTAAAAATGGCTACAAAACAAAAAGAAATTCAAGACAATCAAATACAAAAATAGTCAAATTTGGGATACAAATTTAAACATTATTTCAATCAAGAGATGACAGGAATGTTTTAAGTAAAACATTTTCTTAATTTTATTTTTCAGAAAATTCTAAAAGAAACAGCATCAATCACAGCACTCAATTACTAAACATCAATCCCTTCCATTGCAAATTTTTAATTCAAAAGTCTAAATTTATTGTGAATTCTTTATCTTGGGTTGGATCTTTTTGTTTTTAAATTATTTAAAAATTAGTTAGGAAGGGACGGAAACCTGTTAGCTCCCCTCACAATTTTGAAAATAATATTAATAATCGTTTGTGCATAATTGCACATAATTTATTTTCGCTTTATCCTTTTTTACCCCCCACCCCTGCCCTCCGCCCAAGAATATGTCATAATTTTTAAGAAAACTAAAACGGTAGCGGAAAGTTTCCACTATATTTTCAAACTTTTAATATGCCTGCATTGTAATATTTGGTACTGACAGGTGTTTCACCCCCCAAAACCTCCTGGTTCGAGTAGTTTATTTTTTATCAAAAGTAAACTGAAGATCACCCGTTGCAGAGGCACTGGAGGGTGTTCCACACCCCAGACCCCCGGATTGATTAATTTATCTGTTATCAGAAGTAAACTGAAGATCTCCCGTTCCAAAGGCACTGGAAGGTGTTGCACACCCCCAGCAATTCCGGATTAATTAATTTATTTTTAAATCAAAAGCAAACTTAAGATTTCCCGTTGCAGAGCCACTGGAGCGTGTTGCACACCCCCAGACCCCCCGGATTAATTAATTAATTTTTTATTAGCAGTAAACTAAAGATCTTCTGTTACAGAGGTACTGGAAGGTGTTCTACATCCCCGGATTAAGTAGTTTATTTTTTATCAGAAGTAAACTGAAGATCTTAGGTTGCAGAGGCACTGGAGGGTGTTCCACACCCCCAAACCCCCCGGATTATGTAATTTATTTTTTATCAGAAGTAAACTGTAAACTTTTTTACAAAAAGTAAACCGTTGCCTCTGCAACGGAGATCTTCAAATTACTTCTGATTTAAAAATAAATTAATTAATCCGAAAGGTTAGTGTGTAACACCCTCCAGTGCACAAATTTTAGAATAAAAACCATTGCAGACATAAAGAACCTCCCAGACCCCCGGTTTAACTAATTTATTTTATTAAAAGTGATTAAATATATAAGCACATCCCAAGTTTTTAAAGTTAGCTATGGCCAAGTGAATGCGTTTAATTCATAATCTGACAATTAATCATAAACTGCATAATTATAAATTCCGTACCCTCTGGGGTAGATCTCTGCAACGGGAGATCTTCAGTTTACTTCTGATAAATAATAAACTACTCGATCCGTAGGTTCGGGGTGTGGAACACCCTCTAATACCTCTGTAACGGGAGATCTTCAGTTTACTTCTGATAAAAATAAACTACTCAATCCGGGGGGTCTGGGGGTGTGGAACACCCTCCAGTGCACAAATTGCATTGGGCAGAAAGCCCCAGACCCCCCGGATTAAATAATAAATTTTTTTTATTTTGATAAAAAATAAATTAATTAATCCGAGGGGTCTGGGGCGTTCTGCATGTTCTGCAATGTTTTTATTCCAAAATTTGTGCACTGGAGGTGTTCCACACCCCCAGACCCCCCGGTTTAAATAATTTATTTTTATTAAAAGTAAATTAAATATTTAAGCATATCTCAAGTTTATTAAAATTAGCTATGGCCAAGTAAATGTGTTTAATTCGTAATCTGACAATTAATTATAAACTGCGTAATTATAGCAACGAAATATCTTCGGTTAAACTCTGATAAAAATAAACTACTTAATCCGGGGGTCTGGGGGTGGAACACCCTCCAGTGCACAAATTTTGAATATCGGTAAGTCACTGAATTACCGATGAAGTACGTGAAATACAATGAAATATCCGTATCGGTAGTACCATGAATTATTGATGAAGTAGGATGAATTGCTGGTGAAGTACGTGAAGTCCCGTGAATTACTGCTGAATTATATGAAGTACGAAGAAGTATGAAGAATTATTATGAAGTACGTGAAGTGTGAAGTTAATTGTACACGATTTCCTCTAGCGGTTGACCCCTCGCATTTGACATTAGTAGTTATGCTTTTTGTGATCTATCGTTACCATCTCGATTTTGACCTATTCGGGCGCATGCACAATCAAAATTTATTCTTGCCTGACCCCGACCTCACGGCGAGTTAGTCGGCAATTTTAGGCCTTGCTCCGGGTGTACGCGCCGGCGAAAATAAACTGGAACAGGTTCTTAATAATTATACATCGTCGGCCAATAATTTTGTATGTCTTTAAAAAATTGAAAAAAACATTGAAATTTGGCAACTTTACGAACGCTTCAAAATGTTAGTCATAAGAAATACGAGAAGAATTCCTAAATAAATAAATAATAATGATAATTAACCAAAAATAATGTTTGTTTTTAATTCCTACTTTCCATTATAAAAGATTTTAATGAAAAGTATATCAATCAAAAGATATATTATTTGCCTCTAAAGATATTATACAACATTTAGTAGGTACTTATTTTGTTTTTAATTATTACTAAAAATACAAATATAAAATTTTAAATAGTGGTTTTTAAAATCCCGTTTTAAAAAATTATTTTTTTCAACTACTCCACTGGTACTGCAATACATTTTTACAATGGAAACGTTTTTCTCCACAGAGTAAAAACTATTTACATTCATTGTAGCGAAAATTTATTTTAAACTGTCAAAGTAACTTAATAAAAATTATTGTTATTGAAAATACAAAATTCATGCATCAAAAATTTTATATTACGTTCCAAATCATATTAAATGACAATATGTAATATTCCGTTTCCATGTATTTTATATAATAGTTATTAACCGTCTGATGACGTCAATAAGCATTGCTGAAAGTTCGCAAAAACTAATTTCAATTTATTGTTCAGTTAACCTGTAAATTTTTAAATTTTAATTTAATATTAATTTCGCAGGTTATATTATATAATTTAAAAACGATATATGGCATAACCCCTAAAGTGCGTTATAACTTTTGGTCCATTTTATAAAATCACAATAAAGCCTTTCATGAAGTTTCAGAAATTAGCTAAATGTATTATTTGATGTAATTATGTCAAGACTAAAGTTAAACTGCGGTTTGCCACTTCAAAGGTAAAACTAACAAATCATTGGTTGGAAACGATATAGAAATCAAATTTCCTTCATGTCGTGCCAACATTCTAAATTAAACGGTGTATATGTTTAACTTCCTGAACGAAATAAAAAGTATCAGCTTTTAATGCTTCAGTGTCACGCAATTTCTTAAAAATTTTCAATTAATTAACATTTGGTTACACATTTTTAAATTTGTTATGGGCGACTTAGCAGCTACAGTTTTATATATAGAAATTAACTCCAACCCCAGCGGGGGTTATTTAATAATAATGATTTATAAATAGTTTATTAACTGGTGAAATTATATGTTGAATATAAAATTTTTTAATTTTCCAAGCGGTGTCTTAGACTAGAAATGTAAGTTGGAAAATTTTAAAAATTCAAAAATTTTATATTCACATAATAATTATTTAATACTTGAATTATTGCAGTACGTTGTAAATTTTGAATATTTAATAATTAGCTAATTTTCCTTATTTAAATTTTTGGTTTTTTCCCATTGAAAGTTAAACCTAAATGTTGTTAGTACAATATAAAATTTTGATAGGGTTGTAAATCAGAAAACAATGCTTGTAATTAGCACCTTGTCCAAAAAGAGTTTTAATGATGGAACAAAATTCTTTCACGTTTAGTTTAAATTGTCACGATATTTTCGAATCGTGCTGTTACCTATGTTTCCAGTAAATCACCTAGCACAGATGTGTTTATTTGAGTTATAGTGGCCACCTGATAGCGGTTTCGATTGTTATATAGTTTGGCAGTGACAGTCGTTCCTTCTGAAGCAGTGTGTTGAATGTTTTCCAATAAAATTGTATCAATAATTGAATATTTAATTTTACATTAATAATTTTATTAAATTACATTGTAGATTTATTGCAGTTTACTTTTTCATGTTATGGTAAGTTTTATTTAAATTAGAAGATTTTTGCATTCCAAAAAATGATAAAAGTCAACGTTTGACTCGTTAAATTGCTAGGGAGCGATATTAAATAAATATTAAGCATTAGGTCCAATCTGTACAATAACTGTAATTTATTCTAGAAAAATTATAATTATGTGTGGAATTTCGTTAAAACAATGATATGCTACAAGTACAAGGAACTTTTATTCACAATAAATTTCATAGCAACTAACTAATCGAATACAAGTAGGTATATTTATAATCATAAGACATTAAAATTTATAGAATCAATATCATGAATTGATAAAAAAAGTTATATTGTTTAATATTTTTGTTGCTATAGAAGTCATGGATAGATTAATTTTTTTGAGTATAGGTTCGATATATTGACTCATTGTCCAATTACATTGTTGAGAAATTGATTGAAATTTTGACAAAAATAAACTCATTTCAGTTCATATTAATAATTATGAGAGCATAGTCGAGTAAATTTCATTTTACAATAATTACAAACGTTGCTGCTCTTTCTAGTGTGTTTGTAGCTGTATTACAATGGTGTTTGATTTTTATCGTTACAACCCACCCCTGGCATACCACGATTTAATCTAGTCTCTGCTCTGTAACTAATGAAAGCAATTAGTATTATTAGACATTTCTATTGACATGATTACGTCCTCAAAGACAGATAAAACACTACGTGAGTAAATTTGAAGGACAAAAGAAGTAACTTTTATGTAATCAATTTATGCGATCTGCTGTAGTTTCGGAAGATTTGCTTTATTTAATTCAAAATAATAAAAACTGTTTCAATTATCTAGAAAGCACCCCAGACACTCTGGGGAGCAGAAGCTCAATAATAAACGATCGAAAATGATTGATATTGCTTGATTTATGTAGCCTTATTATTACAGTTTTACTGTTAACTTATTCCGTTACAAATTTCAAATAAGTAAAAGCAATAAATAATACATTACAGTAGGTATATTATTTAACAAGCGGATAGTGAATGTTTGCGCTAGATGAACACTATAATTTATATAAATGGGGAAGGAAAAATTTATAAGAAATTAGCTTGGTTTAGTGTGAAGACGTCGGGTTTCTTTTCCATATTCAACAAGGAGCCAAGAAACAAAAACATTGTGTAGATTTTCAGTTAAGAAAGAAATTATTAACACGAAAAAAAATTGTTTTATTTAGTACATGAAGAGGAGAGGAGGAGGATCAAGAGGAAAATTTTCAAGAGAAACGCCTGCCAGATATTTGGTTAATTTTTTTTTATTTTTCATTGTAACAAAATGTTACTGAAATTTATTTAATAATGAAGATCATCAAATAAAAGTTAAATTCAATTTAAAAAAACTGTGTCTACTTTTAAATAACACAGCCTGCGGTAGCGGCATGATATTCTACAATCGTTCTGACAAATGTTTGCTTTTCATATATTTAATTAATCACAATATGATTTGATATTTTTAAATGTTATTTGTCTATGTCATGTGTTTGGTGAGAGTGACTTTCGAAAAAATCACCCTTTGTTTGCGTGCCACATAATATATAAAATCAACAGAAATTACAAAAATAAAATTGTAGCATACCAAATGTTACCAGATAGGTTAAGTAGACTGAACATAAGAATTGGATAAACAGAGCGGAATAAAGCAGTATTGAATTTTAAAACAGCAGAAAATATCTTATTAGATTTACCTACAACAAAAATTTAATATTAAAAATGTATGCAAATTATTTCTGCAGCTTTAAAAATAAATTACAAAAAATGTACTTGTAATGTAAATGTGGGTGTCCTTATACGTAAATTTACAAAATGTTTCGATTTTAAAGCAAGAATTTGAATTTGCTCGGTTAATATTAATCAAATATTAAATTAAACCAAATTGTACAATTAACTTCCAACCAATTTGTAACACAAGCAATTTAGAGAGTAGGATACGTAATTGTGTTATAAATCATCCGGAATATTAATTGATAACCTTTTTGTATTCCATTTATTAACAAAGGAAATCACAAGTTAATTTGTGAATAATAATGATAAGGTAAGTGATGAAACACTTTAACATTACTATCAAGTTGTCCTAAAATCATTGATTCGCAGGAAAGAAATGCTAAGCTCTCGTCAATCGTCCGAATTTATTTATTTTTCTAACCACAGAATGCCGATGTCTACTTAAAAGCAGAAAGAAACTGAAAAATACAACAATAAGTAGCTCTTATTCATCAACGATTCTATAAAATTCCACTTGTGGTCTTATCAAGGTCCTTGCAATAGGCCTGGTCTAGGTTTTGGGTTGAATTTAATTTTTGAACTGTGATCCAACATCAGTTCTATAAAAATGATGAAATTGATGTACACTATAAATCTCCCCGTGTTTATCCTAAGATAAGCCTAAGGGAACCCAAAGCTTAACGCGAGCTTTCCACTTGCTAATGCTTCAGTTTCAGTAGGGCTACTTTCATGGTGGTACGCCAAAGTTGCCTTTTATAAAAAAATTGCCAAAATAGAGGTTTTACTTCGACCGGGATTGAACCGGTTGCCTTGACATTAGCATTCAACGCCCTTAACCGATAAGGTATAACTGTCGTTTGATCGATAACTAATTTACTTAATATTTTGAAGAGAGTTTTTATCAGTTATTAGTGATGGAAATAGAGTATGAACAAGCAAATTAATTAGTATGGCATTATTAAGCTTCCTAATTGATGCCTTTTAAGTTAAGCGATAAAAATTTTGTACCTACTGCTAATTACGTCACCTATTGGTTAATGTAAAACTAAAACATTTCAATTAGTACGAAATGTAATATTAACTTGAACCTATGATACACTCAGATTTTTTCATGATATTCATTTATATAATTCATTATAGTAATTAACAGTAACGTTACAAAAGCGCTACCAACAAATAAATTTTGAATGTTGCCATTGTGCGTAATTAAAATCCAAGTTATATAAAATAAATTAGGTAGTGTTTGTGCGGTAGCAAATTTGCTGGAAATAAATTTTTTAATAAGTCGGAAACCTATTTAGCAGAGTGAAGTAACATTTTTAGATTAATAATTAAGTTCCGAAATTACTTTGAACTAAACTTTATAATAACGACATTAAAGCAGTTTATGCCGAGTTTGTGTAACACAAAGCGAAAGCAAAATTAAAAGAAGCAGATTATTCACTCAATGTACATTGTTAATATTTGTTTTTTTTTTGGGAAACTTGTAAAACAAACTTAAACCAAATTATACAAATGACAATATTAGAATTGAACAACAAAAACATCTGAATGCACTGCATTCATAATTAATTACAGTTCAGCCATCCAAATATTTATTTAATTTAAAACCAAGGAGATAATATTGTTTAGAATTATTATTAATAATAATTCAAAACATTTGAACATAAACACAATCTCTCTCACTATTAGTTTTAAATTAAAACTAATATTTTCATTCAAAATATTAAATAAACTGTAAAGCTTTCCTTTGCGCTATTGCAATATGCAGCTTTCAGGAATGCAACGTCCCTTTGAGTCGCACCACGGGAGGAAATTTATAACTCAAAGAGAAGGAGCAAGTGTTAATTATGGCTAAAGCAGGTAAAAGGATAATACAGACGACATAACCGGGAGTTAACCACTCGAATACCCAATATTTCAACCTTTTGTTATTTTCTTGCGAAATAACCTTGAGGTTTGCAAAAAAAAATCTTGTATCATATAAAACTTCATGCAAAACTTTTGCACACTTTTTCACTTGGGCGTAAAAGGAGCTGGTTTCGAAACTTGCTACATAAATTTATAAGTTTACATGCTGCAATTACCATACGTTTACTTAAAGTTTTTGTTTTAAATAACTTCTATTATTTCAAAAATATGCATGCCGCACAGATATCTGAAATATATTTTCCCGCAAATCGAGAACCGATTCAATTTATGATTAACAAAGATTATCATATTGTATAAAATTTAAAATAAAATTTGAAATGGGAAATAACCATTCGCATGTTCAACCTCAAGTATCATCAAGCTTCCATCTTAAGTGCCATCCAAGTCTTAATAAATTAGGTAACGAAACGTAAGCTATCCTTTTCTTATACCTCGTTTATGTTAGATTGAAAAACACTTACGTTTCAACGTTTTAAGGATCTTTCACTAATACGTTTAATAATTCTTAATTAAAAATCCTTTTGTTAAAATTCCGTAGAGGTATTCTCGTAGAGAAATTTAAAAAAAAAACAATAAAAAGTGTTGCGAAACTTGTGCTGCACTTTGTTGTGCTAATTCAAGTATTTCTTAACAGCAGATGGAAAACCTCAGAAAATACAATTAGAGAGCTGTTCAACGTAGAAATGGAGTTGAAAACCTCACTAGTCAACGTATATCTATCCAGCTATTATGTAACGTATAATTAAACTTTTACTTGATATTTATTTCTAAAAAATTCCAAACAATTTATTATACCACGCTCTCTTCTTCGACAACTGAAAGATATTTTGTTAGTAATTCAGTTAAAAAAATAAACAACTATCGATAAATTTTTGTTGATTTTCTAAAGAATATTTCGACAATCAAGTGAAACAAAAATACCAGAGAGAAAAAGTTCATAACTAATTATTACTGATTGGTGTGTTAACTGGCGTAAAAAGGAGTGAAGTTACCTTAAAGGTAAAATGTAAGGTTAAGTAGAAATATGTTGCTATATTCATTTGCGTTTGCACAGTTTTCGTACGTTCAACAAAACACAGACATACGCAGTAGTACAAATTTTATGAATTCGTGTTTTACAGTTGGCTGGAAGATAAATTGTCTGACATTCAACATTTTGCGAAATACTAGAAGTACTTGACACAGCGTACCATTTTCGTTACATAGACTGCGTGATATATGACCGTGCT
The DNA here is from genome assembly GCA_036346125.1 of Lycocerus yunnanus. Lineage (NCBI taxonomy): Eukaryota > Metazoa > Arthropoda > Insecta > Coleoptera > Cantharidae > Lycocerus > Lycocerus yunnanus. The sequence goes on along the minus strand of JARFIX010000005.1, from coordinate 3,850,248 downwards.
GCTTTGAAATTTACCAATACAAAGTAAACGTTCGTTCAAATTAAGTGAAAACGTTTTGATTTTCTTGTGCCAGGAACTAACTATAACTTAAAGCTACTTTCTTATAAGTCGTTTAAATTTTTGTAAGTTGTATTTTTATGGAGTTTTTGTTGCTATCAAGATATTTTTCTTTTACTGTTATTCAGTTGAATCATACAACAAGATTTCTGCATTTACATTCTAACATTTTTGCATATTTAATTTAGGTCATGAATACATGAATACATTTTGATGAAGTCAAATAATTGTTCGATCTTCAATCGCCCCTCACTGATGATCAAATTGTATAGCACACATCAATACCATTCTAAATTTAATCTAACGTGATTATTATTGTGAATTAGTTATATCGTATATTTATGGAAATTTGACAACTTTAGAAGAAAATTTAGATTTTCTATTAACTATAATTCACGACAAGATTTTTAATTAATTTACAACTGTACCTGAATCTAAAATTAAATTGTTAATTAGTCATTTACTTAAAGAAGCACATTCCTATATTGCCAAAAAGCGATAACGGAAAGTTTAAAATAACAACAGAATATAAATCTCAGTGAAAAATCTATTGGTTTATGGCGACCAAGTTATCTAGTTAAACAGAAGCAATAATAATTTGAATCATAGCAATATTTATGGTTTTTCGCCTACATTGTAACATTGTAAATGTACGTTTCAGGATTTTGCTTGATGTTACAATAATTATTTAATTTAAATTAATGACTGATGGTTAGGCAACTAATCAATTGATTGTGATTTTTGGTTTTTGAAATTTTATGTTAGTAAGAAAATAAAATTTGTAATAATCTTCTGGTCAGAATGATATGAATGATTAGGGGCGAGCCCTAACTCACATGGAAATGGAAACGTTAATAAAAATTTAGGACCGTAACATATCAGAGTTCCCTTTAACAGTCATAGGGTTTCCAGTCTTGTCCCTCAAGTAACTATTTTACACAATATATTTACAAAGATTTAAATCAACAAAGTGGCTTCATCTTGCCTTACTTTCCCCTATGTGTATGTGTATCAACCCCAGAACAAAAAATTTTCAACAATATTTATGATAAATTGCTAAAAACCTGTAAAAATCAGCTATAAGCATAACACCCGAGATATTTTCAAGAATACATAATTTATTTTGTCGTTTAAAAAATAAAGTGCCGTGAAACTTGTACTCAAAGTTAAATATCTACCGCTTTCTAAACCATCAAACTATAATACGTATTCCAAACAATTACTCGACAAAATAATATAACATTTTTCTTTTAAAACGATATACAATAAGCTCCAAACTACACGAGCGGATTTTATCGCTTTGAGTAAAATCGATAAGCGAAATTATCGTTGTGCTATACTCGCTTTCGTCCGGTGAGAACAATATGATAATCGCTTACGTGTAATTGATAACCGACTCAGCGTATTTATTATTGCCGCGATAAAAAAGCGAAAATATTATCACGTAGTTTAAGAAGCGATTGTCATTTTCAATACAAGCAAAATAGTTTACGCCGAGCGTTATACTCGCTCTCGTTTGGCGAGATTTTCTCGTCGCGATATATGTAGTATAAGCTAGCTTAGTTGTAAATATTTTCTTTTACAAAAACAAATGCTCTGTTTTGAAAATTCTCAAACTTATATTTTATGGTAGATGTTTACATTTACATTTACAAGTATTTCCATTGTATTGACGGTGCGTGCGGACCGATATGCATGAAACAACCATGCTTTTAGCAAGTAAAGCGCTTATCAAAACCGCTTGTAGCGCCCAGAGCAGAGCGTAGGGTGCGGAAAGTGGGTTTTAATAAAGGCATCTACGTCAAGGATCGAATTTACTCTAAAAAATGATTTTCTTCAAAATACTACTTAAATCGACGCGATTTAATGTTTTATTCATGTGTTAACAGTACATATGTATATGTGGCGGCTGCATCAAAATAGTGATAAAATACATGATTTTAAGTAAAATTGCAAAAAATCTAAAATGGGCGGGGCTTGAGGTTCAAATTTAGTCTATCATATTTCGTATTTCAATTTTTGATTTTTTAATGCCTAAACTTGAAAATTTTTAAATTATCCATAGTTTATAATCTTTCTAATTATGTTCTTTTTCATAATTTTATACCATTTCTACAGGGATTTTCAATTCGACTGTTCTCGTACCCTGCCCATTTATTCTTATTGTTCCTTAATATTATTTCTATATAATAAGTATTTCTTTAATATTAAAATTATCAAAATCGATAAAGGTATAATTGCTTAGGTATTCATAAGGTAATCCTCGTTAGTAGTAGAAGAAAGAGCCAAGCAAATTCAGTTAACACTCAAAAAGTATACGACACATCTAGTATGTACTTAGATATATGTTGTTACATGACTGAAACTTTAAATATTTGTTACCCGAATTAAAAATTCTTGATCCGCCAATGGATCTATTTTACATTAAAAAATTATTTTAGCTTAACTTTTTAGCTCCAACTTAAGTATTCTTTTTCAGTTTTAAAACATTTGTTGGTATTTCCCAAGAAGTTTCTTTCCCGCACTAACAAATTAAATTATTTTAAATTTTAAATAAATATCTTGTAAATTGAAAATTTTTGTTCAAAGACATGTTTACAAATTAATATAATTTAAGAATGCACCCCGCTGAGCTTAAGGGTATAAGTACGGTCTTGTTACTTGATTCTCATACTCATCCATATTTAATTGTGGTGCCCTAAATGCGAGGGGTCAACCGCTAGAGGAAATCGTGAACAACTAACTTCACACTTCACGTACTTCATCATAATTCTCTATACTTCTTGGTACTTCATATAATTCAGCAGTAATTCACGGGACTTTAAGTACTTCACCAGTAATTCAACGTACTTCATCAATAATTCACGATACTTCACCTAATTCATCGAGACTTCATTGTATTTCACGTACTTCATCGGTATTTCAGAGACTTACCGAGATTCCAAAATTTGAGCACCGGAGGGTGTTCCACACCTCAAGATCCCCGGATTAAGTAATTTATTTTTTATTTTGTTGCAGAGATCTGCCTCCCAGAGGGTACGGAATTTATAATTACGCTGTTTATAATTAACTGTCACATTACAAATTAAATACATTTACTTGGTCATTGCTAATTTTAATAAACTTGAGATATGCTTAAATATTTAATTCACTTTTAATAAATATAAATTATTTAAACCGGGGGGTCTGAGGGGTGTGGAACACCCTCCAGTGCCTCTGCAACGGGAAATCTTGTTTACTTATGATAAAAAGTAAAGTCAAGGGGTTAACCGCTAGAGGAAATCGTATACAATTAACTTCACACTTCACGTACTTCATCATAATTCTCCATACTTCTTACAGAAGAGACTTACAGAAATACCAAAATTTGAGCACTGGAGGGTGTTCCACACCCCCCAGACCCCCCGGATTGAGTAGATTATTTTTATCAGAAGTAAACTAAAGATCTCCCGTTGCAGAGGCACTAGAGGGTGTTTCACTCCCCCCCCAGCTCTCCCCCCCCGATCAAGTAGTTTATTTTTTATCAGAAGTAAACTGAACTCTCCTGTTGCAGAGATCTACCTCCCAAGGAGTACGGAATTTATAATTAGGTAGTTTATAATTAATTGTCAGATTACGAGTTAAACACATTTACTTGGCCATAGCTAATTTTAATAAACTTAAGATATGCTTAAATATTTAATTTACTTTTAATAAAAAATAAATTATTTAAACCGGGGGGTCTGGGGGGTGTGGAACACCCTCCAGTGCATCTGCAACGGGAGATCTTCAGTTTACTTCTGATAAAAACTAAACTACTCGGTCTGGGGTTCTGCATGTTCTGCAATGTTCTTCATTCCAAAATTTGTGCACTGGAAGGTGTTCTACACCTCCCCTCCCCAGTACTTCATGTACTTCATTAGATGTGTACAAAAACCTTCACCAGCGGTTAACCCCTCGAGTAAAGTACTTGATCTGGGGGTTCTGCATGTTCTGCAATGTTCTTCATTCCAAAATTTGTGTACTGGATGGTGTTCCATACCCCCTTTATTTTTATCAGAAGCAAACTAAAGATCTCTCGTTACAGGGGCACTGGAGTGTGTAATTAAAAACTTTTAATTAGTAAAATAATGACCACCAAAGGTCTATTTAATGTTTAAGATAAAAAAATGTTAAGAAAATCTACTGATGTAAGTTAATTTGCTATCAAATAATTATTATTGAAAACACGTGTCTTAGCTATGATACACATTGACCGTATCGCATGCGCATAAGCTAGGTTGAACTTCATGTAATTCACCAAAAATTTACTAACTTCATGATATTTCACTTGTTCTTCAATATACTTAACACGTCTTTTACCTACTTTACACGTACTTCATGTACTTCACAAGTAATTTATGTATTTCACAAGTACTTCATGTACTTCACATGAGATGTCATGTACTTTATGAGATGTGTACAAAAAACTTCACCAGCGGTTAACCCCTCGCCTAAATAATTTTTCAAAATAGATTTCAGAAGTAATCACTTAGATAATAATTACTGCAACCCATCTAATTAATTTATAAAATTTATAGTATGTACCACGACAAAGACAGAATGTTACGATTTTATGTAAATTAGTAAAAGAGTAAACAATCTGATTTTGAAATTTGGTGTACAAATACCTGTTCGTAAAAAAGATTTGAATTGAAAAGGTCTGGTTTAACCTGAATTAATATATATTTTGAAATAAGCATAATATTAATAGAGACATTTTCTTGGTTTTGTTAAATTTAGAAAGTAAATTGAGAATTTACAGAACTGAAAATAAAGATATCTTTTATTAAAGTCGCAAATAATTTATTGTGATTTAAGTTGATTTTCTCTGTTTGTGAAACTTAACGTGAGGTTTAATTAAAATCTGAAGACAATGCATTAAACTTTTAACGTGAATCTATACAGTTCAAATATAAAATGAGGATCGGAAGTGGATGAATAAATAATTGGAAATTCTTTGTTTAAATTATGCTATTGTAAAAGTTTGATAAAAGTTGTTGTTAATGATGTTGTTTGTAAAATCAACCAATTACGCCATTAATTAGGTATAATTTAAAATGAAGTAATGAAAAACTTTTGAAACAAATAAAATGGTAATAAATGAAACTCACTTTTAAAATTAAAGCTCTGTACTGAAAAATAAATTCTTTAGGCAGTTAACATGTTAGGAGAATTTCTAAAATAAAGCTTCAATTCTCTTATGACTTGGAACTTGGTAAGATTATCTCAATGGTTATTGTTCTTTATTTTATGGTTTTCTTGAATAAGTATCAAGATATCCGAGATTGAAATTATATACCTGCGGTATTAGCATGAAACCAAAATTGAGTTTAAGTTTACGGTAATTTTTGTTTAAGCTCATAGCTATTTTTTATTTAAAAATTAGCTAAGCGTTAAACCACGATGTTTAGGTACATCCCTTGTTTACATTTTGTTGCCGTTTCACAAAGGTTAACTTAATAACGCCACGAGGCTTAGATCTTATATTAAAGCTTAAAATTCAAAATTTCTTGTAGGTCATTGGAATTATGTGTTTTAAAGTAAACTTCTTAAAATAAAATTGCAATTACTGTCTCTTCTATATGGGCCATATCGCTCATACTGCAAAATTTTTTTTTTAGCAATTTTAGATTAAAAAATGTTCCGGAGTAAACGTGTCAATCAAGATGTTATCAATTTTGTTAAAACAATCTCTTCCTTAAAAATTGAAATTGGTAAGGAATTTGTCTGGAATCCCAGATGAATAGAATCCATTAAAACGTAATAATAAAAGGCTTTGGGTTATAATCAGACAGCAAAGTTAATAACAAAACGAAGTGATATAACCGAAATTAATCTTGAAACTTATGTAAAATATTCTCTCCATGAACAATCAATGAGAAAAAACAAATGAAGTAAATTGGTAAGAAAAAATGTAATCAATTTTTTCTCCTCTTTGCGGACAACTCGTCTGTTCTTAAAACTTTTTACAAATTTTCAATTTCTTCAAATTTTCTTTTCATTTTCACTACTCAACTTATAATTTATTAATTAAGTGTACTTAATCTAATATTTATTATCAGAAAAGAAGAATAAATATGAATTATCCACCCAATGGTTGGGAACCAGGTAAGGTTCTGCTTAAATCTTCGGTTTCTAGAAATTTTTAACACACATCACGTATAAGACAATTTTATAATAATTTATTTTTAATCTAACATCTTAACTCCTTCAGTTTAAAAATTGTTAAAATTGATACTTCAAGAAAAGATGTGATTTTCCTTTTGAAATAAAATGTAATGAACACTTCCAAGAGGAGTTGAAAGTGCGTTCAATTAAAGAGCTTAGCATTGTTATAAATGTAAAAACAAAATAAAACAAGAAATTACTTTTAAAATTACAGACATGTCTTAAATAAAAGTAGAAACTTATGTCAGATAAACTTCTAAGTACTTCTAGAAGGTTGGCCGGTTGGCTCTGTGCCATATTGGATAATTTTTAAAATTCGTCGAGTGGGAATCGTGGGTTTTATTCAAGTTTAAACCGTAAAACATAAAAAATATAAAATAATAATTAGAAGTTTAATTTATTTTGCCTTGCCTTCTTTTATGGTCATGAATTTTATGCCAAATAGTAGATAGAACGTACCTAGTAAATTTGAGGTTATGTTATACGTAAAAACACAGCTTTATCTAATTTTTTTCTTTTAAGGTTTCATTGTATAAACGATCCAAGTAGAATGAATTACCCGTTTTTGTGTAAAACAGTTTTATCACACCAACAGTTTTAATATCGAGTCAGCAAGTAGGGAATTGGTTTTTGCAGAAAACGTATAAAAGGGCTGTAACTGCTGACGGAAAAAATCAATTATGGTATAACAAATTTATATGAAATTTAAGTGCACATAAAAAAGGTAAGTATTACATTGTAGCTAATTTCATTGCCTACCGTATAACTATCGGATAGGTAACCAACTTTCGACATTTCCGTGATTTAATCTTACAACAATGTTGCAGAAGTCGAAGTTTACTTAAAAGATTATAGCGAGTTACATTTTAATGGATATAAAGGGATTCCATAATTTACTATCAAATAGCTGCAGATTAAGCAATAAAGCACTGAGAAATTTTGCATTTATGATAAATAAATAATTTTAAAAGCATTGCAATACTGTCGAGTTTGTAGAAACGTTGTTGTTAGATTTAGAGCTCTTATTATAATCTGTTCTATAATATTCGGAAAATTCATAATTTTGTAGTAGATATATATTAAAAAAACTTTACGGTCGTATTTTGTGCACAAATTCATTCAAAAGATTCATGTGACAGTATTATACATGCACCGTTGCGAAAGTACCCGGGATTTTGTAATTTTATAGAACGCTATTTTTCATAATCACTGCTTGTAAAAAAAAACAACCTTGTTAGGTATGCAACCACTTCGACATTCAAGTGTGTGCGCATTTAGCTTCTTTTTTGCAGCGCATTATGCCATTGTTTCCTGCCCATATTTACTGTTATTGAATAAGGTATGTAGTTGCGCCAACTTGATGGTTTGACGTTTTGGAGTTTTCCAATAGTTATATTTTAATGCACAACAATCAAAATAAAGTGACCTCTAGTTCTTTCTTTTTCTGAGTGCAAGTGTAATCGCTAGCCCATCTCCTGCATTGATTTCTACACTTTTAATGTATTACAATAATACTAAAACGAACGAAATTGCGCCACTATCTGAGTTATCTTATTTCCAAAGTCTGTTTCAAACATTTTGACAATCTAGGTTTGATTGAGGTGGTGGTGGTTTAGGTTGGGGTAAAGAGCACGGTGGCAGGTTGGCGGTTAAGGAGTTGCATTTTTACAGAATTTTTATGTTTTATTTCCTTCACAAGGTCTTGACAACTCTTTGAGGTGTTACATCATTATCATTATCATCTTTAGCCCTTTTTCTGTACTTCTGGACTTCAGCAAAAGATCACAGCATTAGAACCAAGGGGTCAACCGCTAGAGGAAATCGTATACAATTAACTTCACACTTCACGTTCTTCATATAATTCTTCATACTTTTTCGTACTTCATATAATTCAGCAGTAATTCACGGAACTTCACGTACTTTACCAGTAATTCACCGTACTTTATCAATAATTCACAGTACTTCACCTACTTCTTCAATATTTCCTTGTATTTCACGTACTTCATCAGTATTTCAGAGGCTTACCGAGATTCCAAAATTTAAGCATTTGACCCCTTACACCTCCCGGATTGAGTAGTTATCAGAGATACACCGAAGATCTCCTATTGCAAAGATCTGCCCCCAGGAAGTACGGAATTTATAATTACGCAGTTTATAATTAATTGTCAGATTACGAATTAAACACATTTACTTGGTCACAGCTAATTTAAAAAAAACTTGGGATATGTTTAATAAATAATTCAATTTTAATACAAATAAATTATTTACACCGGGGGGTCTGGGGGGTGTGGAACACCCTCCAGTGCCTCTGCAACGGGAAATCTTCAGTTTACTTCCGATAAAAAATAAACTACTTGATCCGGGGGGCTGGGGGTTTTGCATGTTCTGCAATGTACTTAATTCTAAAATTTGTGCACTGGAGGGTGTTCCACGCCCCCTCAGATCCCCCGGATCGAGTAGTTGATTTTTTATCAGAACTAAACTGAAGATCTACCATTGCAGAGATCTGTACTCAAGGGGGTACGGAATTTATAATAATGCAGTTTATGATTAATTGTCAGATTATGAATTAAACTCATTTACTTGCCCATCGCTAATTTTAATTTTAATTCAGTTTTAATAAAAATAAATTATTTACACCGGAGGGTCTGGGGGTGTGGAACACTCTTCAGTGTCTCTACAACGGGAGATCTTCAGTTTACTTTTGATAAAAAATAAACTACTCGTTCCGGGGGGCTGGGGGATTCTGCATGTTCTGCAATGTTCTTCATTCCAAAATTTGTGCACTGGAGGGTGTTCCGCACCCTCCAGACCCCCCGGATTGAGTAGTTGATTTTTATCAGATCTAAACTGAAGATCTCCCATTGCAGAGATCCTTCCCACAGAGGGTACGGAATTTATAATTATGCAGTTTATGATTAATTGTCAGATTATGAATTAAACACATTTACTTGCCCATAGCTAATTTTAAAAAACTTGGGATATGCTTAAATATTTAATTCAGTTTTGATACAAATAAATTATTTACACCGGGGGTTTGATGGGTGTGAAACACCCTCTATGCAACGGGAAATTTTCAGTTTACTTCTGATAAAAAATAAAGTATTCGATCCGGGGGGTTCTACATATTCTGCAATGTTCTTTATTCTAAAATTTGTATACTGGAGGGTGTTCCACACCCCCCAGACCCCCGGATTGAGTAGTTTATTTTTTATCAGTAGTAAACTGAGAATCTCCATTACAGAAGCACTGGAGGGTGTTCCCCCCAGATCCCCGGATCGAGTAGTTGATTTTTTATTAGAACTAAACTTAAGATCTCCCATTGCAGAGATTTCCCGGGGTACGGAATTTATAATTATGCAGTTTATGATTAATTGTCCGATTATGAATTAAACACATTTACTTGGCCATAGCTAATTTTAAAAAACTTGGGATATGTTTAATAATTAATTCAGTTTTAATAAAATAAATTAGTTAAACCGGGAGGTCTGGGGAGTGTAAAACCGGGACAAGCGCGTTATTTTCGCTTCAATGTAATTAATTAATCACGGCGAAGCAATGAATTACCAAAGCATTTTTTTGAGCTACCAAACCTTCATGATATTCAAACAAATGAACTAAAAAAAATTACAAAATTAACTAAATAAATCTAAGTTTAATTTAATTAATTGATTGCTATTAAACTAGCAACTACCAAAACTTTTAATTAGTAAAATAATGACCGCCAAAGGTCTATTTAACGTTTAAGATAAAAAAATGTTAAGAAAATCTACTGATGTAAGTTAATTTGCTATCAAATAATTATTATTGAATACACGTGTCTTATATCTATGATGCACATTGTCCGTAGCGCATGCGTATAAACTAGGTTAAACTTCATGTAATTCACCAAAAATTTACTAATTTTATGATACTTCACTTGTACTTTAATATAATTAACATGTATTTTACCTACTTTACACGTACTTAATGTATTTTACCAGTACTTCATGTTCTTCACAAGTACTTTATGTATTTCACAAGTACTTCTTGTACTTCATGAGATGTGTACAAAAAACTTCACCAGCGGTTAACCCCTCGATTAGAACCCAACGACTGCTTAAACCGGATTAATAAATTCCTATGTAACTTCTCTATATTACACATTTGCTTAGTTGGAGTTGAGTTGTACGCTTACCAGTTACATAGAACACAAGTACGAGGAAGCAATGGTAGCTGTAGAAACTCGAGTGCATTTTATGTAGATACATATTGGCATAATATGACCAATATTTAAAATTATAAAGATTTTATTTAAAACTTAAATTATAATAAATTAGTTTTTGCTTCAGATTCTCTCAGTTTGGAACAATGTTTAATATAAAATAAAAACTTTATTTCTTAAACTTTACTGTTAATTAGAATTCTATAAAAAATTCTAACTGATAAGTTAATTTTCATTTAAAAAGTAAAGTTTTGGCGGTAATCAAATTAATTTTTTAGTTACTAAATTTTTATTGTGATTAATTTTAAGAAGTGATAACAAATTTAAACAGTGAATTTAAATCAAAGTATTCAAATGGTATTTACATGGAAGATTGAGAAATTGCAAATTTGTTCATGTGGAAATGGTTCTTTTTATTAGTTTGGTAATATTTTGTTGCTGAAGGAAAGATTTTAACAAAATTTCAATATGACAGTCTTAAACTCGTAGTGCAAGAAGTTTAAAAATTTTGTGATCATACTTGTGGTCAAAAATTAAGAATTCTAAAATTAATCTTAAAATTAATTATAAGCAACAAACGTGAGATTGGTGTTTAATATAAATTAAAATTTCAATGGAAGTCAATTAAATATGAAAAATTATTAAAATGGACGTGAAGGAATCATTAAATTTATAGTTGAATTTCAGTTGGAAACAACTTTTCTAACAGAAGCTAAATTATTGATGGAATAAGAGAGGATAAATAATTTGAAAATATTAAGTAGAACAACATACTTTTTGCAACGTTGGAAGATTTATTTTATAAAGTAAAAAATCGGATGAGCCCATGACTTCATCATACTTTTATTAAATATTAAAAAAATTATTTTTAATAATAAAAAGAAAAAATATTTTCCATTAACCAATGTGACTCAAAATCTAATGAGATCTATGTCTAACTAATTATAAACATACAAAATACCAACTTTAGTTTTGAAATTCTCATTAGTTTTTGAAATATTTAATAAAAACAATTATTAAATAAAAAGATTTAAAAAAAAATTGCTTCCATCAGCCAATTTTATCCAAAATTTAATCAGCTTTAATTCCTGCCATAAACATAACAAATCTCAACTTTAGTTTTGAAAATCTTGTTAGTTTTTAAAATATTAAATAAAAACTAATATTAAATAACAAAATTTAAAATAATAAAAACAATAGTTTTTATAAACGAATTTTAACTAATACATGCGAAAACCTAAGTGTTTAATAAAATCATTTTGTTACTAATTGAAAAAACAATTTTTTTATTTCAATATTATTTTAACCAGGTTTATTTTCCAAAATTAAATGAGTTTCATGCTAATCAAGAATTAATCGAATTTTAACAAATATCATAGCAATATGTACATATATAATATGATATTTTGGGGTACTCCTTGGGGGTAGTGCCAATTTTTACTATACATTTTCATTATTACTTCCTTTTATTTTAAGTATGTAAATATTTCATTATTTCCCAAAATAGTTTCATACTTTGGATCAGATTTTTATTTATTTCTTTTGTGTCATAATAAAGCAGTTTCGTTACTCTTCTTATTTTATGACTGCCAGATAATGCTGGCTGAAAATGCACTGAATGAAAATTACAACATAAATGGTAAGATGGGTGCATTAGTTCTTGTAGAATTTGAATCGATATTTTTAACAATATAAACAAGCGTGTGATTGACAGCTGAAAAATAAACTTTTTCAATGTGTCAATTTTTGTATTTAAGAAGTTAACTTTGTGCCATAACCTCTAAACTAAAATATTTAACGCAAATTCGGTGACAGTATCGATTTGTAATTAAAAAAGGTGCTATAAGAATGTCTTTGTAGATTTATCATTAATTATATTTATAAGAATAAGCAAACGATTGAAGCCTTTAAAAATGTCGATATTTTTACTTTATACATCCAAATGAAAGTAGAAAGCAAGTTGCGGTTTGTGACATTAAGATTGCCATCATTACACCTTTAATATGAGATGTGTTCCTACAGAAAACCATCGAAAAATGGATTACCTTGTAGTATATATTATTTTAGTTATTAATATTACAACATACATCTTTTACTTCGTTTGATCATTCATAAATACTTTTTAGTTACATTTTTATTGCAAAGAGAATTTTGAAATATCTCACAGCTTTATAATACATCATTTATTAAAGCAAGGTCTCTATATCAAACATATAGTATGTACATATTAACATATAGAACTATAGCAGCATAATAGGTGAGCGAACGTCCGAGCAATTAGCCTATTAGCTATTGGCTATTAATGGGCTGTTCTGGGTTAGAAATAGAACCACTCACGTTTTAATTTTTAAAAAAGTTTGCTCGATTATTAATTTAAGTGTTACTAAAACTAATTTGTGGATAAATATTAAGTTAACTGTAATTGAATAAAATATTAACGATAACATTAGAGCAACTAACCAAGAAGTTTTAAACTGTCAAATTTAATGGGCACTTATGAAACTTCTCAAGTTTTCCACTAGGTTGCCTCGAAATTGAAGTGAGTTTCTATTTGGTTTCTCACCACTAATCTTCATACTACTATCATCAATGGTCAATAATGATCTAATTAAATTTTATAAATAATGTACTTTGTTTAATTACAATCTTATTTATGAGAATCTACGATTATCTTAAGACAACAACCCAGTTCTAGTGTACTGTTTCTGTGAAAGATAAAGTTAAGCTGATACTTGTTACTAAGCTAAGTGCGTACTTCTTTACCAGTAAAATTAAAAAGTAATTTTTAATGTAACAAAAGTAGCTCTTGAAAACAATATTATAATATAAACCTTGAAAAGCTCATAATTCCATGGAGAATCAGTGGCCGAACGCTTGTCAATTTATTGAGCTGTTTTCACTAGCTTGAAAAATTATTTTTACTTTTAATCCTTTTTGCAACAATTTTCATCTAATGACTGGAAACTCTTTCGTGGATTTTCAAAAAATAACAATAGATAAATGAAGAAAATTTTTATTTTAATTAAATCTTGCTTTTTAAAAATATCGTAATGGTTTAAGAATTTCTTTAACCTTAGAGCTTTGATAAATTTTTTATTAAAGCGAGAAATTACTCACCCATGTTATTTTGTCACACGAGAATTCAAATTTAACACTGTAATTTTTTAGAAATTTAATATTGCAAACAAATATAACAGCCTGTAACCAACATTTTACAGAATATGCAAGCATAATAAAGCGAGTGCCCTGTATTTATATTATTTATAATAAGTAAAAAATTTCTTGTCAATATTTCATGACATATTTAACAAGTAATATCGATAAGGGTGTTGATGTAAATTTTGTTTAAACTTCATTTCATATAATTATAATTTTTCATAAGTTATTTATTAAAAACTTGTTTTTGAATTCAAATCTATAGTTTCAAATTTAACTAATGAGATTTTAAAAATCGAATAGTAAATTAAAAATACGTAAGTGGAAAAAATTTACTAAAGAAGTTTACATAACTTCAAGAACGAACGTGTATATAAGAACGAACTTTAAGTTTTTCAATTGTAATTTTTCAATCAACAAGATCGGAGATCGGAAAATACAAAATTAAATAGTTATTAGATACTTTGATGTTTTATTATTTAGTATGCTTGAGAAGCGTCTTTTGATCATTCTAATAGAACACAGTCAATTGAACGAAACATATCCTAAACTCTCAACAATTAAATGAAATTGGCTATTTTAATGTATGTATCAAGTTAAAAGTTTTCCAATTTCATACAACGTTTTCAATTTAAAATTTATTTTCTAGGGTTTCAAAGTAATAATGGAAAATATATTATATCTCTACGTATCTCCAATGTAAACTGCATATAAAGTGCAATAAATTTATAAAACTGCTACACCATCGCCAGTAAAATATTTTAATCGTTTTATGTGATAGCGATTAGCGCTGGATACACAATTTTGAATATTATAGATTTCTATAGGATTAGAATAACAATCATTTATTTTTCATACATGCATAATATGTATGATCGGCATTTCTATCTACAATCAATTCTACATTATATAGGTGCATGTACAAAATCAAAACATAATTGTCGAAAGGATGTTCTTTTAAATTTGTGGATAAAAATCAAAAAACTAACATTAGCTGATTATTATTTTTTAATTTAATTTTTATTTGTTCAAACACAAAAGTATTAATTTGAAATTGTGTTGAGTAAATTAATTTAGTGTCAACAATTGCGTGCATTCTCAATAATTAATCAAGAGTAATTAGTTTCAAGGTAACAATATTAATTACCTTATATTCTAATCAGTTTGTTAAAACTATTTTACATTATGGAAATTTCACTTTAAAAAAGTTTTTCACTTATTTATCTTAATTATTGAAAAAAATGCCAAAATTTAAAATTTATATAATTTTTCTTAGATTTAAGTTTTTACAATTTTTTGTTATGAATTTTAATTATTTTAATCAGTCTTTGTTCGGAAGAAATAGTTTGAAATGACAGGGATCGCGTAAGATTATTCAACACGCACGTGCACATAGAGACTACAACGAGTGACAACATAGAGCACGTTTGTAAAACGAGACTGCGCCCAGAGTTTGGTAGACTGCGCGACACCGGAAAACTCGGGCGTGGACAGGCGCTTAACAAGAAAATACGACCAATGTTAACCTTGAAATAAATGAGCCAGCGTCTTAGACTTGATCGCATTATAATAAATTAATAAACCTTAAGTTGTTCAAATGTTTGAATCCTAATATTTCGGATTTTATACGCTAAACACGTGAAGTAACTTTATAGAAGGCAAACTAAATTACTTCGCTACTATTATGCCACTTTTCGCGATTTCTCTATTACAAACAATAAAATTTATTGTTGTACTTATTCGAAGCATTAATAAAGATGAAAAATGGGATGTTAAAATTTTATTTCATTTTTAACTGTCGAGATTGAGGAAACGTAAAGCAAATAAATTGTATGAAATAACGACGAAATAAAACTCATTGAGAAAAATCTAAAAATATTACTGGGATATTTACTTTCTGTAGTAAAACTATAAGCAACAGGTAAATGGATGTAGGCTGAACAGGTTTCTCTTCAGATTATGAAGTAGATACATACATATTTTAAAATATTGTTGTTGTACTGAGAAATTTAATTAAACTTTTAAATACAATTTGATAATTTACTTAAATATGGAATATTCCGTAATAATAACGTTAATGACGGTTTTAACTAACTGCTCCGTTTGCATAATTGGAGATTTAAAAGTAATCTATTGCATTGTAGAATGACTGTTAAAACTATCCTTAACTAATCCAGTAATTATAACTATAACATAATCTAAATTGTTTAGTGTTATATTTTGTGAGTGTTTTGCATTTTAAACATCAAATCAATACTTTAAAAAATAATTTTTGGGTTAACTTTCATTCTTCATTAAATATGTAATGGCTAAAAATTGATACATTACCTACACGAAAGCTTCATTAAATTTTTAAAACCACCGGAGAATTATATTATATTAATATTATATTGATGAAACCTCATTTTTATTTAATTCATCATTACATTTTAATTTTAGATTATAAAATCGGTCTTACATCCTACGCTTTGGTTAAAATTTCTACGTACAGGAGACTGTATGTGACAAGTTCAATATTCGCATAGAGGAGAATGATTTATTTTGGCAGAAATTATTCTTTTAATTTAAAAAATTACGACAGTAAGAATCACCCTGGTATATCGTACAATTAATTGGTATATTTAATTAATTTGATAACAACAGCGCACAGTAAGGTAGTAGGGTTTCTGAACTGTTAATAAATCAAGTACTGTTTTTTGACCAAACTTTTCAAGAGTTACATGTTACCCTGATGTAACATTTTTTAAACAATTGAATATTTTTCTTTTGTTTTAATAAATAATAGTTCGTCAGAAAAATTTGCAGCAGAAATTGCGATTTTACAAAAAAATTAACAGGAAAATTTTAAAAACTACTATTTCAAAACGGTGTAATATACGATTGCTCACTTAATTCTAAATTTCAAGTTGACAATTTTAAGTTCTAAAGTTGTGAATTTGAAAATCATACCTTCAAGTTATTAATTAAATTCTGGGTGACAGTTAAGATAGCCGAAACTGGATTTTTACAATTTTTAAACGAATTATAAGGGTCTAATTAACAAATCTCTTTGGGGTGGGGAGCCTGTAAACCCTAGAGAGGCGGATAGGGAAATGCTTCTCAGATATGAGTGGTACGAGTGAAATGAAATAGTTTCCGCGGACTAACAGGTACACATGCAGCGTCTGATCCAGAGTGGGGGGCTGCAAACAGCGTCTGTTTTTATGTTCGGGGCGGCTGAACTAAATCAGGGAAGGTAACGGGAAACCACCCTGATGATTCTTTTCCCAGGAAATCACTATGGCGAGAAAATCAAAATTAATGGCTCCTAGTCCCGGGTAGCCCTAAAATGGGCGGGGGTGCAAAGAATCTCCCGGCTCAACATAGCGAAATCTCGAAAGGTTAACCGCTAGTGAAGTTTTTGTACACATCTCACAAAGTACATGAAATTTCATGTAAAGTACATGAAGTACTTGTGAAATACATGAAGTACATGAAGTACTTGTGAAGTACATGTAGTACTAGTAAAATACATGAAGTACGTGTAAAGTAGGTAAAATACGTGTTAAGTATATTGAAGTACAAGTGAAGTATCGCGAAGTTAGTAAATTTTTGGTGAATGACATGAAGTTGAACCTACCTTATGAGCATATTTTAAACGTTGAATAGACCTTTGGCGGTTATTATTTTAATTGTTTTGGTCGTCGCTAGTTTAATAGTAATCAATTAATTAAATTAAACTTAGATTTCTTAGTTAATTTTGTTAATTGTTAATTGAAATAGAGACGGTCTTGGCCTAGTAGTTAGAGCGATCAACTACTGATGCAAAGGCATCCGGTTCGATCCCGGGAGGAGTCTAGAAAGGCGAAATTTTCTTTCTGACTTTCTATCTATCTATGACCGTCTCCCGTGCTTCGGAGGGCACGTAAAGCCGGCGGTCCCCCTGAGTTAATTACTGCCAGTATCAACAATGAAAAGGGTTACAGGCACATTCCCCAACCCGGGCTTGGCAACCGTAGGGTCTTAATGCTTAATCCTTTCTCTTAGAGAAAGAAGCTCCAGTCCTGTAAGGGCTGAAAAAAGCTGAAAGATGATGATGATGATGTTAGTTGAAATAACCAATAAGGTGTTTAATTTGTTTTTGTTTTGTTGTGTGTTAGGTTATTTCGTTGTGGTCTGATTGGATGAGTTTGAATAAGGTGCATGTCCTCAGTCCCCGTCTATTGCGAATTTTTAATTTAAAAAAGTCTAAATCTATTGTGGTTTCTTTATTTTCGGTTGAACCTTTTTTGTTTTTGAATTATTTAGAAAATTAGTTGGGGGGGAGGCTGGAGACCTGCTAGCTTTCCCAATTTTGAAAATAATTTTAATAATCGTTTGTGCATCATTGTACATAATTTATTTTCGATTTACCAGGTTTTGTAGCCCCCAAAATATGTCATAATTTTTTTAGAAAACTAAAACGGTAGCGGAGAGTTTCTACTAAATTTTCAAACATTTAATATGTTTGCTTGCATTGTAATATTTGGGTTCTGAAGGGTGTTTCGCACCCCCGAGACCCTCCGGATCGTGATTATTTATTATCAAAAGTAAACTAAAGATCTCTCGTTGCAGAGACACTACAAGGCGTTCCACCCCCAGACTCCCGGATTTAATAGTTTATTTTTTATCAGAAGTAAACTGAAGATCTCTCGTTGCAAAGGCACTGGAAGACGTTCCATACTCCTCAGACCCCCGGATTGAATAGTTTATTTTTTATCAGAATTAAACTGAAGATCTCCGTTCCAAAGGTACACCCCCCAGACCCCCGGTTTAACTAATTTATTTTTATTAAAAGTGAATTAAATACTTAAGCATATCCCAAGTTTTTCAAATTAGCTATGGCCAAGTAAATGTGTTTTATTCATAATCTGAAAATTAATCATAAACTGCATAATTATAATTTCCGTACTCTCTGGGGGGAGATTTCTGCATCGGGAGATCTTCAGTTTACTTATGATGAAAGATAAACTACTCAATCCGGGGGGTCTGGGGGGTGTGGAACACCCTCCAGTGCACAAATTTTAAAATGAAGTAAATTGCAGACCCCCAGACCGATGAAATACCGATGAAGTACGTGAAATACAATGAAATATCGATGAAGTAGGTGATGTACCGTGAATTATTGATGAAGTGCATCGAATTACTGGTGAAGTACGTGATGTCTCGTGAATTACTGCTGAATTATATGAAATACGAAAAAGTATGGAGAATTATGATAAAGTACATGAAGTGTGAAGTTAATTGTACACGATTTCCGCTAGCGGTTGACCCTCGTGAAATCTGTAACAAAAATATGCACGTGAAACGTACGTTATATCAAGCTGGAAAGCCGGATAATCTGGGCCAGGAAATTAAACGCATCAATGTAGACATAGTCGGAGTTAGTGAACATCGATGAATAGGAACAGGAATGTGCCAACATGAACATAGAAATCGATACTACTCCGGAAACAATAGTGAAGATCAAAAACACAGAAATGGAGTTGCAGTGTTCGTAAAATCCGAATTTGTAAAATATGTAATTAACTTCGTCCCAATATCGGAAAGAGTGTGCCTTCTTTAACTGCAAGGTTGTTCATTTAAGGTAAATATTCTACAGGTTTATGCCCCTACTGCCGATAAAAAATATGATAATAAAATAGAAGATTTTTATAAAACAATCGGGCAAGTACTTAAATCACTGAAAAGGGATGAAATAACTATCATAATGGGAGATTTTAATGCAAAAATTATGCCGACGGAGGGATCTTGTGGGAAGTTTTGGACTCGGACAAAGTAACAAAAGGGAGATAGACTTTATGAATTTTGTCAAGAAACCGAAATGGTTATATCTAACGCTTGGTTTGATTTGCCGAAGCAAGATTATACTCGTGGACAGCACCACAGAATGTCTAAGATGATTTGGAAGCAAAAAGAAACCAAATCGACTACATCGTCATCAATAAATAATATAGAAACTTCATTAAACGTGCAAAAACATATCCCGATACTGATATTGCATCAGATCATAATCCCGTTGTAGCCGATGTACAACTCAGATTAAAAGTCGCGAAGAGACTACAGAAAATATGACGTCTATGACCAACATCTTAAAAGTGACAAACAGATTAAAAAAAATAAATGGATAACCGATGAATTGTTGGACCTTATGGAAGAACGCAGACGAGTAAAAAACAATAAAACAAAATACAAAGATTGATAAGATCGAAGATAAGAAATGCGAAGGAGGCGTGGATGAGGAAACAATGCGAAGAATTAGAAGACCTAAGTTCAAAACATGACAGTTACGGTAACATCGTAAGAACAAGAAAATAACAGGCGACTACAGAAAGCAAAATCCAATGATGCTGCTTGATGAGAGAAACCAGTCAGTATTAGAAAATTTAGAATTAAGTAGCTTTTGGGAGAAATACCTAACCAATTTATTCCACGATAGAAGAAATAACATGGAAGATCACGAAACAAACCAGGACGGACCAAAAATTTTAAAATCTGAACACGCATTAACAATAGCAAGAAACAGAAAAGCGGTAGTCCCGAATCGAATACCAGCAGAAGATCTGAAATTGAGATATGACGAGAATATCGACATAATACTAGAATTATTTAACAATATATACGATAAATTCTTGAAAGAGGAAGAATTAACAGATAAAGAAATAACATTTTGGAAAAAAGAGCTTTAAAGTTCATATGTAATGTAATAGTTTCATTGGCTCTTTCAAACCTGTGACAAGTTGAAAAGGTACAAAAGTAACTCCGACTAGCGATCGGAGAGCTGAAACGGGCGTGGACCGTGCAATAGTTTAGGTTGAATTAATTAGGATAATTATTACGGCACAATAAAATAAAGATTATATTTATTAGTTATATTTAAATAAATAAAACCTTACCTAAAATGTAAAAACAAGCAAAACATAGATGATAACGAAAGACCAGCTTAGTGGTAAAAAGTTCAGTCTCCAAGAAACAATTTTGCTGCTTACCGCTAATTAAAAAGTTAATTGTCCATGCACTTTGATGACGAGGTCTTTCTAAATTGTCGGGTGGTGTTGTCCTGATAATATGAAAAGATAATAATAAGCACCCAAGTAGGCAATGCTTTTAGGGCAAGTGTCGACTAACCCTGATTCGAAAGTATACTTTTTCCAATAGAAATTACTTTACCAAACGAAAGAACAGAAAAATTCAAGCTCTTGAAGGTGAGAATCAATGCTGTCGAACTTGTAACAAGGCCCAAATTTAGAAGAAAATATAGTTGAGGTGATAGGCCAATGAAAGTCTAACCAGTAGACACCTTTTTCACAACACATTACCAACGTAAGCATTCAAAAAAGCAGAGTCGCATTCAGCAACATCGTCAAATGAAAAATAGCAAACAAAAATTTTAAAATAATTTTGGAAATTTTCAGAAAAGCAAAAAAAGACAAAAACATAGTCGACCTGAATTGTAAATTGAAAAGAAAATAAATTATAAAATAAATAATTAATTAGAAAATAAGTACGGCTTTAAGTAAGTTTAGATAAAAACTAAAAAAATACGCTCTTTGCAAAGGTACGATAAGACTATCACAAAGGTACAGATAAGACTCCCACGAAGGTAAAGACAAGACTCCGCAATATTCCCTAGACCGGTCCTACATACGGTTTTACTTTTTGTTAATGGAGTAATCGTTGTTTGTTGCTGGATTTGCATTTTGAATTAATAAAATTATTCACTTTAAAATTTTAATTATTTTGTATTCTGCACCATCAATAATTTTGAACTGAAGAATAATTTGCGTTGAACACAGTGTATCAATTCTAATTTTTTATTTATAACAAAAATTTTATTTATACGTATAGTGCATACATTCAAACCTGTTTTTGTGTGGGGGTAAGGGCCGCATAAAAAACATCCCTTAAAAAATATTTAATTTCTTATTCATACTATGTATTTGCTAGAATTTTTTGATATACGTGCCATACAAAAAAAATAAAAAAAAATCGCAGATAAACAATTCCTCATATAAAAACTGGTTTGATTGTATATTTCGTAAGAACGAAAACCCACTGTGATTATTTCGTTTATTAAAGTCACAGGTAAACATAATTTATTTTGAAATTGCAGAAACCCGATACAAAAGATATTTTAAAAAGTCAATATATCATTTTGGAAATTTCCACACATCGCAAGTAAGCTATTGGCGATGGAGATGCAATGGTTGTATGTTTTGCCGGGTTTGGGGTGAGACGTTTAATATTTATCGCAACGTGATTTCAACTCTTGGTACAAGATCATACTGATAATCTGAGCCGACGAAGTGAATTGCTGTTTAGTTTGAAACTGGCGGTGACGATTTTTTTGCTATAAATGGTGTACTCTTTAAGTACAAACGTTTTTAAATTTTATTTTATATATTCAACCGCGTAACCTTTAGTTGCTTGCCTTTAGTGCTCGTTTTAATGAGAAATTGAAAATACTGTCGCGGTAAAGGATTCTTTGGGGTTGGGGTGTAGCTTAATTGTTTAAAATCGGTTTGGGTATCAAATTAATTTTTATATTATTCCATTATTATTACATTATGCCTATATCTAGATTTGAATTCTAAAATTATTACTTTACTTACATGTCCATCACCTCACGCAACCTTAAGGGCTGCCTAGCCTTACGGCTCACCATTGTCGACTCCTACGAAGGCGATGGGCCACATGATGATTGCACCTAACAACCCGTACCGTGTTCACCGAACAACTAACTCATTTCATTGACTGGTGCAATCATCATGTCTGCAATTTTCAAAATTGTTAATTCTTCAATTCGCACGGTTTTTTCCTGACTTCGAGAGAGCAATGTCTTTATAACTTTTACTGTGCGATATTCAGAAATCTTAGCCTGTCTAGCAGACTTCCTTTTTGTATTATGATATTTTGTACTTTGTGACATTTTTTAATGATTGCATATTTGACAATACGTTAACAAATCTTTCTACTATCTAAGTTTTTGATAATTGAAACGACTCTTTCCTACCTTGCCTGTTTTATTTACCTTAGCTGGCATCTTTTAGCATCTTGTTTTATCACACTGAGCCACAGCAATGAATTATTAACAACATTCACAAAGAATGACTCATGCTCTCTGACTAACTATTTAACTATACAAGAGCTCATCAGTTGACTCGCGTAAAACTATCTGCAATTGATCAAGTGGCATGGAGTGGCAACAACTTTATACAATTATTGGTAAAACAGTGTATGCATGGTAGTTCTAATGTAGTAAAACATAATTATTGAAATTTATCTTTTCAAGTTTAAGGTTATGTGAATCGACCGTTTTGCTTTGGAGATAAATTTTGGCTAAATTAAATGGTTTCAGAGTTCTGTTTATACATTTTATGTATAATTTCAGCTCTTTATTGGATAATTCACCTAAATTTTTGAAAAAATTTCATAGCAATTTGATCTATTTGAATTTTCCAAGAATTCGCAAGTTAAAATTTTTATTTGATCGCTTTAAAATGTATTGATTAAAATAATACATCTAGCAGCTGATCTTGTTAGTTAAAACGAGGCCAATATAATCACTCACAAATCTTATAGCTTGGTTGTACAACAAGAGTTCGATGACAAACCCAAATTTTTTTCGAAGTGTTTTCGAACATAAATAAGTACGCTTTCAAAGTAACGGCATTTAAATACAGTTGTGTATATTTTCATGGCCGTAGTTCCAACTTAAATCATAACAACAATAATATTAAGGCAATATTGTGCTCCTGCATGTTCAAGAAATGTAATTTTCAAACAATACAGAGATTAGTGATTAAATTGTACGATTTTTGCGGGGTCGATAAAAGATATCATTGCAATATATTCAAAGAAATAATAGTTTCGACGTGGCAAACAAATTTTTTAATAATGTTGGAATATACCTTATCATCGTCACCATGAGAGTTATCTTTATTATTGTTCCAATGACTAATGATCTCTACTACCGGAGGTTTCAATATATTTAGTGCTCTTTTAGAAAGTGTTCGGATGTCTTTTTTTAGAAGTTCTTGCTTTCTAGTGATTGTGCGGTCAGAACTCAATAAAAAGAAGTTAAAAATATCGATATTTGCTATCTCCCGACTATATTTTCTGGCTTGGTTTTCTCTATACTTTTTAAAATTTTTGTTACGGACTTGTTTGCTTGCTGAAAATCTTGATGCAAGTTTTAGAAGAAAACTCTTGAGAGAATCGAGACTGTCATTTACAACTCACCTCCTCTGCTTCTTTACCAAACTATATATAATGTTGTACCACAACTTGGTCATTATTTAAAGGATTTAAATATTACAGTAAATTCAAAATTGTATTTTAAAAACTAATTTGAAAAGAATTATAAGTTTCCACATTGCGAACAAAGCATTTGCACCAAGTAATGTAAAACTACTTAAAAAGCAATTTTCAAGTAATTAGGTGATAATTTTAGTGCGTTTGCAAAATTATAAACGTTAACAAAAATCTTAACTTAATACTAAAATATTTCAATTTTGACTGAAAGTTTGATATAAATAAAAAATACGCTTTGAACACTTTTAATTAGTAATTACTTTTGTTTAATAATATCATATTAATTTATAGAATATTGTTATTTATTAAGCACAAAAAATTTTTATGCAAACTTTGAAAGTAAAATTACCAACCAATTACTTCAAAATTGCTTTTTAAGCACCTAGTTGAGAAGTAGTAAGTAGAAATTATATGATTAAAAATGTTGGTTATTGTTATTTAATCATAGAGTTGGTACTAAAACAATTTCCCGTAGTTGGTCATCATCAGTAATTCTGTCTAATACTATCTACTATATTAAGAAAATATTCTCTATAATTGATTTATGTATTTACTTGTGAAATTATTATGTTTTAAAAATTTTCAAGCTTTGTAATTTTATAAATTGATACATATTTTTTTCTTTTGAAATTTAACGAATATTTTACTTTAAGACATTATTGATCAACCATGTTTCGATTTATAGAATCTCATCAGTTAAACCTAGGCTGATAATTAACTTTAAAAATTGATTTGTATTCAAAAATTAATTAGTTAAAAAAATATACAATTATTTAATAAGATGACAGTGAACTATTTTTTTATATTTTAATCAAAATATTTTCTTGTAATTTCATTGCATTTCACATTTTAATTCTTTTTCGTACCACTTAGTTTTCTACAGCGCTCAGATTAAAGATGTAGAACCTACAGTTTAACTACTAATGGAGAGATTATTCAGGATAGATTTAACGTAAAGCTAATGTAAAACACTACACTAACGCCCATCAGCTGCCAGCGGCGGTTTGTCGGAGGAGGCAACAGAAGCTAAGCCTTCTCTAAATTTGCGAACTATTGATTTCTTTAGTTCCAATAATTTCCTGCAACATTTTTTATTTATATTAAATATAGCCGTGTAGTCGTAATTAATAGGTTTATTCGTTGGACTTGTTTCGAACTGCTCTAAACGGTTTCTGGTTATGGCACACTGAACAGATATTCCGAGCAACATCCGAACAACTTGACGTTGATGTAAATAACGTAATGTCAAAATATTTTGTAACTAAGTTGTCATTGTGATGTTAAAAATATTAATAATTTAAACTACAACATGTTGCTACCTAAAATGCAAGACGATGGTTAATTTGTTAACCTGAATTACACAAATTGCAAATAATTCAGGGCTTAATATTTTTCAAAATTATGCAATACTCCAAATTACGTACTATTGCAATTTATTTTATAATTTATACTGGCAGTTACGCGAAATGTGGATTAATTAGATTAAAGGCTGGATCACAATAGAATTTTTATAATAATAATTATGATACGTCAAAGTAATATGAAAAATCTAACCTTACTTTTACTCATTTTCTTTAATAGCATCAGTAACTTTTACAATCACTGCAAAATTAAAAAAATGTACCTATGTACATATTATTGTATATCGACTAATATTTAAATAACTAGTGAATATACAGTTAAAAATAAAAGTTCCTATTATCGAAACCACACCGGTACAAATCGCAGTTTCGATGCAAATTTGATAAGTATGCCAATGTTTCTTCCAAAAGAAGTTAATTTTGAAATTGCTTTAGCCGGGTGTGCCTTATCTCAGTTGTAATAGCTCTTAGCCTTCTTTCTTTTGTTTAATACTGCAATGTTCTTATTTGTGTATAAAGGTCGTAGAATTATAAACGGTGCACAGAACCAATTTCATTTAATGTTCCTACATATTTTACAGTTTCGTGTTATTTTTGTTAATACACATAAAAATAATATGGTTTATGAATGTAATACACTACCAAGTTTATAACAATAAAACTAAATAAAAATAAAAACTGCAGAGAAGATTAAATTTAGTAATACGATTGGATGGATTGATGATTTGATTCTGAATTCAAGTACTTAGGTAAGTATTAGATCCTGTAGCGCCTTTTTGATTATAAGGAACATATTAAACGAATAATAGTTATTTACGCTACTAGCGAGTAAAGGGAGATATTATCTGTGACGAGAAATGTTTGATCTACGTACATTAATCAAAAAGAAAGCAGAGACATTCTAATAGCTTAAACAGTAAAATTGAAAAACAATAAATTGTTAAAATATTCGATAATTATTTATTGCATCCGTATAGTTATTTATGAAACTCTTAAATTGCAGTGTTTTATCTTTTTACAATGGCTCTTCACATTAACGTATGGTGAATGAAATACGAACGCGACAACACTGTTATTAAAAAACGACACAATACTCTTACAAAAACAAAAACACGGCAAAGTTAACTGTACTGTCTATTTATAAAAACAAAACTAAGATTGCTCTGGTCAGTTAAAAATTAGTTATGAAAATGACACTAAACGTGCTAAACCGCCACAAATTAATTTGTAAATTTTGTGAAGAAAATTCAAACAAAATTAAAAAAGAAATTTTTAGGCATTTTAAGGACATGGGTTTCAAAAAAAAATTTATCTACACGACAATAAACTTATTTAAGAATAATAAATCAATTGAAAGAAAATGTGGATTAGGTTGGAAATGTAGTTTGCAAGACTCCAAAGTTCGGTTAAAACTAAAAGTGAAACAGCAGGTTGCAGTGTAAATTTTATCGCCAATTGGGTAAGAAATATAATTTTGACAAAAACACAATTAAGAAATATTTAGAATCGATGGGAGTCCAGAAAAAGAAGAAAAAAATAGCACCATTTACTGCTGAAACACAACAGAAGGGTATAAATGCAGGTTACGCGAGCTGTCCAGAAATTACTTTTCTTGCTCATCAGAGTACAAATGCGTGAAGGATGACGACTCATATTTTACCGTGGAAGGAAATGAATGGCAGCCAAAACATTATTTTGAGTCTTCCAGTCACAAAGAAACCAAAAAAGCTAAATTTATTTGTAAGACAAAGTTTCCAGGAAAAGTTTTGTTGTGGTTAGCCATAAGCGAACGTGGTGTCAGCGAAGCAGTTTTTTTAAAGGTGGTGTAGCTATGAATGCCCAAGTTTACAACGAAAAATGTGTTCCAGCACTTAGCAATTTTATCGAAAAATATTATCAAAAAGAAAAAATAATTTTTTGGCCGGATTTGGCGTCCTCACATAACGCGAAATCCACAATAGAGAATTTGAAGAATAAAAAAATAGAACTTGAGCCAAAGAAAATGAACCTCCCAAATGTTCCACAATTGCGATCTATTGAAACTTTTTGGGCTAATCTGAAAAGAAAAGTTTACGAAAACGGATACAGAGCTAAAAATGTTGATTCCTTAATTCTATAAATAAAAAAGGAGCTGAAAACCACAAATACAAAGGGTATTCAGAGGTCAATGAGTGAACTACCAAAGAAAATTAGGAAAACAAATCGCGACGGAGCCAATTTTTTTTGTAAGTGTTCTTTAACATGGAAGCATAAAAATAAATAAAACTTAATTTAAAATAATTTTTTTTGCACATGTTTTTTTATTCTATACTAGTTCGTATTTTATTCACCATACGTTATTTGTTTTCCAAAAGCATTGAACCAATGTATGAGTGACATTGAATGACGCATTGCGATGATTATGTGGAATTATAGATAACCAAATGTGCATAAATATGATGCCAACGTACAATACGTTTTTCTATAGTACATTGTTTATACGGGTATATTGTTCTTATTTATAGCAAGAACTGCTATGTGCAAATACCAACAAAACAAAATAAATATAATATTCTACGCAAGCGAAAATAAATATTGTTGGTAAACAGTTACGAATTGGCTGCAAGTGGATCAACTACATAAAAAAAGGAATTACCTTTAGCTGAAACGAAATTTGAAACTAATCTCATTGATAAGAAATTCTATAGCTCAATAGCGCAACTATCAAGTCGGATGTCGGATAGTTTAGAATTTATAGCTTTCGAGACACGATCACGATTATTTATTCAATTTGAATTTTTTACAGGTCATTTATTCAACTGACAAAATATCTTGCTATTATGTGTAAAAAATTCTATTAATTAAAGTTTTACATTACAATAAAAGTGTAATAACTGCTGGTAGGTACTTTATGTAGCGTAAACAAAGAAACATAAAAAAAACAAACAAAAAATGTAAAAAATATTTTACAGCAAAAGTTAAGATACAAGAAGCACAAACTTCATTAGTTTCAACAACAATCACAATTGACACTAACCAACAGCATGGCAATAAATTGTCAGTAGTTCGGCTGTTAAGAAAATAAAAAATCGAGGCATTTAAGAAAATATTTAAATAATTTCAATTACTGTTAATAATTAGAGCCAGCATTAGAATATTATGTTTCTAACATAATATATAAAATGTTATATAAAATTATAAAAATACATTGAGAACAGTTATATTGATGACGAAAATCTTAGAAATGGCGACGATGAAATGGCAACGGATGCAACCCCCTTAACACATACAGGTAGATTGGCAATAAAACTACCAGTTATATTACTAACTTTAGATTTTGACTGTAACATATTAATATTTTAATGTATAATAAATGGAATTATGACGTCAAGTTTTGAATAATTACGCGACCACAATTTTAGCATGTTTTTAATTAAAAATTGCTTCGTTAATTACCAATTAAAAAAAATTTCGTACGCAAAATTTTTAAAATTCAATAAGAGGTTTTTGTTCTCGCAGATAATTAATTATTGTCAATTATAACAATTTTGTTATATAAAAATAAAAATAAAATTGATATACGATACATA
Organism: Lycocerus yunnanus; assembly: GCA_036346125.1. Classification (NCBI taxonomy): domain Eukaryota; kingdom Metazoa; phylum Arthropoda; class Insecta; order Coleoptera; family Cantharidae; genus Lycocerus; species Lycocerus yunnanus. The sequence continues at coordinate 3,821,380 of JARFIX010000005.1, read as the reverse complement.
GGGACATGGTATTATTTAAAAATTTTTTGGTTTAAATTGACATTTATTTGATTTAATTAAATTGTATGTTACCTACTTTGTATTATAATTTAATAAGTGATAACGTATTGTAGTATCGTGTAACATAATTCATAATCCTAGAGGGTAGATCGTTTTAGTTTTGTCATTATTAATGTGAAATTTTCACATAAGAGGAAGGTATAACTTAAATACAAATTAACTGTTAATTTATGCCATATTATATTCACTGTAATGCTTACAATTTCTGCTTTTACGTTATTAATCGTTAAGTAAAGCACAATATCACGATGGCATTCCAAAATCATAAGTTAATGTTGTACCTACTTAATTTATTGCACTGTAATTTTCACGATTATTTTAATGTACTACGTACATGTTTGGAAATTTCGTCCTTGAAGATGATTGATTAAAATGTAACACATTATGTTAATTCAGATACGTAAAATTCAAATCCGACACATTATAAAATTTGATCGCAGTGGAAAACAGGAGCAGATTGCAAATAATTTTTTTCAAATTAATTTTCTGTCCACAATACGTAAATTAGTTCAAACAATTTTGTACTATTGTCCTTCAGAAATGGTAGTTAAAGTTGGTTATTTTATTAAGGACACAATTAATTTCCCACAATTTCAGAATGTGTAGGAGATTTTATAAATTATTCTACCACATAAGCTGTAGAATAACATCCCGAATGACCTATTCATGTAACCATGTAAGGGTAAAATGTTACCCGCACACACTATAAACTTCGACCCATAATTCATTCATTTTCAATTCACGCTTTCGATATAATATTATATATGAGAGTATTAGAGGTAACATAAATCAGAAATGTTATCTGTTTGAGTAACACACATGAAAGAAAAACAAAGGAAATATTATTATTCGATGAAGCTTTGTTCCCAATATTCCAGTTTACATCTGTAAACTAAGACTAGGTAGTACCTATTTGTGATTAAATAACTAATATAGATACTATTTCGATATTGTTATAATAATCAAAGTATTATATTATACTATCTATCTATAACATAAATTAGGGTTAGATTTCGAAAATTATAGAAATCACAGTGGTAGAGTACGTAATTTAAAGGAGCGTTTAAAACATTCTGCTAGTTTTAAATTACAAGAAACCACTCCTCGAATTTAAAACAAATTTTTACGTTTACTTTTTTAATTAATTTAAAATTTTTGTTATATGTACTTAACAATAACTTTTCTTTGACGCCGCTACTGAGATTTGTTACGCCTATGCTTAAGTTCTACTTTCACTCCACGGTCGGTGGTCGTTTTGGCGATTGTCCTGTAAGAGCCAACTAGAAATTTTTACTTTGACTATTAAGTTTATTTCGTTTTAATAAACTGCTTTTTTGTTTGTTAAAATTAGTATTTTTATTTTTGTTCATTTTCATTTACAATGGCAGAGTAGAAAATGCTAGAATTAGAATACAGTATTGATTGGTTCCATTTTAAACAAATTAATATTATTTGCAACTCAAGTACGTAGAGTAGTAGAAAGTTTAGTTGAATGACATGATTTAATTTTTGAATGATTTATTCGATATGATATATAATATAATATACCTAATATAACTTATATAATATGAAGTTGTCCATATTGTTTTTTTGTGAAATTTCAATTCCAATTTGTAACTGTCGTTCTGGCGAAAACTTGTTGAAAATTCAACTAATCGTAATTCGCATTCTTATTGATATTGTGTACTTCAAGGTAACTGTCTACTTCAAACTACTTCAAAGTAGCAAAAGTAGGCAGTAAATAACAAATTTTATTACAATATAATTGTGCCTTTGTCACATAACAGGACGATAATAGTTAATTTTAGTTTAAATAATAAAACAATTATTTGCTCTTATATGTCTTAATGTTAAAAAACAGGTTAAACATATTTCTACTTGACTGACGACAAAGCCCGAGTTCTATTTGAGTTTCTAAGAATATTACAAGCTTTCCTGATTAGATATTTAGGTACTTGATTAGGTAATTGCTGTTATGTATATTCTCAAGTGTAATACGATTTGCATTGGTTCGGCTTTTATACGAAGAATACAAAGAAGCTTCACAATCTGGCTGCGCGTCTGCCCGTTCGTTCGTCCGTCTGTATAGCATAATTCAATTAAAAGTCAATTATATCACCGGAGGTCACCCTTGGATCACCTAAGGTTTAAATTCGGCGGTTGGTTGATAATTTAATATCCAACTAAGAACCTAACTTGAATCACAGATCAGCGCGAACCGAGGATAAACTTCCATTACGCGATACAACTGGCTGAAAAGAGAAAATAAATAATACTTTTTTTTTATTTTTAAAGAACACCAAAGGAATTGTAATAGTATATTACATAGCGAGGTGGAAAGCGAGTCATTACTAACCGAGGTCTGTTCTGCTGACCGACGGCGAAGCCGGAGGTCAGCAATTCGAGTTAGTAATGACGCTTTACGCCGAAGCATGTATACTATTTTATTCGCAATCGTGAAGTTGGGGTTGGTTTAATGGAAATAATGCGTTTTCAAAATTATATTAAGTTATGTCATATTTGACATTTGCATCAGCGCCTCTATTTGTAATAGCTCATACACGTTAAAACCCCGCCCATTTTGTTCATTACTGACCGCCACGTGATATAACGAGTGAATAATTTTCATTACACACCGGTTGATATTAGTAGTTGACAATATGCAACTTCCAAACTTTTAAAAGTCGGGAAACGAGCAATTACCGACCGATTGCGAATAAAATATAATAAAATCTTCATCGTCAAATGGCTTGGATGAGTATATCCAGAGATTCCGACGGATCCTTGGTTTCTTCTGTCTGTTTTTGTTTACATTTCCGCTGGTAGTACAGTAAAAATAGATAATTTAAAAGAAATAATTAGAGAATCAACACAACTCGGCAAAGATGTAATCGAACACTTACTTTTTTATAAACCAAAGAGTCTACTTCGGATTTAAGGAAACTTACGGTTTTAGGGGTTGTTAGAGAAATGAAAAATTACTTTTCTGTATATAATTACAGAAAGACTACAAAAATTACAAGATATCTTTTTTGTATACAAATAAATTATTTTTAAATTCAATTTTTATTTTTTTATACATTAAAAATTTATCAACTTATGATTTTTTAAGAGTTGGTGTTTTTCAACCCCCATATAAAAGTTAAATTTCAATTATATTTTTAAAATACGTAATACAAAGATAAAAGATCTTTTAATTCCCGATAATTTTATGTTAAATTTTACCCTGTAGGAGAAAAATTAACAAAGTTATAGATATTTGTTGTTAAGAAAGTGCGTTTTTATTAAATATAAAATTGTTAAGTTTGTTATTGAAATTACTAATTATTTCAATACAATAATATCTAGGTAAAAATATTGTAGTACAAACGTACTTCAGATCGTCAATTATTTTATTGGCGTTCAAATGTAAAAAAAATAAAATGTCGAATTAAATCCGTTTCGAAGAAAATGTTGAAAATCACTGTTATAAATTAAGAGGCATCTTGAAGAAAAGCTGCAGCTACATATACTATATATCTTCTAAAAAAAATTTTGTTTTGCTGAATATTTAAAGTAAAATTGGATGTGGCCATGCCCATGACTTTATCATACTTTTATTATATATTAAAAAATAAGTATTAATAAAAAAAAGAAAATAATATTTTCCATTAACTAATGTGACCCAAAATTTAATCAGTTCTAAGTGTAAATATAAAGATACAAAATACCAACTTTAGTTTTGAAATTCTCATTAGTTTTGAAATATTTAATAAAACTAATATTAAATAAAAGATTTAAAAAATTGTTTTATGAAAACTATTGTTTTTTATTTTTTAGGTTAAACATAACAAATCTCAACTTTAGTTTTAAAAATCCTTTTAGTTTTAAAAATATTAAATAAAGGCTAATATTAAATAATAAAATTTAAAATAATAAAAACAATAGTTTTTATAAACAAATTTTAACTAAAATTTAATCAGTTTTAAATATCGATTAAAATATGCGAAAACCGAAGTTTAGTTTAGAAATTCGTATTACTTTTCGAAATATTAATTAAAACTAATATTAAATAATAAGATTTAAAAATTAAAAAATAGTTTACATGACCCAATTTTAACCAAAATTTAAATAACTTTAACTCCAGCTATAAAATAGGAAATCTCAAATTTGGTTTTGAAAATTCTGTTAGTTTTAAAATATTAAATAAAGACTAATATTAAATAATAAAACCTAAAAAATTAAAAAAACAATAGTTTTCATAAAACAATTTTAACTAAAATTTAATCAGTTCTAAATCTCGACATAAGTATGCTAAATCCTAAATTTTGTTTTGAAATTCTTATTAGTTTTTGAAATATTAATTAAAAACTAATATTAAATAATAAAATTTAAAAAAACAAAAAAAAATAGTTCCCATGAACCAATTTGTACCAAAATCTAATCAGCTCTAAGTCTCAATATAAGGATACAAAATCCAAAATTTTGTTTGAATATTCCTATTAGTTTTTGCTGTAGGTCGCACACAAAATTTGACCACACACATACACACAGACACACACAACACACACACACACACACACACACACAGACATTTTTGAAATGGTCTTATTTTACTCAGGGACCTCAAAAGTGTAAATCCATCAAAATCTCAAATTTTTTTTCTGCACGAAAACAATACTTTCTCATATTACATATGATAAAGTAAAATAAATTTCTTTAAATTATTGAAAACTGATATATTTTACGAAACTTTTGAATATCTTCGTCAAGAAACTTCGTTTGTAGGGTATTTATTAAGCAAATGACAAATATTTAAAGGGATATTCCCTGGATTATTCTCAGAATATTTATTATACTTTTATGACTTTTGCTGTTTTGTTTTGAAGATACAGGGAGATAAAAATTTTCGGCAATAAAAACATTTTATTACCAAAAATTACATGTAAAGCTTCTTAATGTACAATAACTGTTCAAAGTGATTACTTCGAGCTAAGTGCAAGAATCCAGATTGGATTCTTCTCATTCAATATCAAACTTTTTCAAAAAAAGTGTTTATAAAATTTTTATCTTTGAAACAAAGCGGTTTTTCAAAAAATCGTCAAATTCTTAGAATGATCCAAGGAATAGCCCCTTAAAATTTCACCTTTAATTAATAAACGTCCTGTATAATCAACAGAAACATAAAATTTTCATAATTTTAGATCTAAAAAATATCTGTATGCTTTTTATCGTAAGATTCGACATAATTAAAAAAAATATTGAGAAAAAAACTAAAATTTTCGAAAATTTGTAAAATTTTTCAAAAAAAAACGCCTACGAGTAAGAAACCAAAAATCTGAAGACAAAATCACTATGTGATCATGTAGCTGCAAACTCTTTTTACACGCATATATATATTTTTATTCAATAGTTCTCGAGGAGTCAACCGCTAGAGGAAATCGTGTACAATTAACTTCACACTTCACGTACTTCATCATAATTCTCCATATTTCATCAATAATTCACGATACTTCACGTAATTTATCAATACTTTATTGTATTTCATTTCCTTCATCGGTATTTCAGACACTTATCGAGATTTCAAAATTTGAGCACTACATTGGCACTACAACACTACAACAAACTGGGTATATGCTTAAATATTTAATTCACTTTTAATAAAAATAAATTATTTAAACTGGGGTCTGGGGTGTGGAACACCCTCCAGTGCCTCTGCAACGGAGATTTTCAGTTTACTTCTGATAAAAAGTAAACTACTTGGTCTGGGGTTCTACATGTGCTGCAATGTTCTTCATTCCAGAATTTGTGCACTGGAGGGTGTTCCGCACCCCCAGACCCCCCGGATTGAGTAGTTTATTTTTTATCAGAAGTAAACTAAAGATTCCCGCTGCAGAGGCACTGGAGGGTGTTTCACACCCCAGACCCCTCGGATTGACTAGTTTATTTTTATCGGAAGTAAACTGAAGATCTCCCGTTGTAGAGATCTACCTCCCAGGGGGTACGGAATTTATATTTATGCAGTTTATGATTAATTGTCAGATTATGAAATAAACACATTTACTTGGCCATAGCTAATTATAAGAAACTTGGGATATGCTTAAATATTTAATTAGTTTTTAACCTACACCGTGTTCATTATTTTCGTAATTTATGTGAAAACGGTTGGTTTCCCAAAAAATTATTAGACCAACTTTGTAGTCCGTTAAATTTCCTATCCGGTTTAAGCCATTAGTTTTTTCTAAGACGTTTCGTTTAAAAGATACGGGGTTGGCAAGAAAAGTAAAAAATAAAACTCGGAATTTTTAACATTTTTTCCTTAATTTAATTCATAACTCGAAATCTGTTGATTCTAGGCGATAAGAGGTTATAACATAATTTGTAGATATTGAAATGCTCTATAGAAAAGTTGTAATCCATTAAACCCAAAAATCAAAAATATCGGTGCAATGGCCGCTTGAAATCATAAATTGAAAAATTGCTTTAAAGTGAGGTACCCCAAGGACAAAAATTGTATTTAAAAATATGTTATAGAAAAGTGTCCTCTATCACCATCTAAGAGGTTCTCCACGGTCACGGGGACACCCTGTATAGTCAAACTCTCTTTTATGCGGTTTTTGCATGGGGCATTGTTTATGTGCAATTTTTTTGCGTGATATATTAATTGCATAGTATAAATAAAAAGTAAAATATGCGGTCCCTATCCCCACGCAAAAACGGGTTTGAATATAATAAGTTGATACTATAAATAAACCAATCAGAGATCACACAGACAGAAAATGGTGTGAATATAAATTAGTAAATGCTAAAATTTGGAAAAATTAAGCAAATGCTTGTAACATACCGATTTGAATTTAAAATTCGCGTCACCATTTTTCAAATACAAACCAAATATCTACGCATTCTACCTTGTGGAGAAGCTCATGATCGTCTAACAAAAATACCCACACGTTGTGTAAAGTGGTAACCAAACTCTCAAGTTTTTTTAAATAAACAAAAAACCCAGTTCATGAGGAAACTTAACCTGAACCAAAACCTGCCATTCCACAAACCAAATCGTAACAAGATAACCCAACTTACAATCAACAGTTTAATTAATTAAAAATTCCAGTGGCGCATCCAATATTCTTATTTAAGTATAGAATTAATATACAGTAAATCTGATAATGTTGGTGCTATCCTTTGGATTATATTTGAACCCAAGTTAAACATAAGGCAAGAAAGAAAACAAGTCAGGTTGGTTTTAGATATTTTTTTAAATATAAAAAACCAACAAAAGTAAAACAACTACACAAATTGAAAGACTTCTACTATCGGTATAGTCAAACCCTGATTTAAATAATAGTGAAATTTAAATAAAGTTTATTGAACCAACTTAATAATGTGCCAAAGAATATCTTTCTAAATGTAATTTAATTTAATTCTAAGCGAATAAAATCTAAGTTTAAGGTAACCTTTCTGCTAATAGTAAGTAAAATTGTTAGCGTTCGCTTAAAATGGTGTGAATAAAATACTAGAATAAGTTAAGATTAGTAAGTTGAACTAAAGCAAATCACTATACTTTCACTAATTTTGGTTTAGGATAAAAGGTTGAGTTAAAGTTTTAGTTGCTGAAAACAAATCGAATGTGCTTGAATAAAATAGAAAACACCAACGTATAACCGTCGTAGCCACGCGTTGACCTAAAATGAAATCAATGATAACGATTGCTCAACGCTCGACGGCTTAATCATAAATATTCGATTTTTAGTACAATTAACGACTTTGTAGCGTTTGAATTCCAACCATCGTAGTTTATAACAATTTTACAAACAATCATACGTACAATATTTCCTTAAAAATCGTATTACGATCACATAAAATGAACTCTTAGTAAAACTTAAAGTTGAAACAAAACTTTGCTACTTTCAAAAACTGTTCAGAATTGTCTGGATCAAATCCATAACTCGACGGATATTATCTTATCCACCTTAGAGCTGTATCAAACGCGTCTTTAAAACGAGAATAAATATAATCGACTATTGAAATAAAACGTAAAAAACTAATCAAAAAATAATTCTCACAAAAGAACATTGGCGATGACGTTTAAAAAAAATTAAGTGCGAAATTCAATTATCGATGCTTTCTAAAAAATATTGGAAAATCATGATATTCTGCCGTTTTTAAAATATATATGGAAAATTTAAAAAAATTGCAATAATCCAAACATACAAGTGAACAATATTTGATAAATATTCTCTATAGATAAGGTCAAAAAGTTTTATGATTGTCGCCTATGGATAGTCCCAATACTAAAAGAGACATTTGAAAGAATTCGATATTTGGTAAAGATGGAGTAGGATTATTATTTCCGATATAAAAAAAATATAAAATATAAACAAAATTAAATAAAATAATCAATGTCACACCACGAATATCTCATAGTTCATTTCACAATAATAATTATTGTTATAGTATAATATCATGTTTAGGTAAAATTTATTGAATAAAATATGAAATGAAAGCTTTATCTCCCTGAACGTTGAGTTCTATAATTAGCAAATCGACGGTGCTTTTACCGAATTTTCATACTTTCTACTGTATAAAATTAATTCATTTAGTACACGTAACGTGAACATTACAAAATTTAAATCGACCTATATTAACCAAGATATGATGTAAAATAGCTGTAAGATAAAAGCAAAGTTAAGAAAAGTTAAGCTTTTATCTTAAATTGTCCTTAAACAATTTCGATATTCAAAAGAAAAATTTTACTGGAAATCTTTCTACATGCTTTCAAAATAAATATACTTAAAGTGTCATCATCATTAGCATACAGCAGTGTTGAATACAAAATCATGATTGCGGTGTAAGAGGTTCTTAAATTTGTAACAGCTTGTTTAAATCTATTTCAAATTTTTTTCTTACATTTCTACGCTGTGCAAAGGAACGTGTACTGAGTTTAAATAAATATTTTTTTATTAATTTCACTATCTAAACGACTCTCGAAAAAAAGTTGTCTTATTCGTATTTGGATAATTTTATTAAGGTTAAAAATTTAATTCACCCCCACAAGTACCGTCGACATACTATTACTGATTGCTACAAGCGAAAACAGTATTTAACGTGTACGTTTCCGTTGTAACGTTAACGAAACATATAGTTTGGACATGTTTTTCTTCATAAAAAATAAAAGTTACACGTAGATAATAAATGAGCAACAAGTTTCTTTATCAAAAGAAGTTACTCTGTGTCGACAATATTACATTTTTCCAGGCGTAAAATTATATACTTGATATGTTTGATATAAGTCACGACAAAATATAACTCAAAAAATAATGTTTTGGTAAATTAAAGCAATTTGTTATAATATTAGGACACTTGGAAAATGTATAGATTTATACGGGAAAATTTAATTAATTTTCAGGTATGGCAAAAATTATTACGTATATTGTAATTTTTTATATTCAATTTAAGGATTATGTATTAGAATTTGATGCTTTTTAGTAATTATTTTTAAATGCTTTGGAATTAATTAATTTTTGAAAATTAATAATTTGAATTGTTAATGGAATTTGGATTTGTATTAAATTGAATTCAAATTACTTATATATTTTATTTACTGTTATTATTATAACTGTAAAGCAGCAGAGTGGCGTGTTGGGAGACGAATGTGACTACGAATAAGTAGTCGCAGGTTCGAATTCCATACGCGCCTGTTGTCTAAAGTAAAACAGAGGAGTAATCCACCTCGTAAAACGGATTGTGAAGACTTCCAGAATGGAAGTGGTTATATTCCGACAGGAATGGAAAGCCGTTGATGATGATGATATTATAACTGTAAATGTTTATTAACTTGTGAAATTATATGTTGAACAAAATATTTTAAAAATTACTATTGAAAGTTGAATGAAATTTGATATTTGAGTGGTTTCGTAAAAACTACTTATGCGGAACGGGGTCATAGACTAAAATGTAAGTTTGAAAATTTCAAGTTAATAAAAAGGGAAATATTACCTTACGAAATCACCTTAGTATTGCTAATGCATCGTAAGTATCTGCAAAGATTATTATCTATTTAAAATAAACTATTTAAACATTACTTCAACGGTAAAACTTGTTTGATTTAATGTTCGATTAGTATAAAATAAATTGTATAGAAGTCAACAAATACATAAAATTTATTTGTTAGACTGAACTTTCTACCACTAAGCTGATCTTCCGTTATTATTTATGTTTTTTTACATTTTAGGTAGGGTTTTATTTTTGCAATTATAAATAAAATATAATTATTAAATATATTCCTATGTAGGTAATTTTATTGTGACGTATTAATTACCCAGTTGTAAACCTAGAAACTATTGCATGTAAACCTGGTAAATCAACCTAGAAACTATTGCATGGTCCACGCTCGATACAGCTCTTCGATCGCTAGCCGGAGATAGATACCTTTTACGTTAGCAGCTTGTAACATATTATACATATGTATTAATGCTTTACAGAAAGTACAGCATTGGGAGTGCAGTGGGAGCCAGCAGTGAGAACGACATTTTGTAATGCAATCTTGGTATTTAGTAAAAAAATTAGCAATGTAACCTCCACGCAAAAGGCAAATTTTTTTTATAGTTTTCCTTCTTCCGTCAGCAGCTTTCTATTCTAGTATATATACAAATTTATTCTAAAACAGTACTTTTAGTTTGTAACTTTTGGTTCCCCAAAATTTTGTTACATCGAGTCGTGTTAGGCTTAAATACTATTGAATGACACTTTTATAATTTACAATAATGTTAATTTTTCAAATAAATCCCAAATATGAAAATTAAAAGGTTTTCTAGAATATTTTAATATAGGAAAACTAATGAAGTAACTAAAAGTGGTTGGTAGAAATCAGATTAGAAAGTAAGTGGCATTTCAGAAACCACCGTTATTCTAATATAGGTAATCTAGTTTCATAATCTTATTACTAATCCCCATCTTTATTCTTTATAAAGGAAAATGATTCTGTATATTAGCTATATCCTTATCGAGACAAGGAAAATTAAGATGAAGGTCCATAGACTAGATTCGAATTTTTTTTATCAAATTCACAATCTTTTATCGGGAAACCCACATGTACATGCACGATTTAGGTTTTCAACGCTTTTCAAATAATGCTTAATTTTCCAGGAAAACACCCAACTCATCAGAACTAAGAAAAATCGAGAGATTACTTATATATGTAATATTATATTACTTCATGTAGAATCTGAAAATAATGAAAATTTTGCAACATACTTCTTATATTAAAATTTTATATTATTTTATTAAGTATTAATTTAATAATTACAAGTTTAGTGAACTTTTAATTGAATTTGTAAATTAGTAAATTTTTTCTTTTTTTAGCCCATATTTAATTAACTCATGATATGGATGACCATTTTATTTTGTTCTATTGAACCTGGATTGATAATGAATTGATTTTAACACGTAAATTATGGAAAAATTGCATTTTTCAACCAAAAAGGCCAATAAATTAATTTATTTTACTTTTTACCGACCCATTTGATATCTTATTTTTTAAATGTATTTTGTAAATGCAATTTTAATGTCAAAAACTTAAGTACTTAATAATAAAATAGTTTATTTTTTGAAATAATTCTGAATTTAAAAACAATGAAAAATAAACTCTAAGCAAAAATGAAATTATACGTAGGAAATGTAAACAAAAACAGTCAAAAGAAACTAGGGAACTGTTGGAATCTCAGGATATACTGTGCAAAGTCATTAATAGCAATGAAGATTTTATCATAGTTATTCTAATAAGAATTCTTTTGTGTTCTTATAAAATAGAAAAAGTATTGTTTAATTTTATTTTGGTTTGTTGCGCTTTTGAATCTTGTTCAATCAAGTGTCTGTCCGTCCTTCCACGTTATTCAACCATGGGTCATACATCCAGTTGTTTAACAAAAGTTTATCATCCGATCACGCTGATCTGCGTTTCAAGTTCGGTGATCGCCAAAAAATATACACCTCGGACTAAGATGATCCGAGAGTGAATTCCTGTTATAGGATTAACTCTCAATTGAAATATGAGGAAAAACTGAGGGGTTAACCGCTGATGAAGTTTTTGTACACATCTAATGAAGTACATGAAGTACTGGGGAAAGGGGGTGTAAAACACTTTCCAGTGCACAAATTTTGAAATGAAGAACATTGCAGAACATGCAGAACCCTCAGACCGAGTAGTTTACTTTTTATCAGAAGTAAACTGAAGATCTCCGTTGCAGAAGCACTGGAAAGTGTTCCACACCCCAGACCCCCGGTTTAAATAATTTATTTTTATTAAAAGTGAATTAAATATTTAAGCATATCTTAAGTTTATTAAAATTAGCTATGGCCAAGTAAATGTGTTTAATTCGTAATCTGACAATTAATTATAAACTACCTAATTATAAATTCCGTATTCTCTGGAAGGTAGATCTCTGCAACAGGAAAGTTTAGTTTACTTCTGATAAAAATAATCTACTCAGTCCGGGGGTCTGGGGTGTGGAACACCCTCCAGTGCTCAAATTTTGGTATTTCTGTAAGTCTCAGAAATTGAAAGTCTCTGATACTGAAAGTATCAATGTGAATTATGCTGAATTATTGAACTGCTGAGTTATATGAAGGACAAAGAAGTATAGAGAATTATGATGAAGTACGTGAAGTGTGAAGTTAATTGTACACGATTTCCTCTAGCGGTTGACCCCTTGGGAAAAACTTACGGACGGACATGAAGCCAGATCATAAGGTTTCTTCGTATATTAAGGATGTAAAACCTAAAATTGGATTCTATTTAACCTAAAATAATTGAAATTCAACTTTAAATTTGCCATTGGCTGTCCATTAACATTTCATAATTTACGATATCTCCCAGCAAAATATTGAAGTAATAAGTTAATATTATTTTATACATTCCATTTTGCAGATTAGTATAATAATCAAACTGATTCAATTTAATACCAAGCACGTTCAAATGATTTTCAGTAAAATGAATTAAATGGGAAATGGTTAACGAGATTTTTACAGTAAAACCCGTATACGTCAACCGAAATAATTATCCTTCACACTCAGTTATTGATGTTATTAATTTCAAAAATAACAATAATTATTCAAATTCAATAAGAGTCGTTATCGTAGGTTAAATAAATAGTATATTGTATTATACGGATTACAAGTTTAATTTGGTTTGACATATTTACGAAACGAAGCTTGTCTAGCTGAGTATTTACAAAAAAATAATTTACTTTCCAACCAAACAAAACTAGAAAAAAAATTACAAAATTTAAAATAATGTAGGGAATTTTACTAAGTGTAAAGTTATGTTGAATGGTAGCGTCTGAATACATATTAATTTGGATGTACAAACATAATACATTTTTTTCTTTACTTTTATAATATCTTTACCGCCATCTGCACGATTATACATAAAGTTCAGTATTAAAATCTTTATCAATTTTAATCACTTAGATGCGCCGCGGCGCGGTGCTACAAGATTGGTTCGTGTAGTAACTTGATTATAATAATTTGTATTTATTTGTTTTAACTGTAAATATAAACCGTTCAAATGGTTAAACACAGACATTTTCGTACAAGTCAAGTTATTGATCGCAAGGTAGGTATACAAAACGGAAGCAGCAATTAAAACGTTGAGCAAATACGTCAAATCAGTAGTTGACATTTTTCATACCTCCGCCACATTTAATCTATTCTAATTTGATTTTATGAACTAAACTATGTCTGCTTAACTGTCTTAACAGTGCATTGTGAAAATATAACCTTTATTATTTCATTAAATAGTCGAACTTTTGTGAAAGCATTGTTTTACTTTAGAGCCGCTCACCGTCGTTGTATTAAACTTTATTCCTGTTTGACAGTAACCTCAATGGTACGATAGTATGACCTTTATTGTAAACCTTTATTAATAGTTTTACAACTCACAAAGTTTGTTAGGCTTGATAGAACTTTGTTTTTAATAGTAAAGATTCATCAACACAGGGTGGCCACCGTGTATACGTGTTCTCCTACCATCATTTTGCATTTACTTGAATTATGTGTATTCTTTCCTTGTTTAATTTTTGTGGCAGTCTGCAATCCAATTCTATTTTCATTATTTGGTATAATTCTTCAAATTTCGATACTTACAGAATTAAATTTTAAAAGAATTTAATTGAGATAAATAATCGATAAACAAGTTTTTAATTAAAATGCAAATAAAATTATGCTTTAAACTAAGCTTTACTATAAAAATATCTTACTCTAGGGAAATTTTCCGAGAGTTTCTCTGTAAGATTTTTAAAATTTGTATCTGTTAAAAATAGTTGACTTTTCTTACTCTCACTATATTTGTAGAAACAAATTAAAAATCTAAAAGTGCAGCATTGGGTGCATATTTCATTTGAAAATTTATTAAACCGCTGCAGGTACCTTAACTTGTCAATTATATTAATCTTCAACAATTTTCAACAGAATTTACTGATTACAAAAATTCAAACTCAGAACTAAAAGTAAAATCTATAACAATCAGCCTGCGCATTGCTTTGCGTATAACCTGGGGAAATTGCAACTAGAGGACACTAAGGAAAGGAAGTCTAGAAATTTTAGTTGTCTATCAAGTGGCGACACCTACAACATATTTGAAAGGTAAATTTATGGAAATCTACGTTTAAGCTTACCTTATGCAAAAATCGAAATGTAAAAAGTTCTTCAACTGTAAGGTGTAATTTCAACTGAATAATTTTCATATAAACTTTCACACTTTATGACTGCAAAATGAAATATTAAAATTTATGTGATAGTGCTTGCAAAAAATATGCTATAGATACATACATATATTTTCAGTTTAACAAACGACAGAAACTTCAAGTAGACTATAAAGACTAAAAAGTTTCAGAAACTTCTATAAAAGAAACCAAGCAGTATCACTGGTGAGATTAACAGTCACATTACAAATCAGTAAAATTCTAAACAATTTGAACTCTAATTTTTTAATATTCAAAAGTTTTTATATAAAAAATGAAATAATACATAAAATAATAGGTCATAAGGTTATATTTCTGTGAGGCTGCTGCACCTCCTATTTTATCTTCTACGCCAGATGACCTCCACCATGTATTTAGCTGTTTTACGGTTGTTATTTCGGGTATACCTGCAAGGTGATAAAAAGTTATAAATGCTAAGAGAAGAAAAATAATCTTCATAAAAACTGCTGGTGTAAGATTGGACTTCTGATCCATTTTGCATTATGTAGAGAGACTCTAAGCAAAATAATAACTTTATTTCTGACTAACTTCACGCGTCCACTACTCGCATTGTAGAGAAGGTTGCCTATGCAATGTATTACACCCGAAGGAGAAGGTGAGATTCTCGTAAAAATATTTAAAATTTCAAACAGAGCATAGGTGTTATTTCTACATGTCACTCTAACTTCATCGAGACCCAACTCTCAACGCCAATAGCTCTCCAGTCAGCTTTAAATTTTTCAAGTTGACTTTAGCAAAATCAAATCCTGTTCAACTGCGTGTCTGTAATTTAATCTGAAATGGATTACGACCGCTCGTGGGTCAATTTATTCGGAAAATACCTATTTGAATTTGTGATGAAAGTCTGACTTTGTACTATCTGGAGTTATTATATTTCTTGAAATTGAAAGAGTTATATGGTGAAAACTAACGATTTTTGTAGCAAGAAATAAGTGGTTGTCAAAACTAAAAAGTTTTACATATAATTTTATACCCAGATCTGGTATTTATAAGAAACGTCAAAATTTTCCGAAATATCCAACTTTAAAATCCCACATATGGGGGAAATAATTTAGCTCTCTAGCAATTTTTCTTATGGAATGTATGAATGTATGTCCATGGATGAAGTCCATGGATACTTAGTTTGTTAAGATGCGGGAGAATTGATAATTTGGAGATTTTGTATAATCGCTTCACATGTAGAGTTGAACATATTTAAAAACATTCAATCGCATAGTGATGATTAACTTTCTAATACAGTAGATAAAGCCTACCTCGAATTAGGCAATATTGTAAAAGCCTTTGATCACATCAAATGCCTGTACCTATAATATAAATATTCTTTGACGTTTCACTCTGCTCAGAATAATTAACAGTAACGTGGTACGACTAGAAAACTGTTTAGTAAATACCCCGAAGGCTTCAAATTTCGAGTGACGTCTGGTGTTGATAATATACATATGCGTCAATTTTGATTATGATTTATAATACGTTTTTGTTTAAACTAATGTTCAAGTTTATAGTTCTTCATTATGTTAGGAAAGTTGACATCGTACAATGTAAATTATAGTTTCACAACCCTGAAGTATGGGTGCAGATTTTGTTGGTGGTAACTTTATAAAATATGCATTCAGTCAAATGCAGTTCTTACAATCGTATGTAACAGCCCCAGGGACTGGATGATTTCAGTTATTCATGAAAAGCGTTTTTTTGCATTGATTTCCCAAAGCCAAAAGCTAAGAAAAATAAACTAAAACTCTGTCAGAAGAAAATGTAAAACAAAACGTTCAAAGCTATTCGAGAACACGAAGCACAGCAGAGCGGTAACCTAAAATTTAAGAATAAATGAAGTCGTTGTTAAGCTACATAGATCTTATACTTTTTCAAGTTTTTCGACCAAGATTCTTATCATTGTTCTAAAAGTACAGAAAGGTAATATAAAATAAGAGGCTCACAGACCAATATATTATGAAAATTACCTATGCAGCTAATTTATTTACAATTTACGGATTAGCCCTACTAAATTAGGGCAATATTAACAAATTGATTTACGAGACAATATTTAATTTGCTTGCATTATGCAACGAAACAACAACATTCTGATGGAACTGATTAGCTGGCTTAAAGCCAACACACATTTTGTGTTGTATATAGAAACTGAAATTTTACGTTTGATTTAGGATGACAATGAAAATTAGTTTTACGTAAATTTATATCTAAAGTTTTTCTTCTCTAAACCAACCATTGATAATGACATCTACATATTATGTCTATGCACATCCATAGGATGCTTTCCGGGGTTTAAAGTAAAATTTAATGTTAATTCACATTATGATAAATTATAATAATATTGTCGCATATGTATTTGTTAGGGGTAGTTTACGTTATATTATATATGTAAAACGGGCCTGGGATTTGATTCTATAATTTACTCGCTTAACTATTTGAGATTGTTTGGTAATCGCTGGCTTGTAATAGCATATAATGATATTCTAACCATTTGTTTAATTAATATTATTAATATTAACCAAATAAATACCTTAACTTATGAAACAATAACATACAATAAAATTTATCTTACTCTAATAATAATGTCAAGTATAGGGATATGCCATTTCCAAGGGTTGTTCATTATGGGCACGTCACAATCACGTATAGGACTTTCAGCCTAACGGACACAGAACCAAACTCCCCCTAATTGTCGAGGAATGTCCAGAGTGCCAGGCACAAAAAGGCAAAACCAATGTCGACAATATCACATGCGATTTTTAAATCGAAACGTAGAAATTCAAAGGAAAACTTCAAAATTATGTTTCAGAAAATTATTTATTACTATAATAAATTATACTAGATTAAATTCTAAAAAAGACTTGAAACAAAATAAAATGCTGCTTTAGTTCAGATATTTACAAAATAAAGCAGTGAAAAATAATTATCCTGTGCACATTGGTAATCCTGAGAATCGCGTTTGTATATTTCAACATTAGTGGCAGGCGCTTGTTGATGAAACGGTTGTGTTAAATGCAGTTGTACTTGACGGGTTCTTAATGAAATGGCCAATCAAGTGAATTTAAAAATATTTTCTGAACAGTCAGTGTCGACGAGGTTAACCAAAAGAAAGGGGGAAGAAACGATGAGCGAGTTAAACTACTGGACTATTACTGCAAAACGTTGAAAATTTCCAATTTAAAAATCTCATTTTCTAAAAGACCAATCGTCAAGGTTATTCTATTTGTAATAATAAAATTTAAAAGTGTATGGATATAACATGAATATTGTGCAAATCAAAGTTGCTCATTATAAAAGCTCCACTACGGTCATACATTTCAAATTATTATTTTGTGGTTTACAATTAAAATAAAACGATATTGCAAGCACGTACTGTGATGATTTTTAACTTAAGGCAAAGGTACAAAGAGAGGTGGGAATTTTTGGTTATTTTATGCATAAAAAATAAAAATTTAGCATTTAAGTGAGCCTGGTTTAAAATAAACTGGCAGCACAGAGTGAAACAAAATCCCAATAAAATAAAAATACATTGTCATGATATATTCAAGCAAAACCATTGGCTTAATAAATTTTGTTGATATTGCTGAGACAGCCATGAGTGCGGGATGTCCTATTAAGTTGCTCTGGTGCTTGAGTTTAGTTATGTAATAATTTATTGTTTGATTATTCTATAATTTTTAAATTGTAATTTATATGTAGCATTATGTTTGTTATATTTCTTGCATAATAATGTTATGTCCTCCTTTTATAATATAATCTAAAATTGGATACTATGGATACAGTTAGCTTGAAAATTACTAAAGTTATACAGTGTGTGGTCTTGACATCATAACATTTGCATTTTAACTTATCGCTAGGTTGACGAAAGCTATTTACAGAATATAAAGGTATAACTACGTTCTTTGTTCTGATAATAGCAAAAATATGAAAAATTGAAGTATAAATTTAATAATTAATCTTGATTGACACTTTTATTGTGAAGCATTTCGCAATATAGAAAATAATACAAAATGAGATAATTGCGAAGATAAAGTTTACTATACAATTCCGCCTTTAGAATTTTGGATTATCCTTGTGTCAATCTTCTAACTGCGAGTATAATAATATTTAACAGATGTCATGTGTTTTTGACATATTATGACATGCCTGTTCAACTATTTATTTTATACAATTTGCCTATACGGCGCATGTCTTATACTTAACATCAATTTAAAGTTCTGTTCGGTTCTGTCACATAAAATGACAGTTCGAATTGTTTTTGAGAAAGTCAACATTACATTCTTGAATTGACACAATACACAGGAATTGACATGACATGATTACGATCATTGTGATCGAGCCTGTTTTGATTTCCAAAGTCGCCACGAAAAGAGGTAGAAATTTTAAATTAAGATCGAAAGAAACGAAACACAAAAGAACATTTTTCAATGTTTACTGTTTCGGACATCTCTTTTTTTTCGTGCAAAGAAAAGAGAGAAACATTGGCGTACGTTGTGTGCCTCGACGCCCGCATTCGAATCACCTCAGTAACCTGGTTCGATTTTTCAGATTAGGTAATTTCGTTGTCTGTTTATTACTTTAATTAGCAATTACTTTGTTTAATGAATTAATTATTTTGTTTTGTGACGTTTTCTTTTCTCCATTCTTCGTTCTTTGAAATCAAAACAGAGTTTTTTATTGTAAGAAATTTCGTTAAAAGTTTCAAGTGCATTTTCAATATCTTTTATTGGTTTATTGGTTTTCAATAATAAATGTTCAAACTTAAGCAATTTTCCGTAATTTTACCGTTTACGTATTTACTATTTTGACTTTTGTTTTGATAATTTAACATAAAGGTCATAATTTTGTATCTTCTCGAGCAATAAATTTAATATAAACAATACATCAAGATAGTTCAAGTATTAAGTTGTTAATCAGCCTGTATATTATTTGTACATATATCATGCATCAAGAGCTATAAATATACTTCAATGACAAATTGACTAAGTTTTAGTATAATTCAACAATTCAACTTCCACAACTACTTGAAGTTTAATTAAATTACTAGTTTACATTTAATTAATAAATTTAGTCAGGAATAGTGATGAGCTAAGAAACCTTTTGCTAATATCCTGCAATGTGATGTAAAAATATTACATGTACAATGGGACTTGTATAAACTGGAATAGTTTGGAACAGAAAAAAAAACAACAACATTTCCTCAATGGCTTTTCTAAATGGGTTTCAGTATACTAACGCAATCTCGATAATCCAAACGAATTCAAACAATGTTGTGTAGCCAATTTTTTGATAACTATAAACATCAATAAAGGACATTTAAAAATTACTTGACTTAATCGAGGTTGCACTGTAGTCGAGACGCTCAAAAGTTTACAATCTACCTATCTACTTTAACAAAATGTTGAAAGCAATGCAAACACTTCCATAATAGAAAAATTCTTCTTATAATAATATTTGAAGTGCAAATATAAAATTCTTTGTTTTAAAAATTTTCACACCGCAAGTATGCATAATAGCAAATTTTATAATAAGACGTTCAGATAAAAGGAAGTAGAATATAAAATAAAATAAATGTTCTATTATTATTGATACGTATATCTCACTTTTCAGAAAAAAATTGTGCGAAAAATATTAGAAGAAAATAGCGTTGATAGGATGAATATTTGGAACATTTTATATTATGGAAGATACCTATTTGAAACGTGTTTAGGTTTTATAAATAGTAAAGAATATTATATTCCTATAATATTATCTCATGCAATGAATAACGGAATGAAAAATATCCAAGTGAAGTTTTTTTAATTTTTTAAAACAATCGTAAGAAAATATTATTTTTTAAAATTGTAACACTCTGGAATATTTTTCATGCTCACATAGAAAGAAAATACAATTTAAACATGAAAAGGGCACGCAAACATGGACTATTCAAAGTTAAAGGACTTAAAGGTGGAAAACAGCGATGTTCAAATAAATTCACAAGATATTTCGTTAAAGTAATGGGCAAACATTGCAACGTGGTTTGTGATTTGTTCGTGAATTGTAAAAATCTAAAGTTACTTTTTTCCTTCCTTTGGTTTTCCGATACCATTATAATTTATTATAACGACGCGACTCCTTAATGTTATTCAACTTTTAACCAACTGCTGTATACTTCTAAATATTAAGTTAAATACTGGCAGTTGTTTTTCTTGAAATTTAAAATAATTCACGCCCACTTTTAATTTATTGCTTTGCTTGTTTCTTTGTAGTGGTTTTTTAATTTCACTTAGCGCCCAGCAAAACCAGCACATTTTAGAACGACAACAACTTTAGCAATACGGAGTTAAAATTAACATTAAATTATTATTTTAAAAATGTTTTTTTATGGGAGTTCAAACAGTTTCTGAGTGGTATTAGTGCTATAATATATTAATTCAATTTGATTATGTTACATTGTGTTAATTGTTATACGAGTACAGTATTATCTTGTTCATGGAATATAAACCGTAAATTGAATTACATTTAATTAAATTATTTTTCAAGAAAATGTTTAAGTGACTATTGTTGTGTTATTTACAATAATTTTCATTACGGCTAGGTCGCCTAAAGTTTTTCCCATATTTAAAATAACCAATCCACATCCTTCGGTAAATTCTGGAAATAATTTTTCGTATTTTCAACATGTCGAACTTATATTTTTTGATTTTACCACCATTATAATCCAACTACACACAGCGTTGAGATACATAATCATACAATTTTAATCTCTAAATTATAGAAGTTCGGAAAAGCATTTACCACGGCGGCTAAATTTTGAAATTTAAATATAAATTTAATAGCTGCTCTCTACAGTTTCTCAAAGTTATATAAATTAATTTTTATTTGAAAAATTTCAAATTACTTGTTGGCGTCAAAAGCATATCTTCCAAACCTTTTTCATAATTTATACCTATCAAATTCTATCATTTTGTTCTCTTACAATAGAAATGAAACCGGGTTATAAATTTATTTGAAAGTGTGGAATAGAAGCTTTAAGCTAGAAAATCTTTATTTATTTAATTAAACTCACAAATTGTTAAAAAAAAAAGATTGTAAATTTTCGTTCAAACGTCTTCGATACTCGTCATTACAATTTCAAAATCTTGATACATATTGGTTATTTATTGCACATTATTTCTGCCAGAAACTTTAGTCAATACCATTCCCTTTCTCTTGTCATAAAAACTATCTATTTTTTTCATAATGTTTATCATAAGATAGCAAATATGGAAAACTTTTAAAGTGACTTTTAGAAAATATTATTACAGAGACATTACATGCGTTTGGGACTAACTCGATGGAGTTTTGAGCAGTTAAAGTCAGACTTGGATTAATCATAAAAGTGGTGTAGAACGCACATAGTTCCTCTACTAAGGGTATTACAAAATCAGCAAAAAACACTGAATTGAAATAAAATGCGTAAAATGTGCTTTATTTGATTTTAAAAGTTTGTTTACTTTGCCCAGAAGTGAGTTGCAGTAAAAACACGTACCGCTGCAATTTTTGTTTGGTTTGAATTTAACTTTAAAATTATATTCCTGCATATTTAGATATAAAGTTGGAAGAAATCAAATTTGTTGAACACCTGTCAAATACTAAACGAATAAGGCATCTAAACTTTAGTTCGCCAAACCGTAAAATAAGCATCAACTTCAAAACTTCAGAGTACTTGCTGTACCTTAGCGGTTTCTTTTGTATTGCTTAGTGAAAGGTGTATTGTGATAGTATTAAATTGTGCCTTTTCAAATAAAACTAACAATATTTAACACAAAAAATCTCTTAGCACTTTAGCAAAAGTATTAAAGTTTCCAAACAAATTATATTTGCTTTCTGCACGAAAAATTGTTGACAAGACCTTGGCACTTAAATTAATTAATTTAATAATAATAATCCTAAGTGTTAAAATTCAGTTCCAAGATTATAAATTAAATCCAATTCTGACAGCTTAGTATGTACTCGAGATGGTTCAAATCTTCTGAGTTTTAACAATTTATGTTTAAAAAATTAGTTTTAATATATTTATAATGTTAGGCTAAGCAAGCTCTTAGAACATATTAAAATCAGCAGTAATAATTAAGTTGTAGCGAGCCAGTAGCGATAGATGACATTACCACGCCACCTGGTGGTCAAAATGTATGTTAGAAGTAACGACATCATATCAATGCAGCCAACTCTTTTTTATTTTTCTTTTTAAGTAACGTAACAAACATTACCTTTGAAGAATATAAATTTTTTTTTCAGTATATATTATCATCATGCAACAAATATCTTCGAAGATTACCTAAAAGTTTAGGTTTTGTTGTGTCAGTTAAACTAGAGTTTGACACTGCGATTACCAGGAAGGATTAGATGGATAATTATACCATCGAGTTTGGTGTCAAAAACATTACTTCACTAATGGAGGACGCTGGAAACTGAAGTTTTAAAAAAATTTCGAATCGACCATCAAGGGCCAAGTCACAATTATAAATTTTGTGGTTGCAAAGTGGTTGCTCTCTTAAGCAAACATTTTTGTTTTCAATTGATAGTATACTTTTTGTGGGTTGGTAATAAATATACAATCACACATGCGAAATAGTGAAATTTAACGTGAAAACTGCACTTAAAAAGGCAACATCATTTTCCATATAAGAAATGAAAACATGAAAGATAATCTGCTTTTGTTGCAGATTATGAGATGAATGACAAATCATGAGCTTTACTCTTGTAAACCAGAATCGTAGCTGTATAGAAGAACTAGGAACAAGTTCATCTGAGTTCCACCTTGTTTTAAATATTAATACAGTTGTGACTGCAGCTAACCACTGCAGCACATACATATATTATGAAGTTAGAGATAGAGATAAGTACTCCTATACAAATTTTAAAACATACTTACTGCATGTACTGTAAAGAAAATATAACTTGTAAATTATTGAACAATCACGATTTTGATAAAAATGTTCATAATAATTATTTCAGAGAGCAGACATGACGCGTCGATTTCATGTGCTACTCATATTGTAGTAGAAATTTCAATTGGGACCATAACCTGTAATTTAATTTATAACAGTTCGATAAATTGTTTCAGAAACAATTGGCGCGGACTTGTAAAATCAATGGCATTATAATTATTAACTTATTTGTTGTCAATAAAAAGTTTTAAAAGTTTAACAAAGTGAAACTCGGATGACCGTCATTCATAGACTTCTATACAGCTACCTTTCTGGTTTATAATTAAATAAAATTCTGTAATAATTTTTTATTTAAATTTATAATTTCGTTTATCTACAACACAAGTAGATAATCCTTAATTTTTCATTGGTAACACAAATTTTCTAAGATTTAAGTATTAAATTTGCAATTGTTACAAGTTTTTCGCACCTCTCTCGCACCTCTAATTGGTTAGTTCACTTATTACTAACCAAAAAAAGTGTACGACCAATAAAATAATCGGATAAATATTTGAAAAGGGTCCGGAACTCTGTCTGATTTTAATTAATCTTTGTTTCGGTTTTTTTAAATCTTACTAATCCATTCACGCGTCTGCCCGTCTATCCACATTATTAAATTAAGGGCCAACAGTCAGCTGAATAAAAATGTTTGTAGTCGGTTCACGCTGATCTGTGATTCCATTTGGGTGATTATTTGGTTATTAAATTTATTAACCAATCGCCGAAGCTAAACCTCGAACTGAGGTAAATTCCTGTTATATGATATGCGAACGGACGGACACGGAGCCAAACCATAAGGCTTATTCGTATACTGCGTATAGAAGCAAAAAGGTAATTTAACTAGTAACTACCACTCAGATGTGATAACTAATTCTGTTATGACCATCTTCGTGCTTTGGAGGGCACGTACTGCCGGTGTCATCCTGTGCTGTTGACTTGCCATAATCAAATATATTGACGTTAGCGGTTCAATTCCAAAGATAAATTTAAAAGTTAAATA
Source organism: Lycocerus yunnanus (assembly GCA_036346125.1). Lineage (NCBI taxonomy): Eukaryota > Metazoa > Arthropoda > Insecta > Coleoptera > Cantharidae > Lycocerus > Lycocerus yunnanus. Next base: position 3,796,643 of record JARFIX010000005.1, on the reverse strand, counting down.
AATACTAAAAACTACAATTAATTAAGCTTCGGAAAACTGTCTACGCCATTACGTTTGATGCTAACATGTTCGGTTACGGTGCGATTTTTGTATGCGGCATTTAGCTCTTTCATCTGGATGTTAATGCGATTGTCTCAAACATTTTAGAACGTAAGTAAAATTGTAAAGTATAATTAATTGATTAATTTGATTTAGGAAAAAGATTTGTAAATAAGGATTAAATAAAAGTGAACTTACCAATTTTTAATCTTAAAGTGGAACTCGTGAATATTTAAATTTCAAACTTGGCGGCAATTGTCTTATCTAAAAACGGAAGGATTTCTTGCAGATAAGAAATGCATAAAACGAAACTTTGAATTTATTCGCTCTCTTCGTAATTTACAACGATGCGAGAAATAACAAAGTTTTGGTGCATTCATGAACTTCTTTAAGAAAAATGGAGGTGTAATTAAAATTCTTAAAGTGAGGAATTCATATTTCGACAAAAGTTTTATAAATGTGGTGCATTTAATTTTACAAATAAAACTATCACTATTAATAAGATGTAGATTCTAAAAATGAAAAAACTGGGAAATTCGTTGTAGTTTAGGCAAAATCCTCGCCATCGTCAAAGGCTGATTCGTCTATCTTACGTCACAAGTAGAAGTGAGTGAACAATAGTATCATGCGTATTCTACTACGCCCCTCTTAAAAATTAATTTAGAATGCAATTTTTTCATTGGCTCTTTTAAACTGTAAGCCCCACCTATCGAAATTAAAATACGTATTGGTGACAGTTAAAATACCAGAATCTTGATTTGTACAACGAATTATGAAGGAGGAGGGTCTAATTAACAGTTAAAAAAATAAAATTTGTGGTTGTGATACGAACATTTTTCATATTATTTCCAAATACGAAATTATTTGCTGCCCGGCCCAATTTGTAGTCATTTTTGAGTGGCCTGTTATTGTTTAGTCAAAGGGCAGTTCTTTGTTTCGTCGCAGTAAGTTTTAATTGTTTGTTTTTCCCCGTCAGGGAATTAAAACTGTAATTTTGGTTTGACCGCTTTTCAATCCCCAATGGAAGTCGGCATTATTAGTTAGATTTTAAGAACATCAGATCTTCAGCCTGGGTTCACTTTAACTTGCCATGTTTTATGTTTGTATGTCTTATATCAGCCATGGGCCTACTAGGCCTGTAGTGCTAATATACATGTCTTATATCAGGCCCGCAGCCAGGGAGAACGTTTTTTAAGTAAGAAATTTTGAGAACATCAGACCTTCAGCCTGCGTTCACTATAACTTGCCATGTTTTATGTTTGTATGACTTATATCAGGCCCGTAGCCAGAGGAGAACGTTTTTTAAGTAAAAAATTTGAATTTTGGAAGTAAAATAGGTGTAGGTATTTTCAAGTTAGAAAACTTTTACAAGTGCCCCCCCCCTCCTCTCAAAATGAAATCCTGGCTACAGGACTGTCTCATAATCTGATAAGTACACACGCCTTCCATTTTTTTGGAAGAATAAATTTAAACTCTTTGATCTTGTGTTTTATTATTCTTCCCAAAGGTTACCTGTATGAATTCGCTGCCCTCGCATACCGTCGGAGCTTAGTCTTTGCAAGGGGAGGGGTTTACCTCTTGGTTAAACATTTTTCTCTTAAACTACTTTGTGGTTAGCAAATGAGTAAAACTGTTTTAGTTAGTCGACAAATTTTGGAAAAAATACGCTTGTAGGATGAATCCGAGATTCTTCGAGGTTATGTTAGACAAAACCGACTATCCGCTTCGGTTCTCTACGTTTCGGCCACTACGGCCCATTTTGACAAACGCTTTGACGAGCGACTGGTAGCTCTTCGCCTCGCTTCGTCTCGCCTTGCCTTGCTCCTCGCTTGTGAGCGTCGACCCACCTACAACGCACGTTCTGGTGACAGCATGTGTTCAAACATGACGTAATTTACGTAATAATACACTTACACGATGTGCTTCTTAAGAAAAAAATTAGAAGTCCTACTAAATTCATCTTCACCTTAATTTATATTTTACTGCTCTTTTGGTTGGGGAACCAATTTTTATGGGAAAAAGTTTATTTTCGAGTCAGGGTTAATCGACTCTTACCTACAAATGAAATTATTATAAAAATATTAGATGTCATGAATATTTCTACCGCGAAAAGTTTAGCTTTTCTAAAGCAAAAAGAAAAAAATAAAACTTTATTCGGGCTTTTTTTGGAACAAGTTGTAGATACTACTTTAAAATTTGGGAAAGTGAAAGTATAGAATTTATTTGTTATAAGTAACAGTTTGATTGTAACGTTTAATTTGATTTAATTGGTAGATTTGTGAAGTAGCGCATTCAGGTTCATATTCGTCACATTTGCATTTACGATTACTAACATGGTAAGTAAATTGTCGTCAGTCTGTGATTAATTGATTAAAATTAATAAGTACAACAGACGAGATAAGTACTGTCATCAATTACGTATTTTAAAAAGAGGTTAAGCTCTTTTGGCAAAAATCACAGCAATATATAGTTATGAAAGCTGTCTGTCATTTTTAATATGACTCGAGGGGTTAACCGCTGGTGAAGTTTTTTGTACACATCTAATCTAAGAGGGGTGTAGAACACCTTCCAGTGCACAAATTTTGGAATGAAGAACATTGCAGAACATGCAGAACCCCAGACCGAGTAGTTTAATTTTTATCAGAAGTAAACTGAAGATCTCCGTTGCAGTAGCACTGCAGGGTGTTCCACACCCCGGTTTAAATAATTTATTTTTTATAAAAAGTGAATTAAATATTTAAGCATATCTCAAGTTTATTAAAATTAGCTATGGCCAAGTAAATGTGTTTAATTCGTAATCTGACAATTAATTATAAACTACCTAATTATAAATTCCGTACTCTCTGGGAGGTAGATCTCTGCAACAGGAGAATTCAGTTTACTTCTGATAAAAAGTAAACTACTTACTCCGGGGGGCTGGGGGGGGGAGTGAAACACCCTCTAGTGCCTCTGCAACGGGAGATCTTTAGTTTACTTCTGATAAAAATAATCTACTTAATCCGGGGGTCTGGGGGGTGTGGAACACCCTCCAGTGCTCAAATTTTGGTATTTCTGTAAGTCTCAGAAATTGAAAGTCTCTGATACTGAAAGTATCGATTAATTACTGCTGAATTCTAAAAAGGACAAAAAGTATGGGGAATTATGATGAAGTACGTGAAGTGTGAAGTTAATTGTACACAATTTCCTCTAGCGGTTGACCCCTTGATATGACTAATGCCCAATTTCTTCATCTAGAGATATTTCTTAGATAATCTAACTATAAGATAAATTAACGAAGTAGCCAATCATATATTTGATTGTTCTGTTTTGCTGCTGTCTATTTGGTTACTTCATTAGTTTATCTAATAGATTGATTATCTCTAGGTGAAAAAATCGGGCATAAAATATGTAACCGAAATGAGTGACCAACATTATGCAACCGAAATGTGTGACCAAATATTGTTCGGTTGGTAATAAATTATATCTGAACAATTGTAACAATAATTAGTTTTATGACGTATGTATACAAAATTGGACAAAAAATCCACTTTTAGGCGAAAGTTTTTCCAAATTACTATTACAGTTAATGGAAGAGCTGTCCAGTTCGTCTGCCCAGTATTGCCAGCTAACGATAATATTCGTGATTAATCAATTGAAGAGCTATTCTTTTATCGAAATTCTAGAGAAAAGCATCTTTTTAGTTGGGATTCATTGAAATTCTATTCACTTTGATTAATAATAATAGTATATTACACTACGAGGGCCGAAAGTTGAATTTTCGGCCCTGCCCGTCATGATGCCCCGAGGCGAAGCCGAGGGCATCATGACGCGCAGGACCGAGATTTCAACTTTTGGCCCGCGTAGTGTATACGATTTTTCTTCATAGCCGGTCGAAAGTACGTTATTAATTCTACTTTTTTTAACTTTAAATGTTGTATTGTTGTAAATGTTGTAATTTGTTGTAGCAACAGAATAAATAGTCCCTAGTTACGAGTATTAATACGCATGAGAAATTCTTTCCTCCCGGCGTTATAGAGGGCGCGCGTGTACTTCTCAAAGGGAGTAAATGTTCAACTTTCGTCCCTGCTATTAGGGACGAAAGTACGTACTTTCGACCGAGGTATGAAGAAAAATAAATTTTAAATGTTTCTAAACCCTAAAAGATAAAAACAGTAATAATCAAGGTGGTTTCAAACCATCCGTAAATGCCAAAACTTTTGCTTATGGAACGAAGTTAGCCAGTTACCGGTATTTAATAAGTTAAAACTATAAGGGCAACACACCTCTCCTCACATATGTATGGAGAAGAATTTTGTTTATTCTAATCATATGTTCCGTTTATACATCTTATATCACACATTCGTTCATTAATATGCGGATCCGTTTACACGCTTATCCGTTAAGTCTCTGATTCGCTTATCAAATCATTATACAAGGTGTCCCCGTGACCGTGGAGAACCTTTAAAGTGGTGATAAATGACACTTTTCTAAGACAAATTTTTAAATAAAATTTTTGTCCAAGTCGAAACCCTTGGGGGGTACCCCTCTTTAAAGCAATTTTTTAAATTTCTGCCTTCCAACGGCCGTATAGGCATAACTGCTAATTTTATGGTATTAGTAGTTTAGTAATTTTTTAAAGACAATTTACTTATCTACAAATTAGTTTATAACCTCTTATTGTCTAAGAAGAACGGATTTTGAGTTATGAATTAAATTAAGGGAATAATTGTCGATAAAATTCCAAGTTTTCTGTTTTTGTTGCAGACCGTGTATCTTTTAAACTAAACTACTTGCAAAAAAATTATCGACCCAATTCAGGTAGCAAATATAACGAGCTATAACTTTAGTCTACTAAAAAATTTTGGAAAACCAATCCATTTCACAGAAAATCTCAAAATAACAAATAAGGTCGATACAAAAAATATAATAGTCGTACAAGGTGTCTCCGTGTACATGGTAAACCTTTAAGGTTGTGATAAAAGACACTTTTCTAAGATATATTTTTAAATAACATTTTTATCCTAGTTCAAATCCTTGGGAGGTACCCCTCCTTAAAGCACTTTTTTAACATTTTATCTCCTAATTTAATTCATAACTCAAAATCCGTTAATTCTATAGGATAATAATTAAAAATGAGTTTGTAGATAAATAAATAATCTTTCAAAAATTACTAATATATTAATACCAAAAAATCAATGGTTACGGCGATATTGCCGTTTGGATTAATAATAAATATACTATAATATAATTTAAAAATTGTTTTGATTTCTCAAGAAAATATTACAACTTAAATTAATTGGAAATAAAATATAAGATTATAGCAAAATAAATCTTTGACTTCTCTTGAGACTGACCTATAAATCGTATCGCAAATGGAAGTGCATGAAAATTCATGGAATCGAAGTCTACTTGAGGGTATGGCTGCCCAAGTATCCATAGAGGGAGTAGCGCAATAAAATTAAGGGTGAAAACTAACATTTGTACCGTTACAAACGATAGCTAAGAGAATGAATTTGCCATCTTTCCACCTTCCATTTGATGATTCCTTGTATATTATTTTGTAATAAATTGTATTTTTGTATGTTAATTTGTATATTATGTTAAGTAATTGCAAAAACCAAATGAGCTTATAAAATATTTCAGAAATTTTGGTAGCCGTGTTTTTGTGAATAATAACTTTCCGTTTCTCTTTTAGTTTTATGTGTTTACATTTATACAATTTGTTTTCGTAAATATCCAAGGTGAAATGTGGAAAGTCAATTATTAAAAAAAAAAAAATACGAAATACAGTCTCCTAATTACCACAAAATGAAGAGACGTCAAAAAATGCTGTTTTTATACTTTTCTTACAAAGTGAACATAAAAGCAGATTACTTTTATTCCATCTGCAAATGAATAGTAATTGACTAAATTTGCTTCAAGATACTATATCAAAGTCTTCGTTAACACAATAAAGTTCCAGTTCAATAAAACAAAATTAATTACAAATTAAAATCAGTATTATTAAATCCTAAGCATTATGTACGTGGTTTTAAAGTCTTATAAATTAAGCGATAAACTGTCTACGATTTGGTATTCATTAACTGTTCTCTATTTAACCACCAACTCTCGAAGAGGAGTTAACGAGTTTTGTGAATTCTTAATAGTAAACTTTAATCAAGATTTATTTCATTACGGCCAAAATTGATAAAGTTAATTACGGAAAAAATTTAAATAAATTACATCCTAATTACTTTTGCATTATTTTGTCCTTCGCTAAATGAAAATCTTTCAAAAAGAAGGCGTTCTTATTTTAAATTAGGACTTCTTTAGAAAATTTAATTAATTAATTTTATTGTTTACTTCAAATATCTCAGGTTTTTTGTTTACTTGCAGACAAAACGAAAGATAAAATAAGCTAATACAGTTTCGTCTAAATTCAAGTTTTTATTACAATTATTTATTGTAAAGAAAAAGTTCGATTTTCCTTGAACAAAATTGCAATTTTTTAAACTTGCTGCGAATATATTAAAACGTGAATTTACGTCGTAAGGTATAACCTTTCATAAAAGTTTTTTCTTATTATTTTGGTGTAGGTACGGTAAACAGTGGGGGATTCTCTAGAAAATCCTCAGGAGGCCATACCTCCTCAGAAGGTAGAATTTGTTGCTCATATCACGCAATTTACAAAATGGGAAATTATATTTTTTAATCAAATTTGTTTATTTTGTTTCTGTGGGAAGGGAATAAAATGTTTTGACAAATTACATACAGGGTGTGGTATAAGTACCTATCACAAAATTGTATTGCTTATCGAAACCGATATGTACTACATATTTTCGAAAAATAAAATAAGTTTGTATGTCGTGGTGGTTGCAACGTTGTTTTCAGGATATAGACTTCAATAATATTATATACCACTAACATCCTTTTATTATCATAACAGTTGGATAATACGATATAATTTCAGACATTACAAAAGCTATTTCTGAAAAGTAATGGACTATAAAAGAAATAATTTTGCTGTTAATGGTCAATAATATAGCACCCAAACCGACGAAATAATTTAATAACTGTGATGCTTTTTGCATCAAATTTTTTAATTCGGAAGGTTAATCGGCCTTCCTAATTCTTTTATATTAAGCTGTCTACGACTTTACTTTAAGGTTAATTAGGAAAATTGTTCAATATAATTTTAACATAGCACATTATTTAAATATTAAAAAGGTTAGCATATTGCGGAAAATCTTCTCGAGAGAACAAGGAACCTAATAAATACAAAATGCCGTACTTAGTTGTGGTTTAATACATTTTGGTATTTCTTGAACTAATCCCTCACTTTAAGTAAGTAATAAGGTTAGATGTTATGCGAGGCAATTTTAAATTAAATCAAAGTTTCTAAGATATATTAAAAATTTCATTAGTTCAATTAACAATTTCCCGAATCTATAGTTTAATAAACTTTAAATTATCAGTAGCTAATTAACCGCGCGGTGCGAAATTAACCAATCCAAGTAAGAAAGGAATTTTGTGGTTAAAAAGCAGCAATCAAGGCGCAAAATTATATTTAAAATTTATGCCAAACCATCCGTAATATATCGCCCACACTGTAGAACGATTTATATGTTAGGAATACCGCGAGTCTGAATTTGCTTCAGTGCATTATTAATTGAGCTTTTCACTTCATCCTTCAGATGGGTAAGTTTTCCAATGTAGCAGAAAGTTTATATAATATTGAAAACTGTTTATGGGCCAGTCAAATAAACAAATATAAAATGAATCGTGGACAATATGCACCATCCAAAACAAATACGACCAATTAATTTTTTTTTTAAAAAGGTCCGTGATAACTTATACTTAGCTTTAATACTTTAGAAGTGCGAAATGGAAAGGTACAGATTTTGTCAATAGGCTGCTTAGTGATTAAATTCAACATTATTTTTTATTGTTAATTAAGAGCAAAATCCATTGGACTCTTGAGAAATTAATTTAGAATTTACAATTAATATTTAGCACTTCAGATTTCCAATTTGATGTTTACTTTGTGTTTATTTATATTAATATTAAAATATCATACACAGCGTTATGCATTCAAATTCCGTACCAAATTAAATTATTCTGGAAAAGACTGATATATAATTCAGTTGTTGAAATAACATTGAAATAAATCCTATCAGATTTTGTTTTAAAATTTGAATTATTTTTATTGCAAGAATAAAATTTGCAAAGGAACCAAAGATATATTTTTCAATTTCGTCAATTAGAATAAAAAATAATGGTTTAATTTAAAATCAATGAGCGTACCTACCGAATAAATTTATAGCTCAATAAATTTTGCTAATCTAAGTATGGGGAGGTTTCAGTAATCAACGAATTGCGATAGTTTGCAGCGCCACATATGCAGTTCGTTGCAGTCAATTTGCATAAAATATTTGGCACCAATTATAACTTTGGAAGAAACCGTCACATCAGTAAGCTAATTTAGCTTTAGAAATGGCTCTCTGTAATAACACTGCTTCGGTTTATTTTATGCTATCACCACAAAATTTCAATCTTTCAATTTTCCGAAATTCTTAAATTAAAATATAATTCTGAAAAGTAAGAAAAAAGTAATTTATTTGTTTGTCAAAAAGTCATTTATTTCTCAAGGAGCAAAGTAAAACCATAACAAATTTACAATTTAATGAAATATTTTGAACAACTATTATTCCTTGCAGCAGTAAATTCATTTTGAAATATTTAACAAAGTAAAGAATTTCTTTACCAAACGGCACAATATTTTTACAAGTTCCTATTAAAAATGAAAAGGAAAAAATGAAACACGACCTTACCTTTAATAAAGTCTACGGCCATTTCCAATCCATAAGTATCCTTGTCGCAGTCATCTAAAATATGTGCACCTAAAGTTATATTCGGCAATATCGCCGTTGGCGGTTCATTTAAGCGATCCAAGGTGTAAAGCATGGCCTCTAAAGCCTGGATTCCACCTTGGGGCATCACCGGGCCACACGTAACCGTATCTTCGCGCTCATGTACCATCATTAAACCACCTAACACCAAATCACCTTCCACGACCGCTTCTTTTTTAACCGGCCACGGAAACTCCGCGATCACTTTAAGATAACCGCTGTTACTCCTGTTTGAGTCATTTGAGCTGTTATCACCTAAGATTATCGCGCTTGGAATTTTATCACTAGCACTAGTCGTCGTGATTAATCTTCCATTATAAATTCCTGAATCTGTAAAATTATTTTGTACGCCTCTAACCTTAAATTTTTCAAATTCACTTTCATTTTCGCTTATCGATAAAACGTTCGAACGAGGTGAGATTCCATCTATAGTAGTTAAATCGCTGTTTAACGTAGTGTAAGATAAATTGCTATTTGAAATATTCGCAGTATAGAAATCATTTTCTAAAACTTTTCTATTTTTATCGAATCCATCTATACCAGATTTATTAAGCGTGGCATTGAATGTGCTTGTACAATTTAAACAATTCGTGCTCAAATTGTAACTCACAGCAAAACGTTTCGGTAGCTGTGCTTTTGTGGGATTTTCTTCCTTAGCGAGATAATATTCAGTTGTTGTAGAAATACCGTTTAAGTTTATACTATCTGATTTAATTTTAGAAGCTCTTGTTGTGTAAGATGTGGGATCTTTTCGATTTGCAATAAAATCTTCTTTGTAGCTGCTTGCCGTGGTTGCTACAGATGCTTTTTCACCAATCTGAAAGAATTAAAATTTAATTTATAGTGAATTACTAACAATTTTAATTAAGAAAATATATAAGTAGAAATCCATTTATTCTTTGCATTTAAAATGCTTTAAACTTTTATTAAGCAATTTTTGATTTCCGAATTTTTTTCCAAAACCACAGCCAATTCTTCAACCACCTGCCTATTTGCCCGACAGTCTCTCAAATTTAGCTAAATTAATTACGTATACATTTAATTCTAAATTTTACTACTTATAATAATTATTTTCTAAATGTTGCTATTTTGATAATTTATTTATTTATTTATTTCTGCCCATTAAAACAGAATTGTTTTATTGTGCAATTTAATTTGTATCTAAAGATGGCTACGTACATGGGTGGACTACGGAAATTGCATAATTCGGCAACCAGCAGAGTAATTTTAAGATGCAATATTAGATACAGCGTCAGTATAATGCTCCGAACTTTGGGGTGACTTAGCATAATAACTAATTGAGAAATAAGGACTGCAGTGTATCCACAAGATAAGGTATAGCGCTTTCTCTGAATGTTTTAGTATTGTTTTGAAAATGGTATCTTAAGTTACTAATACGCCATTTCAAATAGTAAAATTCATAGGGCGGAGAGTAAAATTTAGTAATAGTCATCATGGCATTTTTTTGCAAGATTATATTATATTTAATCAGTTTCCTTGCAGTGACGGCCCGAGGCATTTTCATTAAAAGGGCTTTGAGTTGATTACACACCGGCAATCTGTCGTTCACCTTTGGTTGACATCTAAATTAAATTATTTAATTAATTTTATAAAAAAAATTATTTTGAAAAATAAATTCTTATCAAGAATTGCTTCTAAAAAATTACTCGGAATGCTTTTTTGTATTAATTTGATTAATCATTTCAAATAAAGAAAAAAAATAATTTATCATGTAACTGGCACGCTCAACCGTGAACACTAAGGTCTACTAACACTATCATTTCGAATGTAGAAACAAATTTTGTTATGACCATCTTCGTGTTTTGGAGGGCATGTACTGCCGGCGGTCAATTCGTGTTGTTGACTTGCCATTAAATAATAAAACATTGCTAGAGAGACACGGTCGAGGTTTGATTTCACGATTGCAACATCATGGCAATCCATGATTTAAAACGTTTCCACGGTAGTAGAGCATACGTTGAGATAATTGCTCTAATGCAAAATCTATTACAAACATGAACAGTTAATTAACCTTTAAGTAGGTATGTGGGGTGGCCGCAACACCCCAGGCATTGTTTTCTCATATATTTCATACTACACAGGTTAGTAACAGCTAATGGCTTTCTGTTATTCATCCTTTCTAAGATTATGATGACAATCGCATATCTAAATTAAACTGGCGAACAGTGACAGAGTGTTAATTGTGCTGGGGTGCTGTCACCACTCCACCTACCTACTTAAGTTTTGTTTTGAGAATTTTTTTTTTTTAATTAAATATAGTTATAGAGACACTAAATAAAATCTTAAACTAAAAATGGAACAAATACAGACACAAAAGAAAAAAAATAAAATTGTTAAATTTTTCAAAAAAAATTTTTAATTTTTGGTATTAAAATTAAGCAATTTAATTTTTTTGTTAAAATTAAACAATTTTATTTCTTTGTTTTTGTGTCTATATTTTATAAAACTGCAATTAAAATCTTGACTTTTTTATATTTATTTCCTTATTATATTATGCCGGCTATTTGACAAAACATTTTGTATATGTGAAATTGAAATTTTTGTTCGAGTTTTTTAGCTTATGGTATTCTTCTTCGAGTGCCATACACTTTACAGTGCGTAGGCGATCAACTTAGCCGAAGCCAAGCTGACCTTACTAGGGATTATAATTAATGGGGTGGTTTCCCGTTGCCTTCCCCACAGTCCAAAGATTAATATCGGACCTTTGATCATAGCAGCGTATCCGACGCGACCAGGACTCGAACCGCGATTTCTCGCTTCCTAGTCGGCCGGTGTATACTTTGCGGTATACTGCTGGTTGCTTATGGTATTATTTAGTGCTTATATAACCATGTGCTTTAATTTTGTTGTCCTCATATGTTATTTTCTTTATAATAATTAATATTCTTTAGTGCCGCGTAAATACAACTTATTTAATGCTGCCATATGAAAAATATAAGAAAAAAGTATACCTAAAAAGCAGTCAATTTTGATAATTTTTACATTAATCTATCTTGTAAAAGTGTAACTAATGTTAATTTAACTATAACATAAAATAAAAGTAAACAATATAACTAGAAAAGTAAATTTTACTTGGGGTGTTCTAAGCACCCCATCCCATTTTGCATATTAAACAGTGAAATTACTAAAATTTGCATATCAAAAAATTATTAAATTATTGGAATCACATCTCATAATACCAAAGAAGTCGACACCAGAAATCGTGTTTTCTTTAATTAATGCGCGAATAAAACGCGAATTAATTTGAAATGATGAAATTGAGCCAAAGGTCCCATGGTACATCTACTAAAATCATATAAAATAAATTCTAGTATCGCCCTCTTTTAGAAACGATACGAACGTTTCAGCCGACCTTGCATAGTTATATCCTGAACCAAAGCGTTTTTTGATTGCGTCACTCCACAATAAATTATTAGATCTGGGAAAAAGTTTGTAGCGTTTTTTTAAGTAAAATTCAACTGGTTTTCTTATAGTGTAAATATGAATTTATTTAAACCAAATGTGCTTCATTATTATTGACAATATTTTGCCATTTTTCGGGTAAAGTCATGATGCCATCGGTTGGAAAACTTCTGTGGTTTCTGGTTGAAAAACTGAAACAAGTGTTTTTAAGAGCCTTCTTTTAAAACCAGTTTCTTGCACTAGCGTATTATCGCTAAACTGTATTGTTAGTTAATAAGTGAAAGTCAGAGCGGGCTGCGTCTAAACTACACGATGGATGCATCAGAACTTCCCAACCAAGCTTTCAAAATTTTTGACGAGTCATCAAAGGGTCATCAAAGTTGCGCGTTGTCATGATAGAAGACAACACCTTTCCTATTATTCAATTCTGTCAGTTTTCTGTCAATTCTCTCTAGTTGTCCACAGCAGACATGAGAATCAATCGTCTGACCAACTGGAAGTAGCTCATGGTGAACGATTCTATTCCAATGCCTTTCATCAAAAAGCAAGCAAACAATTTTCGCGCAGCAGAGTTTGATGAGGTAGTTTCACCGTACACATTTTTTCTCAAGCTTGCACAGCGTTTTTCCCTTTGTCGCAATAAAGTGTTTCCTGAGTTATTTGTAACTGATGCCAAATTTTATAAAAAAAATGTTTAGTAAATTTAATCATTTATTTTTATTATTATTGCAAGTGAAAAGAATTTCATCAATATTCTTTTAAAATTTCAATAAAGAAGTAGCAATATTACTCGAATGGGTTCAGAAATCGTGTATTCTCGAATGCATCTCGGAACTCTTCTATTGTATAATCACGAAAGTTATTGGTAGCTACTATTGTTAGATAGACAAACTGAACTGCTTTTTCATTATCCGTAATGATAATGTAGGAAAATTTTCTCCTGCAATTGGGACAAGTCATTCGCTTTTTAGCCCAAATCCATATGCATTCGCCACAAAACTTGTGGTTACAATTGTTCGGTAAACCTACCTCTTGACCAAATTCTTTGAGGCATATCGAACACGTAATCTTATCCATACTGTTATTCGAGTTAGACATGATTTGACGTTTAAATAAGTATAATAACTTTTTTCAAGATCGTCGTACTTGTATAATAATTATTTTATGACCGGATCGTAGACTTTACTGATAAGGTAAAAATCTAAACGGATTAAAAACCACTTTTTCAAGATTGTCATTGGCTTGGTTATTAGCACGATCAACTGCTAATGTAAGGAGCCCCGGTTCGAATCAGAGTAGAACTCACTTTGCAATGCCGTCTTTGTGCTTCAGAAAGCACATAAAGACGGTGGTTCTCTCATAAGGTGCTGGCAACATCTTAGAGGAATTAATTGCAAGAGTACCTTCTTGAGAGAAGGGGTAAACGAGGTAAACGAGTGAAAAGGTAAAGGAGTTAATAAAATTCTGTTTTTTAACGGGAAAAAAATGTGCTGGAGCAAAAACTTGGCTAGATAAGTATTATCCGGACTCCACTCCAGCGGGAAAGTGATTTGCTAAATTCCATACAGGACATATGAGCATCGAAGATGATGAGAAAAGCAGACGTCCAAAAAAGGCTGTTTCAGACGAAAACATAAAAGAATCTACAAAGTAATTTTAAATAACAGTAAAGTAAAGTTGATCGAGATAGCTGAAACTCTAAAGATATCAAAAAAACGTGTTGGACATATCGTGCATGTATATTTAGGCATGCCATCCCCAATTGTATTACAAGTGAAAAACCACATCAGATCTGGTTGGGTTGTTTTTTTCAGCTGCGTCTGTTATATTGCGTCACTGTTTATTTTGAAATCTTTTGCTTCCCCATTTGTTGTTTCTTCCAGTGTCATCCAAGTTATTTTCATTTTTTACTTGGTATTTCCATCTCTTTCATTATCCTTAACAATTCACTTCTATTTATTTTATCAACCGGTTGCTTAAAATCTATAAAAATCATAGTGTACTATGTCTATCTCGTGTTCAAGACTCTTTTCCATTACTTGAAAAAGTTATTAAGCACTACCAGTGCTTGTATTTAACCATATTTTTAATCTATATTTAAATTTTTTGAAATTATATACATATATTATTAACCTCTGAAATTAATATTCAATTAAAATTTTTAAAATTAAAATTATTATTAAACGTCTGATGACAGCAGGAACCATTGCTGAAAGCTTACAAATAATATTTCAGTTTATTGTTTATTTAACCTTTTAATTTTAAAAATTTTAATCTAATTATAATTTTTTTGGATATAGTTTTTGAGTAGATACTCGTATATAAATTTTTCTTCTTCTTCTTCAGGTGCCTATCCGTTACCGGATGTTAGCGATCATAAACTTGGCCGAAGCCAAGATGACTTTTCTTGGGAGTGTAATTCATGGGGTGGTTTCCCGTTGCCTTCCCCATAGTCCACAGATCAATATTGGACTTTTTGATCACGGCAGTGTATCTAGCGCCAGCAGGGTTCGAACCGCGACCTACCGCTTCGCAGTCGACCCGTGCATGCTTCGCGCTATACTGCTGTATAATATAAATTTTAATTAATGAAATCAAAAATGGGCCAGGAACATTATAATTACTCTAGATTTTCACTTTTTTACTTAATACCTGTTTACACAGCATTAAATTCAACTTTAGTTTATGTTAGTAGGTAATCCAGGAATATATTATTTTAGGGATACAATAATTTATTTCTACATTGTTATAACAAGCTGTAATGGTTTGTTAGATATGAACCTAATTTAATATGAAAATTTGAATAATTAAATTATATAAAGAGAATAGCTTACTTTAATATTAGTAACACTTGTCATTGGGCTTGCGGAAGATAGGCTAGGTACGTTTATTTAGGATGTTTTCGAAATAAGTGAAATGTACTACCCTGGTAATAACCAATTAACTCAAAAATAAGTTAAACTGAAAACCTATTAGTTTATCTCGGAATAACAATTAATTGATTCATTCCTATAACTTATTCGTTATTTGAATTAATTATCAATATTTTTCGAAAATAATGAATAGAGAATGTTGTTGTTTGTATAATTATTTTTATTAGGTTGTTATCTTTAATTTTAAATGTACAATGAAAGAAATATGTAATACTGCAGGTTGGTTCTGAAGATGGTTTAGAGCGAAACAGACAACATAAATCTTAATAATTATACCGAGACAAACCTCCTTGAATTAATTTTCTCAAAAAATTTCCAAAAAAGTTTTTAATAGTCTAATTCGGATACCTAACAATTTATTTATTTTTTAAATGTATTATTTAATTTAATATCCACTTAAGATTAGAAACTGCTAAATTATCAACTGATAAGTAAATACAATTAAAAGTAAAAGATTAACTTCCTCAATTTTATGAAATATAACCAGCAAAAGAGTTTACCGATAATACGGTAGTGCAAGAAGCTTTAAACTTTTAATTATTAATTAGAATTTAACGTTGTCAGACAAGTGAATGTAAGAGTTTTAAAGGTAAATATAAAATTTCATAATTCTGTATCGTAAAGCTCTTAAAATCTTCACTAATTTTTAATATAAAATAATCGATACGTAAAAAATAAATAATAGTTAGTACAAAAAATGTGATCAGTACTTGTAGGATTTTAAAAGTATTTTGTTTCATAGGGAACCTACTGTTTAACCTGGGTTTTAAACCATGGGCCGGTCCTATCTTAGAAATTCCATTTTATTTTAGAAATCTAGAAAATCTATTAATCTAACCGAAATTAATAAAGTATATGGGGTTAAATGATAGTTACTATGTCTATTTGTCAGTATTCTCATGAGCCAACATACTAACAATATGCGGATCGTCTGAATGGAACTTCACAGTTAAAATTCAAACATTTCAGCACCAATTCAAGTACTATAATATAATTATTACCCCATTAAATAAAATTTAGGTTTGGTTATTCGGGTTCGTGTTTGAAAACTCAGAAGAGTTTTCAGATGTCTCGTAAATAAAGTTGCAGTATGTAGTTATGAGCATTTACATGCTTATATATTGTAATATTTAAATTTTAAAAACTAAATCCGATGAAGTGTCGATATTATAAATTAATGTACTCAGATCGAGCAACTAACTTCTCACTAGACATTTAGGTTACTTTTTTTGTACAATGAACACAATCGGATACTAAGCAAGGGTGTTGAAAGCTTTTTAGAAGATTAATGTGGGCTACATGTGGAAGTTGTAGTATTGGAATGTAAAAAACATAAAATATATAGATATCCGGCAAATGGTTGACAAATATGATTTTGCAATAAAATTGAATGCTAACGATTAATTTGTACATTATTGGAAGTTGGTATTCTTTCATGAGTTGCGATGACTGCAATCAAATCATTTCAAATATGTAGTAATTTATGGAAAGCGCGCCAGCAATCACATCTTGTACTTTCAAAATATATTGAGCTATGAAATATTCCCGCAATAATCGTCAAAAGCAAACGCAAAACATTTATCTTTTTGATAGTTATCATGACTGTAACGATAAATTAGAAATTATATTTTCCCGAAGGGTAATAAAAGCACATGTGTGATTAATGCCGAAACTTACTATCAACGAATGAAGAACTATGAATTGTAGAACGCTAATGATTCAATGTTGCAAACCCTGTTTATTATATCTTTAGTGTAGATAATTTTAAATTTACCATAAAGTCTACGGCGTAGTAAACAGGGTCGTCCCAACGGTTTTTCGAACTCTTAATCGGGTATGTGATTTTACTTGACTTTAGTGCTGAGCAGACAGAATGGTTACTATTTTAAAAGCATATAAAAGAGTTGCAAACTTGTTATTATGATAATAAAAATTATGGAGACGATAAAATATAAAATATACATACAGCAAAGAAAATCCTTTTCCTATCTGTAGGTAGATAACAACACTGAATAATTAAT
Organism: Lycocerus yunnanus; assembly: GCA_036346125.1. Classification (NCBI taxonomy): domain Eukaryota; kingdom Metazoa; phylum Arthropoda; class Insecta; order Coleoptera; family Cantharidae; genus Lycocerus; species Lycocerus yunnanus. The sequence continues at coordinate 3,779,360 of JARFIX010000005.1, read as the reverse complement.
TCGGTAAAATATTACCATATTACTTAACAATAGTGTTAACTAAACTGTCTTGGCTTAAAAGTTATATGTTCGAAATAATAATTTATACTAAGAATGAGGTTATGAGTACTACATCAACTATGGTGTTATCTCTTTTGATACATAACGCTTTGGAGGCGGATGAACATCCATTGCTAAGCTGCAACGTAAACGAACGAGTACAATCGCTCTCTGTAATTTAAAAGTTAATAAATAAATCTTAGAGTGGGTAGCTGCTTGTCTGCTTTAAACTACTCCCAGCCATAAACAAAAGGTTGCAAAACCCATTCAAACTGTTCATGAATTTCGAAGAGAGCTTGTATATCATATTATGCTGGTTAGGTAGTTTTGGCCAATTTCAAAATTTCAAAAATAGCCCCAGAAATAGTTACAACTTTCGTTATCAGCAACTTAAAATTGATTAACTCCACCTAACATTATTTCCGAAGTAATTTGTGCTTAATTTAGCCATACCGGATGGATATTTCAATTTACATATTAACAAGGAATGCATACCAAGAAAACGCGGAAGTTTCTACTTAAACTTTAATTAACAATCTTGTGGTAAATTAGATTGCACCTATTGTTTACTTCACGGTTGTCCTACTATATCTTCCCATTGCAGTTTGCTGGTATGTTTCAAAGATTGTGATAATCACAATAATTGCTATAAATTTGTTTAGGAGTCATAGCTTACATAATTTATACACCTACTGCAATTAATTAGAATTTAATAAAAATGAAAGTTAGAACTACTAATTTTCCTACTACTTTATCGTCTTTCCAATCACTTGAAAAACTGTATTTATTTCAAGAAAAATATATTTGGAAGTTAAAGAAGGTTTGTTAGAGTCCTTCTCTAATCGTGACCGTTATTTACAAGTTATTTTGTTTCTCTTCAGTCGATACATACATTTGTTTTGTTTGGCGCCGAGTTTTTTCTTTAACAATCTAAGAGCTTTTCTTCTAATCCCTTGATCCTTTTCAATCGTGCCTGTTTAAAACGTAACCGATACAATAAAAAAATTCTTCCTAGAATAAAAAAGAAATAATATAAAATCTTAAAATTTGTAACCAGAAAAAGACTTCATTCAAACTGAAAAATGGTTGGCAATGTTGTACTTATTCTCGTGCTTTCCCATGAGGATTTTATGTATACCAATTTCAGATGTAGCTTTAAGATTAAATTTTGCTGGTTAAAAGTATATTTAATTCAAAAAGAAAAACAAATAAGTAAATTTGGTTAATTATTAAAGAATAGGAGAGTCATAATGGAATTTCGGAATATTGTAATACGCGACGTAGATGTTTCCCCACGGTTTCACAAGAAAATTTTTTTTGTTTCATTTTTAATTTAAAATTTTTATTTTTTAAGTTAATAACCACATATTATATATTTGTGTTGCAAATTTGATTCGGTTCTATTCAATAAAACGTATATTTCAGTAAAATTTAATTTTGCAAATAGTGCAATAATTCATAAGCGATGAGTTTCTGTCCATTCATTTCTCCCATAATTAGTTATTACTAAACCACTAATTGGGCTACATTTATATATGTATTATAATTACTATTATAAAGTATGTACATTTGAAAATGATGCATTGACAGCTATTCAAGGGTCTCCATAGAAATGTATAATTATGTATGTTGGACAACCAACAAATAATAATCTATATGACATATATTCTTTCATGACAGATTACCTCGGTTGTTTGCCATTGCAAACCGAAGGAAGATGGCAAGAATAAAGTTCTTACTCTTCCCGGATCTGAACCAAAAGTTTTTATTTATGACCAGCTTCTTCAAGCTTTTTCAAAATTCAAATCTTTGTTGGTACATTTTATCAGGCAAATCTGTTGAAAACATCAATTTCCTTTTGTTTAAACCTGTTTGGGTCGAGGTAGTTGAGTGTGTTTGGTAAAAATTTTATGAAAATGTTGAGATTGAGATAGATTTAAAAATCCCTCTTCAATTAGGGGGAGTATTACCACCTCGGATGGGTATACCTGTTGCAGCGTTGCATCGCCAGACAAGTGCAAACTTTTGCCAATGATCTTATTGTATACTTTTCTATCTGCAATTCTGCAATAATTTTAATTTTAAATAGCAGTTAAGAGTAGAAAAATAGCATAACAACTTAAAAGAACACATGGTAGTAGAAGATTGGAATGGATTATACAACGCAACAGATACAAATACGAACTGATAAGTTAGGTATTTATAGAAATATCGTTATATTAAATTAAGTTGAACGTTATTGTTCTATGTATGTGTTAGAAACTGCCACCATCATTCAAGTCGCAGCAAACAAAAAACTACACAATGAGTTAAGAAAAGACGAATGCTGAAAGTCAGTGGTTACAAGACATCCAATCTCTGTGTGGATGCTATTTTATTGTGGTAAATTACCGACAGCCAAGCAAAGTTTTAAAGTATTTCTATTTATTTTTATCTCAATATCGTCTCGAAATTAATCAAAAATCATTTTAAACCATTTTCATATATATACACAATATGTATCATGTAGTATATTATAAATTTCATTGGATATTACCAATTTCATTTAAATAATCCTGTCGTTAACTGATATTTAAGTTAAAAGCCCTAATATCATTTTAAGTTTTCTATGTGTTTTAGCGATAAAATAAAGCCGCAATTAGTTAACGAATATTTAAGTGTAAGTTGGCAATAAAAGTAACTAAAAACTAGTAACATAACCATTACATTTGCATACTTGAAAAGTGCATGAACGATTAAACTCATTTCTGCGTGAAAACTGCAGGTTTTTGGATGGCATTGTAATAAATGTATTTGCAGTAAAAACTTTTGCAACGTAAAACCGCCAAGTTGAATTCTTTAGTGAAGTTACGTTAAAACATTAAAAAAACTAATCATAATATACGAACTTTATGTATTAATTCTTATTATTACATAATAATATCAAAAGACAAAATATAGACATTACCAATATTCCCCCTATAAACAGAATATATACATTTTAAACTTCCATTTTAGATGAAAAGCTTGTATTTTTGCTTTCTTGGTGTTTAATAAATTTTCTCTACTAATTGCAAATACTACCCAAGTAGAGTATGATCCCGAGTTTTAATTTAAAGTCACTTGAATGCATCTAATTTAACCATTCTCGACGGTTAAGTGAAATAACTTGGTACGAAGGTGTTTATTTTGAAAACTAATGGAAAATTTATTAAGTTTGCATTATTAATTTTCTTCAAGTCTAATAAAATTTTATTAATTTTGCTTTTAAATTTAATTTGAATTTTAAATTTGAAAAATTAAAAAAAGCGTTACCTCTTTTATCCGAAAATGCTATTAATGCATAAAAAGTAAGAATTTTTTACTTAGTTTTAGTAATTTTGTAATAATTTCAGTTAACAAAAATATTATTTGTTGGTTTTATGTAAAATAGATATTTAAGCTTACAATTATGTATTATTATGGTGGTAACGATGCATAATAAAAATAATAAATCATATTTGTATAAATACGTCCATAGTACTATGTATACATAAAATTTTAAATTTGATTCTAAAATTCTTATTACTTTTTGCAATATTAATTAAAAACTAATATTAAATACTAAGATTTAAAAAAAATTTAAAAAATAGTTCCCATAAACTAATATTAACTAAAATCTAATCAGCTCTAAATCTCAATATAAATATACAAAATCTCAAATTTGGTTTCAAAATTCTTATTCGTTATTTTTGAAGAGCGCATACATAATTTGATCACACACACACACAGACAGACATTTTTTAGAAATCGTCTTGTTTAACTCATGGGACCTCAAAAAGTGTAATTCCATCAAAATCTTAAATGTTTTTTCTCCACGAAAATTATACTTTCTCATATTATGTATGATAAAGTAAAAACTGCTTTAAAAACACCAGTGATTGACACTGTACTAATAATTGACATATTTTGGCACCTAAACACATCAAACTGTCATAATGAGACCTTCTGCCACTAGTGGGAAATGGCAAACTAGCACAGGTAATTTTAATTAAAATTTGTTGTTGATTTGTGACAAATGTCAGAATTTACATGTGGTTTTGTTACTTTTATCTAAATTTGCCTAAAAATTTCTTAAGAAACTTTGAAGAAGTTATCTCGTGTAATCAATTTCTTGGGAAGTATTTTTAAAAATTTTATGTTTGTGTACTATTTGGTAGGTTATGTTTTACATACTGATTCTGTTATTTAATATTAATTATAAAACTTAACTTATAAACATGTTTGTCAATTACTGGTTCTTCAGGATGTAGTGATACTAGTTATTGACAAAGTTATGTCAATTACTGTCGAACCGATGTCAATTACTGGTTTTACAATTCTAGTTTATCAATTTAGTACAAATGCCGAAGCAAAAACTACTTAAGAAACCGAAATTCTTTGTATTCCGATAATGCAATGAACTAATCGTTGGCTGCTGTGAAAATAGGATGAGTGTCATGGAACTCAGTAAAAAATACAAAGTTCCACGTTGAACTTTAATTTATAAGTCAACCGGTAAGAGTCCTGCTGTAAGGAAAATGGATCCACAGCCTGTTCTACCTGAAAACTATGAAACTCTGCTGGAGAACTGTATAATGCAGATGGCCAAAAGGGATTTCCGATTGTTAAACGGAATTTATTATCGTCGGTCGAAAAGATTGGTTGCGAAATAAAGATACAAAATCCATTCACCGAGGGAAAACTTGGTAAGAAATGGTTGAATTTATTTTTAAAAAGATATCCTACAATTTTCTTGTTGGTCGAAGAAGGTTTTTCTGATATTTTGCAGGATCCCAGTTGTATTTTTAATGCAGCTAAATCTGCTTTTATGTTATGTCCAAAATTAGAGAAGGTGCTAGGAATCCGGAGCCAAAAAAGAAAGAAAGCAGTAAAACTAAAATACTAATTGTGGTATCATCACAAGCTTGGCAAGATTATTTTGAAGAAAAAGGCTGATAAAGACGAAAAGAAAAGAATATTCAGAAAAACGAGAAGAATGGGAACATAAGAAGCAACAAAAATTAAAACCAAAACCAAGAAAAGTTGTTTCGAGTGATAGCGAGTCCGTTGATGAATCGCATTTATCCGAGCGGTCAACCGTTAGAGGAAATCGTGTACAATTAACTTCACACTTCACGTACTTCATAATAATTCTCCATACTTCTTTGTACTTCATATAATTCAGTAGTAATTCACGGGACTTTACGTACTTCACCAGTGATTCACCGTACTTCATCAATAATTCACGGTACTTCGCCGACTTCATCGATACTTCATTATATTTCACGTACTTCATCGGTATTTCAGGAACTTACCGAGATTCCAAAATTTGTACACTGGAGAGTGTTCCACCCCCAGACCCCCGGATTGAGTAGTTTATTTTTTATCAAAGGTAAACTGAAGATTTCTCGATGCAGAGATCTACCTCCCAAGGGATACGGAATTTATAATTACGCAGTTTATAATTAATTGTCAGATTACGAATTAAACACTTTTGCTTGGCCATAGCTAATTTTAATAAACTTGAGATATGCTTAAATATTTAATTCACTTTTAATAGAAATAAATTACTTAAACTGGGGATTTGGGGTGTGGAATACCCTCCAGTACTTTTGGAACCGGAGATCTTTAGTTTACTTCTGATAAAAAATAAACTATTCAATCTGGGGAATCTGGGAGGGAGGACACCTTCCAGTGCTTCTGAAACGGGAGATCTTCAGTTTCTAAATTTCATTCTAAAATACTGAAAAACAGTAGTCAGAAGCTGGAGATTAAGAACTGGGTGCTGGTTGAGTTGTTGACAGAGAAAATACTAAACGTCATTTTGTGGGCCAGATTATGGGCACAAGTGATAAAATCTACACAATTAAATTTAAAAAAAAAATCGGTTCAGTTAAGTTTGTGTGGCCTAACAAGGATGGTATTTTAAAAATGTTGCTATCATCTTGTGAAAGGACCACTGGTTTACAAGCCTTTCAAAGCATGGAGACGGCCATACAAATTAAGCTTCTGCCCGGATTCGAACTGAGTGCCTTACGTTAGCAGTTGATCGCGCTAACAACCAAGGCAATGACCATCTCGGCAATGAATTATTTATCTAATTTTAATATTAACTAACAGTATAGCGTGAAGCATACACGGACCGACTTAGAAGCGTCAGCTTGCGATTTGAACCCTGCTTGCGTCAGATACACTGCTGTGATCAAAAAATCTAATATCAATCTGTGGATTATGGGGAAGGCAACGGGAAACCACCCCATGAATTATACTCCCTGGTAAGTTCGTCTTGGCTTCGGCCAAGTCAATTCGCTAACATCCGGGGAACCGGATGTGGCACATGAAAGAAGAAATAATTATAATATTAAATACTATCTAAAGAAAGCTATAACTCATATCCGTGCTAACACTACTATAAGCCCAACATAAAACATTCAATTTTCATAGTTCATTTGGCGTAGTAAGTTTTGAAATTAAAAGTAATTAATTTAAATAGTATCTTAGCGGTTTTATTGCACAAGCAGGTAGCAAGTGTGGTCATTCATTTGAGAGAGTAAGTAATCGCTTTTTTACGATAGTACCATAGCATAGTTTTTCTAAAAAAATTGACTTACTTTAAATAATTCTATTTTGATTCTAGAATCTAACAGTTCCAAATAATTTATTGCAATTTTTCACAGCTCCAATGCTCATTATTCAATACTCCTAAGTAATGATTTCTAAACTCCACTGTGAATAATAACTATCATTATCGTTACTTGGAAGAAATCACATTATGTAATCTACATACCTAATATGTTTTTGATTACAATAAATTATTTTCTTGTTTACTTCCTAAATGATTTATTTAATGCTAAAATACATTTAAATGGCCATTATCTACTCAAATAAATTCTGAATGATTAAAAACTTTCTGGTTTAGAAACAAAAAATCCAAAAAATTACCACTTACTTCGTTGTTAGTCTTGTAGATATGTTGGGTCGGATTTGGATAGCTGTCACTGGATTCCTTTTCATGATATAAGATACCGTGCGAATTTGTCGTTTCTTGTAAGCGCTTTAAGCCAATATTGAAAAGCTCGGGAGCGTCATTAAGAACGTCTTCAACAGAAAGACTTGATTGATTAGCTGTAAGTGAATGGGCTCTTTTAATCACAGCAGGCTTCAACCGTAATCCGTTCCCAATTAATTTTAAGAAGATTGATCTATTTTGTTGTCTATAAGCATCTTCTGTTTTACTTAACCCCGTAGTGTTGATTGCGCAGCAATGATATAAAGGGGTTGTCGGTGCAACTTCCAATCTTTGTAGCTTCCCATTACCAAGTTGGAAAATGTTCGGTATTTTGGTTACAGTTAATTTGAAGTCATTTTTGTTTGTTTTATTCTGCACGACACTTTCACTTCCATTATCGTTTTTAGCGTAATTCGCATTAGTAAAATTAAGATGTTCGCCTTGAAAAGGGTCAGATTTTTCTGAACCAATTTTATTCAAGGTGAGATTAGGCGTAACAGACGTGAAAGTTACATTATTTAACTTTGGTATATTGTTGATGCCAGACAAAAGTTTTCAATAGAATTAGTAAAATTTAAACTTTTCTTTGTGGGAGTAAACGGTTTGAAATGGTGATTAAAGCTGCTATATGTTGCGATGTTTTGAAAATAATGAGGATTTAAAGTGGTTTGTGTTAAACTTAAATTTAAATCTTTTGTTTGTATGTTTTCATTCTTGTATTTACTCGGAAACAGCTTCGTTAAGTTGTTAATTGTTGACGAGTTGATACTTCTCTCTACACTTATAATTTCATGCAATCCTATTTTTGGAATCGAAGTGTTCTTTCCTGCATTTTTCAAACTACTTTCCAACTTTTCACTTGTATTGTTACGTTGAAACGTGTTTTCCAATAGAGTGGGTTTTTCAATTTGAACGTAATTTTCACTAATACTTACTTTACGGCTTATGTTCCTACGCGGATCCGAAATTTTAGTATTTATATTTTCGTAATTTGCCAAGGTATGTGGATTTGAATTTAAAGTTAAAACTAACTGCGTCGCCAAAAGAAACAGAACTGGCGCCATTCTGAAAACCCTTGTTGTAGTGGTTTGAGACTTGCCCTCTCTTCTCATAATGGTTGTCTTTTTCAATTTGAATTATTACTTTCCAACTTGGTTAACTTAATTATCTGAAATAGAAATAAAGCAAATTAGTAAGAATAAGCAAAACGTTTTCGGGTTATTAAATAAAATATATATAATTTAATCATTAAATTGTAAAAGTAAATGGCGCCGTTGAAAATTAATTACGCAAAAGTTAAAGTTTTTCAATTAGTATTTTTATTAGGTTCTTACGAGAATAATAGAAATATTCATAAGATTCCGAAATTCAAAATTTTTTTTGGTAGATTTGAGTTTTCGACTTCTAAATATCAAATAAAATGTTACTACAAATTTTATGTAAGTACATTTGCTAGACGCACATTCATTATCATAATCTAAAATTGTTTAAATTACAGGATATACACAGGACCTTCCATTTACGCCAGCGATTTTTCTGAAAATAAATAAATGAAACTCAAGAAACAATAGAAAAAATAATAATAATAAAACTTTGTAATGTTGTTCATTTATTGCATACTAGCTATGGATATAATTATTAACAGATTTTCTTTTGATCACTTGGTCAAAACTGGCAGCGTTTGTCAATGGCAAGTCCTAAGAAAACGCAAATATTTGTAAACCTTCTTCGTTGTAATGTAGGAGTAATATTTTTTCCAGATTTTACACAAGTCTATAACAAGTTTTTTAAATAGATTTTTCGCGTTTTGAGTAGGAAAATTTCAGAATATAAATAAAACCAATTTTGTTTTACATTATTTTAAGTTTTAATTTTAATTATTAAATTTTCTGATTACGCCCCTGCCGCCACGTGGGCTTTGATTTTTAAGTTAACAACAAGGCGCCAACCGACAATAGGACCATGTTTGTTGCTACCTCTTGTTGGCATTTATTAAAATATCTTTTGAAGTAAATACGTCTATAAAATCGGTAGTATGTTCAAAAATTTAATTATAATTACCGTGGAAAGAAGTATAGTGCCTTAAAAGTTTTGATTCTTTTAAAACATTTAGTAAAAATAAACGGATTTTAACTAAAACCTATTCAGCTCTTTAGACGATGATTTTCAACCAATGTGTCAAATTTCAAGTCAATCGGTGCATGCGTTTATCCGAAATCGTGAACGAAAAAACGGGCACACACACACATTCGGACCTCATTCCAAAAATTGTCTTAAACGACTTCTATGGACTCATAGACCGTGGGAAAAATGCTAACTCAAAACCTTTTTTTTACTCGATTACAATACTTTTCTTTACTTTACTAAACAGCACTGCATAGATAACAAGTTCAGGAGACCTTTAGTTTTCTCAAAAAAGAATTATAAAAATGATTTTTGAAACCGTGTTTTTAGCGCGAATGACGTCACAAACTATTTTTTTTAACAACTGACAACACAGCAAATGCAGTTTGTGATAATGTAACCTATAAATAGTTTGTGTAAAATTGAAAATGAATTTTAATAAAACACAGAAAACTCGGAATAAACCATTTTTCCTATAATTGTTTGTGACTGCAGTTTGTATTAAAATAAATATTATATTAATAAAAAATACAATTTAAATAGTAAAAGTTATATTGTTTGCAACTGTCAAATACAAGTCAAATATTTAACTGTCAGGTCTTTGCGACGTTGTAAAATTTCCATAAAAACGTTCGGGATCACGCGTATGACGTCAGAGGCGTAATCGGCTGACCGATTCATTTTTGAATTTTAAATTTGATTTTCTCAGCGCAGACCGCATTTCAAAAATTTTTATTTTGGTTATAAATTTTATTTGATATTATTTTCAAGAATTAATAGAAGTTATCACTAAATTCGATACCATGCAACATCTCTATTTATATAATTAAATAGAAGAAGATAATAATCACGTAATAAAAATATTAAATTTATAAACAAACTTGCAGAAGTTACAAAATCAGTTAGCAAATATCCTTCCTAGCGAAATATTTTAGTTGTAGTAGTTTGTCTGGGAGCCAAATGTCCGGGAATGAAATATCTAGGAGCAAATTACCCGGTCACCGGTTAGAATAGAAGATAATCTTTTCGGCTAACATACTGCAAAATTTTGTTCAAGATTTTCAAGAACATGTTGAGATTATTCAAATTTCTGATAATGGGAAATTTGCTGTAAATGTAAAATGTCACAGTAGCAGTAATAAATTACAGGGTGTTCGTGTTTTTTCCAAGAAAATTGGTTTAATTAAAAATAATTTTTTTATTTTAATTCTTTCTTTAATCAAGTGCTGAAAGGTATGGAAATTATTTTAAAAATTACAAATAATAAAATTGATAATTCGTACCCAACTAAAGTATTACTGAAGTATTCCCAACATTTAATTGGTTAAAATTTAGTTGTTTTAGTATTTATCGAATAGTTAGTCAAAATTTTAGAATCCTTATTGTTATTTTAATAAAGGCGTGCACCGTAAAAATAATAAATTTATCCATGAAAGGCAAGTATTAAAGCATTTCATTACAGCTGTGCAGCTTTGTTTACATTTTATTTAAATTTGATATGCCCATTAACTATTTCAAAAGTGTTTTTCTTAAATTTCATTTAAAATATATTTTCAAGTTTTTTCAAACTCTTCTGCGAGATAATTCGCTAATTACTTGATTTTAAAATTATCGTGAAAGCTTTATATTACAATTAATGAAATTGCTATTACTCCATTTCACTGTAAAATGAGAACTATAAAAAATCAATTAGCTTTAATGATAAAATTCCTGAAATTCAAGATATTTGAAACGTCGTCGGTCGGCGTCGTAATAAATATTACTTTCTCAAAATTTATTCTTGTTACGTAAACTAAATAATTTTCTAAATTTACCATTATTTTCATCATCCAAGTTATCGATTTTATAATTCAAATTCTATTTTGCTTTCGTGCAATGGTGCGTAAACTAAGAAATGCCTAAAATATTATTCAACATATTTATGCAAATTTCATTATTTTAATATAATATGGAGTGGAGACTAAGCAATTTCTTGCTTTCATAAAAACAAAAAGACGTATTGTAAATGGTAAAACTTTGTAAATGTAAAGAATACAAAACAATTTTGTCACAAGCAGAAGCGATTTTATTGCACTACATTTGTTAAAAATCATTTAAAAGTTTTCTAATTTGGTACTTCAATACTATGGATCATTGATAATATTAATATATTGAAATAACTTGCAAACAAGTTATTTTGATTTTGCATTTTATCTTTTTGTATTTAAAAATACACATTTTATATCAAAATGTCTAGTTTTTATACAAAAATTTATAAAAACTAGATATTCTTCGTAAAATACATATTTTTTAAATTACAAAAATATAAAATACCTTGCTGTGTTCCTTACGCTATTTTATGCAATCTCCATAATTTTAAAATGAGTATTTTCAAGTGCTTTCTTGCAAAAACAATAAATTGTCGTAATAGTAAAATTGCAAGAAATATAGAAAATCAGTAATCCTGATTTAATCAGAATTCTTGCGATAAATCCCATTGAAGTAATAAATTGCTTAAAAAATTAATTTACAATTTTAATTTTACCCTGTACGTATTAAATTTGACACAAAGTTTACTTTAATTTCTACAAATTAAAAGTGTAATTTTTCATAACGTAAAGTATTCAGATCAATTACGCTTAAATTAATAAAAAACAATTTCCATTTCTGAAGTCCGATTTTTAAATTTATAAAATCTTCATAGCATAACTTGCAGTTAATTATTATTTGCTTGTATTATAACCGAGTTTTATTTTAATATTGATATATTTAAAAACAATTTAGATTACATAGTTATCGAAGCACAAATTTTTTGCCCTTATAACTGTAATATACGAAAAACCTATCTGCTTGTTCAGCAGTGCATGTGGGTCACAGTTTGGACTTATAGTGCTGCCTAAATAGTTTACTTCACTAGTAGAGTTAATTTGAGTTACCACAGTTTAATAACGTAAAACATTTTAACCACACTATAACAATAAATATAATTTGGCATAAAAAAAGTATTTACAGAAGAAAATAATTATCCAACATGAAATTACAAAAATAATCCTTAATATTGCATTTAATATGAACCTTTTTTGAAACTGAAATAGAAGTCATAAAATTGTTAGACTACACTTAGTTTTGGGATTTAATTAATTAAACTGAAATTCGATATTTCCTTTAGTTACTATTTCGGGCTTTTCAAAACACTGCAGAGCAGTATTAAAAATGTTTACTACAATCTCTCCGTAAAAATGACAAAAATATTTAATTAATTGACTGCATTTTAACGATTTGATTTTTAGCAATACAAGACTCCTAATTTACTAACTTCCGAATTACTAGCAACAAAAATGTGACTTTCGCCATATGATAGAAATACTATTGAAAATCGGTTTTTGCTTTTTAAAACATTCGATACGGATTCAAATTGGATATCGTACATACCATAATATGTATATGTACACATACTCGTCTGTATGTATACATTTGGGGAAAGATAATTAGCACACTCTCGGTTTTTGATTAAAAATCAGGAAAATTAACGTTTTTCTCAAATTTTCTTTTACAAAATCAGTTAAATTATTGTAACAAAAACAATAATATTACAAATAATACGCAACAAGTAATTCAAAATAATTTAAATAAAAGTTAAAACTAGAAATTTAAAATTGAAAATTACTTGGTGGAACTAGAATTAGCACACCTGTAAAATTATTAATTATACCAAAAAATATTGAATTAATCTAATTAAAAACCTAGTAGGAAAATCTTTTCGAGCTATTACAGCAGCACATCTCCGACCCATTGCTTCCACAAGAGTGGCACATTCCAGCAATGGCGTGATCTTGTACCATTTTCCCAATTTTTTGTCAATATTTTAGGTTTCATTGCTGAAACTTCCTTTTAATAATTTAATTTATTGAGGTTCAAATTTGGGCTTTCAGTAGGCCACTTTAAAATTTTAATTTATTGATCGTTAGGCTACTGCCGCATCAGAAGTGATGAACGCTTAGAATCATTATCGTGTTGAAACTTTTATGATCCTCAAGTAAGTTTTCTGAACCAGTGGTAAGATTATTTGCCAATTTGTTTTTATACATTTTAGCGTTTATCAAGTTTTCACACTTAAAACGTTATTACTACACTATTTCTAACGCATTTTCCCTTCAAAAGAAATAATAAAACCGAGGGGTCAACCGCTAGAGGAAATCGTGTACAATTAACTTCACACTTAACGTAATTCATGATAATTCTGCATACTTCTTTGTACTTTATATAATTCAGCAGTAATTCACGGGATTCCAAAATTTGAGCAATGGAGGGTCCACACCCCCCGGATCGAGTAGTTTTTTATCATTAGTAAACTGAAAATTTCCCGTTACAGAGGCACTGGAAGGTGTTCCACACCCTCTAGACCCCCCTCCGGATTAAGTAGTTTATTTTTTATTTTGTTGCAGAGATCTGCCTCCCAAGGGTACGGAATTTATAATTAATTGTCAAATTAAGAATTAAACACATTTACTTGACCATAGCTAATTTTAATAAACTTGAGATATGTTTAAATATTTAATTCACTTTTAATAATAATAAATTATCTAAACCGGGGAGTCTGGGGGGTGTGGAACACCCTCCAGTGCCTCTGCAACGGGAGATCTTCGGTTTACTTCTGATAGAAAGTAAACTACTTGGTCTGGGGGTTCTGCATGTTCTGCAATGTTTTTCATTCCAAAATTTGTGCACTGGAGGGTGTTCCACACCCCCGACCCCCGGATTAAATAGTTTATTTTTATCACAAGTAAACTGAAGATCTCCCGTTGCAGAGGCACTGGAGGGTGTTCCACGCTCCCCAGACCCTCCGGATCGAGTAGATTATTTTTTATCAGAAGTAAATTAAAGATCTTCCGTTGCAGAGACACTGGAGGATGTTCCACGTGAAGTACTTTATGTACTTTATGAGATGTGTACAAAAAACTTCACCAGCGGTTAACCCCTCGAATAAAATAAAAGAAAAGCTAATAAAACAACTCAAAAAGAAGAACCCAAAGCGATAAAAACCAACAAGACACCTAACCCTGACGAAATGCCGGCAATGCTAATTAGAAGACTCTGAGGAGAAAAATCGGAATGGGTGCTAAAAGTATTCAATAAATTGGCGGTAGAGGAAAGATTCCCCAGAGAGTGGAAAATGTCAAGGTAGTTATTTTAAAGAAGGGAGCCAAACCGTCAAACGCTCCGTCCTCCTATAGACCGATCTGGTTGCTTAATTATCTCAGCGAGGTGTATGAGAAATGTATTCTGGCCAGACTCCAAAACGAACTACACAAGGGGGGGGAGACTAGCACAAAACCATTTTGGGTTTAGAAAAGTGCTCTGTACAACGCATACCCTTGATTTGCTAACAAATATTGTTAACCAGGCCAGGATGAGAATTTTGAGAATGAGGAGATATGTGATGGTTGTCTCCTACGACGTTAAAAACGCGTATAACTACGCAAGATGACAAAATATTTTACAAGACTTAGCCGAAAGAGGAATAATTGGAGCTCTCCAAAACCTCATATCAGATTATTTAAACAATAAAAGTATCACCTTCCAAGATAAGAAGATAGACTTTGCCGACGATCTTAACGCGATACTAGTAGGAAAAACGAAAGATGTCATAGAAGAAAACGCCATAGAAACAATAATAATCATACGAGATTGGATGACCATCAAAGGACTGACATTGGTACCGGAAAAGACCGAGGCAATGCTGGTAAGCGAAAGACATCAGCAGGAATTGTCCCCTCTAAGACAATGACAGTGCTGGGTATATGTACAGCTGGACAACAATCTAACTTTTGGCATACATATTTATATTAAAGGCAGCAGCAAATGCAAAAAAGGCAGTGATGGTCATCTCCAAGCTTCTCCTCAACATCGGAGGGCCATCGGAGAAGAAAAGAAAAACAATAGCGACTGTAGCTGAGTCTATTGTGCTGTATGGGGCTCCTACATGGGTAGATGGGCTGAGAATACAAAAGTACGCGGGACAGATGCAGAAAGTTCAAAAATAGGTGGCATAGCAAATAACAAGAGGATGCAGGACCACATCGACGGAGGCGGCCATAGAGTTCGTGCCGTTGATACCAGTGGAACTCCTTGCGTAAGAGTGAAAATCCTTATTCGATCAAGCAAACTAATCCAGAAATGACGTCAGAGAACGATCTCTAGATACATGGCAGTCACGATGAAACATTTGCACAGATTCAAAAAAACTCCAGATACCCCTACTACTGCGACGAAGAAGACACGGCAGAACATACGTTCTTCTTATGCGAAGATGGACAGAATACAGAGAAGACGCCACTGCAGTAATTGGACAACAACTTCCACGACCCAAACATCTGGTACAATACATCCTCACATCACCCAAAGCATGGAAAAACATTAAAAAACTGGCAAAGTTATTTATTGCA
Organism: Lycocerus yunnanus; assembly: GCA_036346125.1. NCBI lineage: Eukaryota > Metazoa > Arthropoda > Insecta > Coleoptera > Cantharidae > Lycocerus > Lycocerus yunnanus. Next base: position 3,763,763 of record JARFIX010000005.1, on the reverse strand, counting down.
AACAAGGAGAACGCACAGAAACAACTATAAAAGAACTAAGAAAGAGAAGAACAACTCGGCGATAAAAACATCTAAGATACAAGCGGAAGGAATACTATGCGGATTCCGGACGAACCAACGGGAGGTGGTTTTAGTGGGTAGAAATCTTACACTTTTTTATCTACCAATTTTATAAATGTATTCACCTTAAAACAGTTTCAAATGAATTAATCCACGTAAACAAAAAGATAGCCGATGAAGATGGTCCTGGAACGATGGAATAAAATTAATATTAATAAAGAATTAGAGGAAAAATTAGAATAAGTTTTAATAATTCAAAAGAGTTAGGGGGACTAATTTTGTAAAAAAGATATAAATACTATGTAGGTACATTAAAGTTAAAGTAACAGTAATACATTTATGCTACTCTGTAGCTGTATGCTCGAGGGTTAACCGCTGGTAAAGTTTTTGTACACATCTCATGAAGTACATGACATCTCATGCGAAGTACATGAAGTACTTCACGTGGAACATCCTCCAGTGCCTCTGCAACGGAAGATCTTCAATTTACTTCTGATAAAAATAAACTACTCGTCCGGGAGGTCTGGGGTCGTGGAACACCCTCAGTGCCTCTGCAACGGGAGATCTTCAGTTTACTTCTGACAAAAATAAACTAATTAATCCGGGGTCTGGGGTGTGGAACACCCTCCAGTGACCAAATTTTGCAATGAAGAACATTGCAGAACATGTAGAACCCCAGTCCAAGTAGTTTATTTTTATCAGAAGTAAACTGAAGATCTCGTTGCAGAGGCACTGAGAGTGTTCCACACCCCCAGACTCCCGGTTTAAATAATTTATTATTATTAAAAGTTAATTAATTATTTAAGCATATCTCAAGTTTATTAAAATTAGCTATGGTCAAGTAAATGTGTTTAATTCGTAATTTGACAATTAATTATAAATTGCGTAATTATAAATTTTGTACCCTTGGGAGACAGATCTCTGCAACAAAATAAAAATAAACTACTTAATTCGAGGGGTTTGGAGGGTGTGGAACACCTTCGAGTGCCTCTGCAACGGGAAATTTTCAGTTTACTTCTGAAAAACTAAACTATTTGATCCGGGAGGTGTGAAATACCTCCATTGCTCAAATTTTGGAATATCGGTAAGTTTCTGAAATACCAATGATGTACGTGAAATACAATGAAGTATGGATGAATTAGGTAAAGTACCGTGAATTATTGATGAAATACGGTGAATTACTGGCGAAGTACGTGAAGTCCTGTGAATTACTGCTGAATTATATGAAGTACGAAGAAGTATGCAGAATTATCATGAATTACGTGAAGTGTGAAGTTAATTGTACACGATTTCTCTAGCGGTTGACCCTCGTGTGTGCTCTTTTTGAGCCTCACCTCGTCTTATAGAAAGTTGTAAAAATTTGTAAATGTAAAATTTATTGTTTGCTATTTTAAGTTTAAAAGGTGTCTGACACTAAATATACATACAGCCTTGCTCAAAAGAAGTTGGCCACCTGTAGATATTTATGATTTATGGATTTTAGGCAATTTGAAGGGTTTTCAATAAAAAAATTACAAATATAGATTGAAACTATAGTAGTTTATTAACAAAATTTAATATTTTGTGGCACCACCTTTGCCCTAATGACGCTTTTAAGCCGATCAGGCATGGTAGCAACTTATTTATAACAAACATCTTTATTGATTTTCTCCCATTTTTTAAAAATTACCTGTTTTAATGCCTTTTTTGAATTGGTTTTACAAAGTGCTACCTTTTTTTTAAATATTGCCCATAAATTTTTTTATGGGCGACAGGTCAGGACTCTGTGGCGGCCACTCCAAAAGGGAATCTTGTTTTCAGTAAACCATCGCTTTGTTTTTTTAACAATGGGATGGAGCATTGTCCTGTTAAAAACATTTTCAGGGCTCTCTTCTTGAAAAAGTTTTACAATAGTAGCCTCTAAATGGTCTTGTAAAGTTGCGATATAGGTGCTTGAGTTCATTCTTCCTTCGCATATTTTAATTTTTCCCACGTCACTGGCCGACATTGAGCCCCAAACCATAATACTGCCGCCGCCAAATTTAACGGTAGGCACAATACAATCAGGATTAAACTCCTCCCCCACCCTTTTTCTCACGGATGTTGCTCCAGGTTGACCGAAAAGCTGGAAAATTAGTTTAAATTTCGTTTAATTTAAAAAAAAAATGAAAATAAGTATTTTTCCTCGTATTTTTTAGTTGTAATTATAAAATTATTTTGTTAAAATATGCCTAAAATACGTACCTCTATGTTGCTTTCGTCTGACCAAATTATCTTTGACCAATCGGCAACTTTCCAATTTTTGTACTTTCTCGCAAATTCTAATCGTTTTTTAATTTGATTTTGATTTAAAAGGGCTTCTTACGTCCTTTGCGACCATGCAATCCACTTTCCTTCAAGGGTCCTCTAACAGTTTGTGACAAAATTTGTGCCCCACAGTGCATTGCTAAGTCCCTTCTTAAGTCTTTTGATGTTTTTCTGCGATTTTTCAGCAACATTCTCTCCAAAATCCGATCCTCCCTGGCGGTTGTCAAACGTTTTCGTCCAATTTTGATCTATTTTTCACCGAGCCAGTTCGGCGTATCGGTTTAAAGTGGTTGTCACAGTATACTTCGAACACTTTATTCGTTTTGCAATTTTTGATGCGACATACCCTGCGAATCCAAAAGACGATATGGCTCCATTGAAGGACACTTAAATGAGGTTTTTAGGCGTGATGTTGTTAATACGACTTTGGAACACTTAACTAAAAGTTTGGTGGTAGAAATTTTTATTTTGTACACAAAATAAAAATATTGTTATCGACAGGTAGTAAATGATAAAAGGTTTAAATTGACATTATTTGAAAAAGATTAGTTGCTGTAATTGTGATTTAGTCCAATTTGCATTGTAATCTTTTAAAAGGTGACAGGTATATGTTCAGGTAAAATATGTTAAAAAATCAGACCGGGCCAACTTACTATGGTGAAAACGTGGGTGGCCAACTTCTAATGAGCAAGGCATACATATAATAGAGCTTTTGTTAGACGATCGATAACATCGATAGCAATTAATAACGTGTAATTAAGAATAATAAAGATTTAAAATAATTTGTAGTATTTATATTTGTAGTGTTATTTCTCAAAATGTGAAATATGAAAATTGAGTGAATTATTTTACTGACAACAAAAATTTAGAAAAAACAAAGATTAAATGAAAGAACTAATGAAATAAAGATCAATTATTAATAACATGAGTGCATTGCTGATGGAAAGAGATGAGCGGAAAGAAATATTTTGTAAAATTCAACAGCATCCTTCAATCAATTCAATTGATGCAGTAAATACGGTGCAATATATATTTCGAATCTTGAACTATCACAGTCACAGAAAGTATTGCTTTATAAATTTGAAGTGCATACCTGCATAATGCATACTGCTTTGACGAAATGTTTGAAGCTCAATTCCTATAAGATAACATCGATGAATAAGGACATTCATGTAGAACGGTTGAATTATTGCGACTATTTTATAAAATGTATTTCATAAAATTTAAGATGAAAACTTCAAGTTAGTTTGACAAAACTAAATCGTTTAAATTATGCTACCATGAAAACTATTGGCCATGCACTAATGGAACTTTCATAAATGTTACACGTTCCATTGGAAGTTATAAACTAATCAATTGCTGCATCGCTACAGCACTTAAGATACAAAACAAAATTATTGTATTTGCATATTGATTTAAAACAAAAAGTAGTAATATGATTATTTCTTATATTTATTATCATTTTGCGCGTGCATGTACCTACCAGCGAAAGCAGGAAAACAAAATTATAACAGAAAGAGTGGTGGACGTTTTTTACCACTTCAAACTTTTTAATTAGAGTTTTTAATGTCTTTACAAATCAGAAAAGAAATAAAACTACGTAAGTAATTTCATTGAACAGAAGTACTTCAAAAAACTTAATTGATTAAAACAGTTGTATTGTGGTGTTTTATTTCACAGAAAACTTTTGCAAAGTCGAATCGATATTTATTGCAATGCGATTTAATTAAACTTTGTCGATTCGTGTTACGACACTTTTAATATTAAATATTCGCGTAAAATTATTCATAACGTAAAAGCGAAATAAAAACGTGTAAAAGTAAACAAACTACAGCGGAGATAAAAAGTTGAACGAGTAAATGTCCCAACAAAAAAGTATCATCCAACTAATTGCTTGCGAGGTATTTGGTGGGTAACTTCAGTGAATCATGGATTAAAGTATTAAATATAATAAAATTAATTAGAATTTTGCACGTCCATTTACATTAACGATTTATTTAACCAACATTGACACCTTAAAAACCTTTATGGTGTATTAGAAAAGTTTGGGTGATAAATTTATTCGATTAAAACCTGATTGAGTTGAATTTTCTCTTGAGGAAACTTTATGAAGTGGTAACGCATTTAATAAATTAAAAGAGATTTAATGGTCAACAAATACGAGAATTTCTTTTGTAAACCACCTGTGAGCTTTATTTTCAAATCAACTATAATCTTCTGGAAACTTTATTTCGTTAAGTAAATGGATTCTTAATAATGGTACAAAATGAGTAGAGGATTTCAAACACGCAATATACTTTTATAATTAATTGTAAGATTAGATTTTGTTTGCAGTCCTTACATTGGTCTGTCAATGATGCAAATATAAAAAAGAGAAAACTCAGCAAGAATTTTGGATGCACTGAAACGACTTCTGAAAAAACTGTACCTGAGAAAGGTAAAGGACATTTGCAAAATGAACAATAAATTATTGTTCTAGATATTATTAATTATGAAATGCACAAACAAAAAATTGTCAGAAAAGTTTAAGTGGGACTTGCATCATATTTTATGTTCAGCATGAAATTTTGTACAAGGAGATGAAGCACCCTGACCGGGTGTTATGTGAATGCTCCTGAATATTTCACTTGCAGTTGTAATTTGTAATTGTAAAAGAAATTTGTTACGATTATTAATCATAACGATGCTTTATTCTTCAACAAAATATACACGGAAAAACGTGTCATAGTTTTTAACATTTTCAATGAATTAAACTGTCAAGCAGGTAATATGTAACGGTTGTTTGTTCTTTTGTTAATTACAAAAGTTGAAACTTTTGTAATAATGAAACAATTAATTTTGTAATGCAAAATGGGCTATAAGTTAAGTTTTAATTTGATCTTCCACGTTCTTGTTAAAATTGGTAAAATTCTTTAAATTTGTCTCTTCGTCGATATTATTGCTAACGTCTACGTTTCCATTATAAGATGATGTGATTAGTTAGTATGTCAAGTAATTAAAAGGTCAGGAAAGCTAATATTAGTTTTTGGAGAGTAGTTGAGTTTGCTTATTCGATTCGTGAGAATTGAGTGTTTCCAAAACAAATTCAATTATATCTTCTCACTAATTTAAAGCACCTTTTTTGGACTTGGCATTTAATAAAGTTAATTTTAATTAACTTTAAACTTTATTTTACTGTTTTATGAGGGACCATTAAATATTCTGGTAAAGGTATCGTTAACACTTATATTATGTAAATTTTGCATAGTAAATTAGGCTAATCTAACCCTACGAGAAGCAAGTTAATTATGTGTTATTTCACTATGGTGGATTACTATTGATAAGTTTTCTGAGTGAAACACTAAGTGATTGATCCATGTAATTTTCTTGCCGACAAAAGTTGAAAGTTGTTTCAAATTTTATACTTTCTAAGCTTTATTTTATTATTACGTTATTTTAAAGTTTTACATCTACTTTAAACTTATAATGTTCATCCAATATTCTGATAGTGTGACATGTCAAAGTAGTGCATAGATTTAGAAAAACCTTGAGCATCTACGACATATTGTTTTATTTCATTTCATTTCTATTCTATTTTACATACAATCTTGTCAAAGTATGACAGAATCAAAATGACTGAAAAGTTCCAAGTAATATGTTTTATGAAACTATACCTGTACAATAAAATATCTTGCCGTCCTACCACAAGCTCAAATTTATAATTAATATTTAAACAGCTTCATTATTAGTGAGTATAAGCTTCAATATCTCCGCAAAACAAAAAAAGAAAAAATATTCGCTTCGCTACGACTTAATTAAAACCTTTTTAACCTCGTTCTTGTTAGGTTACGGAATAACATATCACCACTCATATCACGGTATAATTAAAGGTTGTTACCAATTCTTTCAAAATATAAAAAAAGGATAATAATTTTAGTTTATTTTGGTATATTATTTGGAAAGCTCTTAAATTGGACCGCTCAATGCTTTCCATGAGCTTTATTCTTCCGTAAATAATTTGTTTTGCTAGGAAGGAATTAACTAATATAAATGTAAAAATCGTTTCCAATATTTTTATTATCATAAGTTTAGTGAACCGAAAATCAGAAAATAAGTATCATAAAATTTAACAATAATAAATGTAAATGTACTGTATCAAAATTGACTAAGTATTTTATTGATAAAAAAAAAATTAATTTGAATGGGCAAAATTTTTAACTCCAAAAGGTATTATTACATTTTGAAAAAACATCAGTGACCACGTCTCATTATATTAGCGTAGCGCTAATAAAATTAATTTTTTTTATTGGTCGAAGTATGTTTTTTGTGAATATTACGGACTAGCTTCCTTTTCGGGTTGGTTGGTTTTGTTTGGATTATGTTGCTCTTTCATTTATGGTGTTAATTCGTGATTTCTACTTCCATCAGCAATTTCACTCTAAGTAATTTTTGTATTAAACCAGAAATTTGAGAGTAATTTGCATTGAAATGTACAAATCCCAATGCAGTGGATTATAATTAAATTTAGCTAAACCGCTTCCACACTCGAAAGCTCCATGCATTTATGGCATGACTATGATTAACAAGATATGTTAAAGGAAATAGTAATTAATAACATTCACCACCCGACTTCGTAACAAGCGACGAAGGAATTCAATTTACTTTAAACATATTCATACACAGCGGATGTGCTAAAAAATATGTTCTCCTATTTGCATTCGAACCCTAACGCACTGTCTATCAATACGCGTGCTAAACCAACTGTATTACCAATGCGATTGGTATTTTATTGCACGAAATATAAATATAGGGGGTAATAGGGTAACCCCCGAATAATTGACCTTATAAAAACCTTGTTTATCTTAAATTTTTTGAACGATATTAATCTTCATTCCACTTCGATATGTTTCAATTTCGTTTTATTTCGATGTCCTTCAGTCTTTCTCTATGTCATCAATATCTCGTCTTTAAGTAGAAGTTTGTTCCATAACCACCAAATTGCAAAATCCTGTATATTTCACTCAATTAATCACTTATACCCGTTTTGTTCACCTAGAGATATCTATTACACTAGACAACTATTAGTTAACTCAAGCAAGTAGCCAATCAGATGTTTGTTTTGTTGTCGTCTGATTGGTCATTTCCTCAGTGTAACTAAATATTAGCTATTTAATAGTTATCTCTGTGTAGAAAACGGGGATTAGTTCTACAACTACCGTAATGCTATTGATGATCAGATCCGGCTCTTGTCTAACACTGCCAGCAAATTCGTACTCGCATGATTTCATTAATTCTACGTATTATTTCAAAAGTAACGAAGAGACGTAGCACTGGTTATCTAACAAGCTTTTAAAAAGGTGAAAAATTTTTTCAATTGAAGATAGGCGTAAACTTGTTTTTGAAGTAAAGGGCGCTGATATTTTTCAATAAATTTCTGTCAAATAAGTTTAAAAAGATAATTTAGTAAATTTTAACATTTATCTTTTCCTGTTTAGGTTTGCTGAACCGATGATATCAAAAAACGGTTCCATACCATATACTAATTATTCTTTCAGCAGATTATTAAATTTCCACTTTTAAAATCGTGCACAAAAAATTTCATTTGTTTTAAAATTTTAAACGATAACACTACTCCTGAAATTGTTCATGTGCGTATCAAATTAACTTATTTTTATATCATAAATAATTTCTCGACGTAGCATGCAATTCTAAAATTAGGAAATATACGCACATTTTTGATCGTCTGGATGGCTATTTTCTAATGGCGCCAAAATAAGAGAATGATGCGTCTCAAAACATTTTTTATAACCCTTGACAGGGAGGCAACGTTAGTATTCTATTCAGAGCGCCGAAATACTTCGATCCCGTTTTGAATGTTACTCGTAGAACACACAAGTATTTTCATAATGAAATCGAAAGTTAAGAGAAAATACCACTTCTTTCCAAAAAATAAATTAATTTTATAATGTTTGCAAGATTTAATTACATAATATAATATAATTTATAATATTTAATACATATTGCTATGTTTTAAACTTCAAATGAATCTAAATTGTTTAAATGTTTAAATTTTAAAATAAAACTGTTGGAACATATAAAATTAGCGTTTACTTCATAATATCCGAGTGTTAAATAAAATTTTTTGTTGAAATAGGAACTTGTATTCTGAATGAATCGATTTTTATTTGAATAATTTTTGTCACATATCCTGTATAAATTGAATATTATATACAAACTTTATTTTTTCATAGAATATAATAAATGCCTTATCTAAATGGACACTATTAGTTTTAAAACTAATAAATATTTTTTAACGTTATACACCGTTGGATGAACAAATTCGTAATATAAATTTATTGTTTTTACGTTGCAATAAAACTTTTATTTCAAAATTAATTGTGTCTTTGGTATAGATGATTTTGCGCTATTGATCGCCTTCGAATGTTAATTTAACTTGTTGTTAAATTGTTCTTTATGTTGATTAAATTGGCACTATCGTGGATGACATATTACATTGGTAATTTTTGTGTTGACATGCGTATAAAAGTCAACGGATTCGTGTTTGAAAAATTTTATTTTTGATCAAATTATTTATGAATATTTTTGTATTAATTAGTTGTCCATAATTAGGTCTTTCCAAACACCAATACAAAATAGCTATTTATACAACCAGTTGTGCATCGTGTTTTATGCAAGAATTTTTCTGACAACAGAGTATTTATTTAAAAAATTACATTCAAAACGGTTTGAATGATTTGGAATGTTTTCACCTAATAATAAAGTTCATTATATAATATTTAGTATTACAATATAAATTATAATTAAATTCTACTAATTATATAGTGTGAAAACGGAAAAAGTTTAAAAATAATTGTCTCTTAAAATATTTTATTGAAATTATATATATTATTAACCTCTGAAATTAATACTAGATTAAAATTTTTAAAATTAAAAGGTTAAATAAATAATAAAACGAAATATTATATAAGCTTTCAGCAATGGTTACTAAAACAAAACGTTTAATAATAAACGTTTATTATTAAATGTCTGATGACAGCAGTAACCATTGCTGAAAGCTTAGGAATAATATTTCGTTTTATTGTTTACTTGACATTATTTTTATAATTATAATATAAGTATTTTATAATCAAATTTTAATTTTTATAAATAATTAATAGTAATAAAAAAAATTTACAGCACTTTTTATATCCAATATTCTATTATACATAATGTAGTATAATATACATATTATAGAAATAAACATCGAGGCAAAAGTTAAAAAAAATTTCAAATAAATTTTGATAGTATAATTTAAAAACTATTGAGCTTGTAAAAATGAACAAATACAGAAATAAATTAAAATCTACTTTTTACAACAATTTTGAAGAATTTTCAGCAGAGAGGGTGATCGCTCTTTACATCCCCCTGGATTTGCTACTTAAGTTCGACTGTTACCTTTACGGGGAATAGCACTATCCAAATTGTAAATAAAAAGAAATAAAAAAATAACTTTCTCCCTGTTATTGTCATTGGGTAAATTACTAATGTAAAAAATGTTCGAGATAATGTAAGACGCCACTACCCAAAACGTTCCAGGCTACCCACTAGTGGGTCGCGACAAGATCTTGAATGTATTGTCATGTTATCAGCTGATGCAAACTAGCATTAAAATTGTGTAAAGAATTTTGCATTGAACCTTTGAGTGTAAATTTGACAAGGCAAAGAGTTAAGAATCGAGGTCATACGTGTGAATATAATAAAAAAAAATGTAAAAAGATTGAAACCATGAAAACCAAATGTAATTGTAATTTAAGTATTTTGTGAAAAACTTTATTAATTTAGTTAAGTAGATGTTAAAGTGTTAAAAGGTAACAAAAGTGAATACTTACAACACCGCATCCTATATATGCCTCCTGCGATAAATTGGATGTGGAAGAGAACAAAAACAAGTAGGCGGAAGTTGTTAGAGGGGTAGTAGTAATTGAGTTGAATGTGTGAAAAACGGCACGTTAGTTTTTGCCGGTATCCAAAAATTAGTGAAAATAAAATGAATAATTATTGAAAAGTGCAACGAGGTATAAGCAAGAAGTGAGAGGTTGTAATAGAGGAACAAGGAAGAAAATACCTATCGTAAAGGTCTGTGGAAGGTGAATCAGAAAACTTTGTGGTTTAAAGTTGAAGGAGAGGTTAAACTTGCACCAATTGATGCTTAAGATAAAGGAACTTATAAGATTTCTTAAATTGTTCAAATTACAAAGAAGAAAGAAGTTAAAAATTTAAAAATGTTATTGATAATAAATTTTGTTGAAATTAATGTTACAAACTTTAGATATAGGTTGTCATTTTTAATTATTGTTTTTTGTTAAAATTTGTCTTTCATGATTTTTTCAATGACACGTGATAAATTAGAAATACACAGGGTGTAGAAAAATTTGCCATGCTTAAATTAAATATAAAACTTACAATCAAACAAATTAAATACTATTCTTTACAAAATTTAACAATTAGAGTTAGTCGGATAAATAAAATCATATTTTAAGAAGCAGCAGCCCTGAGGTGAGTCGTATAACGTGGCAGTATATTTCTAAGATTTAAAATTAAAATTAATAATTTGGTACATCAGTATTTAAAAAAAATTTAATACGCCCGCCAGAAGGGGTTAAAGTGGGTCGCTATAAATTACGTTTCTAAATAGTTAGTTGTAATGTTTAAAAGTTTGGAAACCGCTGGTGTAAGAGTTTTAGTAAAGCCTTAAAATAAATCAGACAGAACTGCACTGTTTAGTAGTGCAATTAAATAATAAAACGTTACCGCAAAACCCAAAAGCAAACATAGTATAGGATTTTCAACAAACGCCTCACGTAAAAGCAACATAACTTATTATGCTTACTATCAGATCTCAATTTAAATTTTGATAAATACACTGTTTGTTGGAATATAAGTTTTCCAACAAACTTCAAGAAAACAGGCGTTATTGTTTTGAAGCAATAACATTTAACAAAAACTAACCGAAAACAATGAAACGCTTGAATTTTAGCATAACAAAAAATAGTAAAATAATATAAGCAATGTGTACCTAACAGATTTATTTAAAAAAATTACTTCTGAAAAAATTATGGATCAAAATTGTTTAAATATTATCAAATAAAGCGTTTTGTTTTTCACTACATAGGTGTTAACTATGATAAGACATATGTAATATATTATATTATTATTGTTATTCTCAATGCTATAAGTAAGATTTTAGGCAAGAGTCGACTAACCCTGATTTGAAAGTATACTTTTTCCTATAGAAATGGCTTTACCAAACGAAAGAACAGAAAAATACAAGATCTTTAAGGTGAGGATCAATGTTGTTGGACTTGTAATAAGGCCACAATTTAAATTTGAAAATTACAATTTTTCCATAAGAAATACATGTAAGTGTTTAATTGATGACAAATTTAATTTTTTTATTAGCTAATTACACCATTATCTTTCATAATTCGTTGAAAAACACGAGATTCTGGTATTTTAAATGTTGCCACAACCTATTTTAATTTTGGGGAGCGGAGTTACAGTTCAATAGAGCCAATGAGTAAATTGCATTGTTAATAAATTTTTAAATCCGTTTTTTTTTTCAAAAATGTGTGAGTCGTCCGCAAATTTAAATTTTTTTATGTGTATCTGCCATTATTATCTTTTATAACTTACAAAAATAATAGTGAAAATCGCAATCAGGATTAGTCGACTCTTGCAAGATTTTATTTAGAAGGGGAAGATTCAGGCTTTATAGTTCATTACCAAAACTTTGTTTTTAAATAATCTTAAAAATACACAATATTTTATAGAGGTACTTTAGAAACAGTTAGTTTTGTGGAGAAGGGAAGGATGTATACCTTCCCCTGGTTACGATCTTGATTTTTTGTCTATTACAATATACATCATGATAATTAGATTACGAAAGAAGTCGATTGGAAATTTTAAACAGAACGGAATCATCGGAAAAAATAAATATTTATATTGACATAATATGAGAGTACCACGTGTTATATTATACATATTTGTTTTAATAATAAATTTAATAATTTTCAAGTTTAGTGAAATATTAATAATAATAATTAGTCAACTTTTTCAGTTACGTTGTCAATAAACCTTTCACTCAAATTTGTTATTGTTATTTAACTTTCCATAAATTTACGTTAATAGTGTGTTAATATTTAATTTTTTAATATTTAATATTTGTGTTAGGTTACATTAGTTTGTTTTAGAATACTTTGCGTCATTTTCAGCCGGATGGTAGCAGGGGAAAATTTAGGTAGGAAAAAGGTCCATATAAATTTGGAAACATCAGCAAAACCGATTTTATATAAAAATCATGACTTTTAAAGTTAGGTAGAATTTAATTTGTTCTATACTAAGCCCACAATTTTTAATATTACAAAATTGCCATAAGAAACATATGGAAGAGAAATTATTGCGGAATATTGCATTTAATCTGTTCCAGTAGGAAATAACTTGCAGTAGGCGAAGACAAGCATTGCATCGCAAGGAACAGGAATACATTGATCGCGTGGAGGTCCTAGTTGGCACTCGGGACGCGGGTCTCGAGTTTTATAATTTGTGTCGAAGTAATACATTTGAACTCAAAAGTACACTGTTTTCTATAAAAATCGCTTTACCAAAGGAAAGAGCACAAAAATAGGAATCATTTAAGGTGAGGATGAATTTAGTGTCAAAGATGCAACAGGGGAGTAGATTGTATTACGCTAATAAACATCTGCTATGTGACAAGAAGTTATCAAGATCAACAAAGATTAGAATTTACAGAACTATGATAAGACCGGCGATTGAGTATGCAGCGGAAAACATGTGTCTAAGTAACAGGAAGAGAAAAGTTGGGAGGCTATGAGAAAAGAATTTTAAGAAAAATATTAGGACCAGTAAAAGATGACAAACGGGAAAGCAGGCAAATAATGAACCACGAAATTGTGAACCTGATCGACAACGAGGATGTAGTAAATTAACATAGACATCATGATGATTTCAGAAACCCACTTCACAGAACGGAGCTATTTCAAAATACCCAACTTCTCCATCTACATACCCCCACCCTGGCGGAAAAGCCCACGGAGGATCAGCTATTATCGTCAGTAACAAATTAAAACACTACGAACTACCCAAATTTCATCAAGAGCATATTCAAGCAGCAGGCGTAGTGATAGAAACGTAAATGGCCCAGTAACGCTGTCGTCGATCTACTGCCCACCCAAACATAAAATGAAAAAGAAGATTTCCTCAACCATTTTAATACGCTTGGACATCGATTCATCGTGGTGGCGACTTTAATGCCAAACACCAACACTGGGGTGCAAGATTAACAAACCCTCGAGGTAGGGAACTAATGAAGGCAATAGAAGGATTGAGCCTGGGCTATATTTCAACGGGTCAGCCAACATATTGGCCAACTGATCGAGAAAAGATCCCGGATCTACTAGATTTCTGTATAACAAGAGGTGTTTCCAAACTACCTGCAGGCGGACTCCTGTTTGGACTTGTCTTCTGATCATTCTCCGGTTATCATCACCTATAGTTCTCAAATTTTGACATGCGACAAACCTCCTTTTCTGCACAATAAATACACAGACTGGGAACTATTCAAAACATTAATAAAAGAAAACATAAATCTAAACTTACCACTGAGGTCAGAATATGATCTTATCACGGCAGTAGAGCACCTAGTGAGAGCGATCCAACGGGCCGCATGGAAATCCACTCCATGGTTGGCGAGGTTAGAGAGGAGACTTGTCCAGCTCACATAGTAAAGGCGATTTCCAACAAGCGCAAACTAAGAAGAATATGGCACAACACAAGACATCCGAATGACAAAACAAACCTAAATCGCGCCACAACCGAACTCAAGAAAAAATTGAACGAACTCAGAAACAGGTCCATTCAGAGTCACTTGGAAAACCTAACACCCACAGAAACGACTGACTACTCCTTATGGAGGGCCACCAAAAGGTTGGGGAAAACAGCTTCTTTCCTGCCACCAATCAAAAAACCGAATGGAAATTGGGCGAGAAATGATGAAGAGAAGGCAGGCACCTTTGCAGAACATTTTGCTGAAGTGTTCCAACCCTTCCCCCTCGGATATCTCCGAAAATGAGGAAAAACATCTTTTAGAAATTCTAAAAACTCCGATTACACAAACATCGCCAATCAAACCATTCAAAGTGAAGGAAGTGCAGAAGATCATACAATCAAACTTGAACCCAAAAAAAGCTCCAGGCTACGACCTTGTCACGGGAAAAATATTGAAGGAACTGCCTGACGAGGGAACAAGATGTATCACTTATATATTCAACGCCATACTTCGCCTAAATATCTTCCCAGCCCAATGGAAAATAGCCCAAATTATCCTCATCCCTAAGCCTGGAAAACCACCTCAAGACGTCTCATCTTACAGACCTATCAGTTTGCTGCCGATATTATCTAAAGTATTTGAAAGATTACTACTACAAAGAATTCAACCCATACTAACTGAAAGTAACATAATACCCCGTCACCAATTTGGATTCAGAAAGCATCATGCAACAACTGAACAAGTACATCGAGTAGTAGACGTTATTTCCAAGAGCTTAGAGGAGGGGCGATATTGTTCCGCCGCATTCATAGACATTTCCCAGGCGTTTGACAAGGTCTGGCACGAGGGATTGCTAGTGAAAATTAGGGGGAGCACTTCCAGATTTCTACCTACTCCTTAAGTCTTACCTTGAAGAGAGAATGTTTCAAATCAAGTACCGGGATACCTATACAGACTTCCATTCCATAAAATCTGGAGTGCCACAGGGCAGCATCCTGGGCCCAATCCTCTACTTGATATTTACAGCTGATCTTCCCACAAGAGAATTTACAACCACCGCAACTTTCGCTGACGATACAGTAATTATGGCCACGCATAAGAATGCAAAGCTTGCAACTGATGATCTACAAGAAAACTTGAACGATATTCAACAATGGCTGAAAACATGGAGAATAAAGGCGAATGAGACTAAGTCGGTCCATGCAACTTTCACGATGCGGAAGGGAAACTGTCCCCGTAACACTTAATAATAGGAAATTGCCACAGCAGGAAGTGGTAAAGTATCTTGGTCTACACTTGGATAGACGTTTAACCTACCAAAACCACATATGGGCAAAACGGAAGCAACTCGGAATTAAATTCAGAGACATGTTATGGCTGTTGGGCTACAAATCAAGACTAACACTAGAGAATAAACTCCTACTATACAAAGCCATTATAAAACCCATCTGGACATACGGGATCCAATTGTGGGGAACGGCCAGTAATTCCAACATTGAGATACTACAAAGATTTCAATCAAAAACACTTCGAACCATGTAGTATAATATATTATAAAATAAACATCGAGGCAAAAGTTAAAAAAATTTAAATAAATTTTGATAGTATAATTTAAAAACTATTAAGCTTGTAAAAATGAACAAATACAGAAATGTAATTAAAATCTACTTTTTACAACAATTTTTAAGAATTTTCAGCAGTTTAGAGAGGGTGTTCGTGCTTTACATCCCCCTGGATTCGCTACTTAAGTTCGACTGTTACTTTTACGGGGTATAGCACTATCCAGATTGCAAATAAAAAGAAATAAAAAAATAACTTTCTCCCTGTTATTGTCATTGGGGAAATTATTAATGTAAAAAATGTTCGAGATAATGTAAGACGCCACTTCCCAAAACGTTTCAGGCTACCCACTGGTGGGTCGCGACAAGATCTTGAATGTACATATATTTCTAAGTTTAAAAATTAAAATTCATAATTTGGTACATCAGTATTTAAAAAAATTGATACGCCTGCCGGCCGGAGTTAAAGTGGTTAAATTGCGTTTCTAAATAGTTACGTAGTTGTAATGTTTAAAATTTTGGGAAACCGCTGGTGTAAGAGTTTTAGTAAAGTCTTAAAATAGATCAGACAGAACTGCACTGTTTAGTAGTGCAATTAAATAATAAAACGTTACCGCAAAACCCAAAAGCAAACATGGTATAGGGTTCTCAACAGACGCCTCACGTAAAAGCAACATAACTTATTATGTACTATCAGATCTCAATTTAAATTTTGATAAATACACTGTTTGTTGGAATATAAGTTTTCCAACAAACTTCAAGAAAACAGGCGTTATTGTTTTGAAGCAATAACATTTAACAAAAACTAACCAAAACAATGAAACGCTTGAGTTTTAGCATAACAAAAGATAGTAAAATAATATAAACAATGTGTACCTAACAGATTTAGTTAAAAATTACTTCTGAAAAATTATGGATCAAAATTGTTTAAATATTATCAAATACAAAGCGTAATATAAAAGCGCTTATAAATTAGTATGAAATTTAAAAGAAAATGTATAAAAAATTCAAATTATACATTTTCAATTCGAAAAGTTTTGTGCATTGCAATTTTGTTATATTGACAAGATGAAGTAATTATTAATGTGTTCATTTTGAATACTGTGATTTTGTCACAGCGTCGTGTAAATTAACTTTACACCCAGTATACAAATGCGAGGTACCTATTTCACCTAAGATTTATAATTGCGTTAAATATCATTCTATATTTTTTCAGTTAAAGGGTAACCCAATATTACACCCAGTTGAATTATCCAAATTTAATGAGAATTAAATCTGTTAAACTGATCGGATCGGCACTCTGTTGCTTGCGGAATTAGGCCGATTCTTTCCTTTCCCCAATAGATATATTATCGCAGTTTCTTTGGTGTTCGCTGTTCTCATTATTGTACAGAGTGGTTTCACACTGCGTGGCGTCCAAATCACATCTTTTCGGTTTGTTCTTTGGCCTCCGTATAACTCCGCACCATCAAAAGAAGAACCGGCCCTGTTCTTTATCGTTAGCGTTCTTCTGTCCCTACGAGCTAAAAAGAGGCTAGTATTTTTCATATCTTTAAGTTTAGCGTCTGCATGGTTTAATCTGCTCAATAAAGCTTTAACAAATTTTAATTAATTATTAATTATTTTAATTTTAATTTTAATTATATTTAAAAATATAATTTTTTAAAAGAATTGAAAAGAATAGTAACATTTAATTTACCTTGACTTAATTAGGCCAACAGATTTCTGTAGCATTTTAATGGCGTAGAAAATATAAGACCTAAATTTTACCTATGATAGGCGTTTCAATTTAAGATTGCAGCGCCATAGTGGCTATTAGTGGTATTAACATTGTTGGTATGTTTTTGATAGTTCGCTATCGTGTTTATAATTAATTATATTAAATATATTTTTAATATATTACGGTACTTTATTGTAATATTTGAAATAATATTTAAAATGCTACCTACCTAAAAGGATTAGAAAAAGTGACATAATATCCTTGAACCATATTTGAGCTTAAAACAGTTTAGAGTGTGTGAAATATTTAACATTTATAAGAATCTGGCCCGAGTTTTCGTTTTAACGTTCTCCATTACATGGAATGCATGCGTGGAGATTTAAATTCGAGGTGTATTTGCGAAGGTAAAGAGACTCTACACGCAGGACATGTAATTTATTTATGCAGTCAAAGTACTGGGCCACCTGATATAATAAATTAAATTTAAAAACTACAGCAATGAGCCCAGATCCTCATCAAATAAAAGGTATCGACAATCAAAAAGTTCCTAAAAGTTTATAACAGTTTTTCCCCTTTCTCTAACCCACTTGGTCGTCCAGAGAAAAAATGTTAAACCAAGGGGTGGGTCCTCTTCTTTAAAAAAAGTTTACCTTTGCCCTTGCATTGCATAGTTCGACTATGTAATCTAATGTAATCATGGAGGAGGATTAATAAAACAAAGGGCCAAGAATCTTAATTTATTCTCCCCAAAAAAAAATGGTTTGTGTGTGTATAAATGTCAAGATATAAGACAATTACAAAACATATTAAACAAAAACAAATAAAAGTGAATCCGGTTGAAGACCTGAAGTCCACAAGTTCAAACAAATAATTGCTGCTTTCCGTTGAAAATGAAAAGCGACCCAAATCCTATAAACACAGTTTGGTTTCCTGAAGGAAAAACAAACAATCAAAGTAAGCTACGCACAATGAAATGCTACGATGACAAAAATCGACAAAATTTTGTTAATTTTTTTATTTATGTACACTTTTTCTTGTCTTTTTTGGGGAAAGGCATGAAAACTAATTTCGGGATTTCTTTTATTCATAGAATTGCACCAGAAAACTGAACAAAACCATCTATCCATTATTAAAATTTCGTTTGGAAAACTCACAACTTTACATTAAAATACATGCGAGCCTATTTCATTAACCTATATCGTTAGTTCAAAAATTTACCGCAAGGTAGCGTATCGCTTATCTTGAAACGCCTATAGTTTCTAATAGAATTAGCTTCACCAAACAAAAGAAGACATTAAAACAAAACTTTTAAAGTTAGGTAGAATTTAATAGGTCCTATACTACGCCCACAATTTTTAATATTACAAAATTGCCATAAGAAACATATGGAAGAGAAATTATTGCGCAATATTGCATTTAATCTGTTGACGGGACGTGTATTTTGGGTTACTTCTAACTTCCAGTAGGCGAAGCTCTAGTTGGCACTCGGGACGTGGGTCTTGAGTTTTATCATTTTGTCGAAGTAATACATTTGAACTCAAAAGTACACTGTTTTCTATAAAAATCGCTTTACCAAAGGAAAGAGCACAAAAATAGGAATCATTTAAGGTGAGGATGAATTTAGTGTCAAAGATGCAACAGGGGAGTAGATTGTATTACGCTAATAAACATCTGCTATGTGACAAGAAGTTATCGAAATCAACAAAGATTAGAATTTACAGAACTATGATAAGACCGGTGATTGAGTATGCAGCGAAAAACATGTGTCTAAGTAACAGGGAAAAGGAAAAGTTGAGAGTCTATGAGAGAAGGATTTTAAGAAAAATATTAAGACCAGCAAAAGATGACAAACGGGAAAGCAGAAAAATAATGAACCACGAAATTGTGCACCTGATGGACAACGAGGATGTAGTAAAGGTCATAAAATTTATTAGGATGAGATGGTTTGGGCATATAATGAGGAGTAATGAAAACGCTTTGATAAGACAGATCACAAGGTGGAGACCAATGCAGACTTGTAAACAAGGAAGACCCAATCTAAGATGAAACGATCAGGTGTTCGAGAACATGAAAGTCGGATATTGGAGAGAGAAGGTAGCAAATTGGAAGGACTGGCGAAAAATTGTAATGGAAGCGAAAAGCGATAATAGAATTTAGTTAGGAAGTGAATTGTATAGTAATTACTGAATGTAAAAGAAATGAGGACTAATCCACCTCTGAAAATGGATTTATAAGTCTTGCAAGAGGCAGCCTAATTCCAATCAGGAATGTACGACTCTATTATTATCATTATAATATTTCTAATGAGTTATAGTACTGGCTCTCGGATCTATCGGAGCAATTTGGATAATTTTGAGTTTTGCCACACTCAGGGAAATTTTTTATTGTTGCGATTCCCAAAGCTACGCTACTATTTTTCAATTATATTATAAATATAAAATCTTATTTAAAATTACCTTTAGCGCTAAATATAAACTTTAATTTTTAATGAACCGGATTACAGTTTCAAAAGAGCTAATGAAAAGATTGCATTCCAAATTAATTTTTATATCCGTTTTCTTTAAATTTGTAGACTTACCGCAATTAGTCTATCATATCGTGAAAATGGATCAAAATTTTTAAACTGCGTTAACATCGTTAATGGAAATGAAAGAAGAGCGGTTCTCGATTTGGGTCATAACAATGCGGGTGGGAAAGTAATATATTCTTGTGTGATTGAAAGTAAAGTTACAACAGCAACAAGTGGATAGTGTCACTTGCACAATATTACCTGTCACCATTCTCTTATTCTTTGGTAACAGATTTATAATGTAGAAATCTGCATATACTACATTTAAGATTTGGCGATTTCTAAATTGAAATTTTAAAAATTAACAGGTTAACCCAACAATTAACAAATTTTTTTTTATAATTTTTAGCAATGATTACTGCTGTCATCAGGATAATGTATCAACAGTTTGTTCAAAAGCAAACTGCTGAAAGCTTTAAAAAAATAAATTTGTTTAATTGTACCGCTAACTTGTTAATTTTTAAAATTTTAATAGAATATTAATTTCACAATTAATAGAATATGTTATATAACTTAGATTTGGTCACTATTGGATGTTTAGTTTTTATTTGATGGCTAATTGAATACTTCTTTGGATCTGTGTAAATCATGTTTAGAATTTATTATTATGTACTTAATTATTTTAATTATATAAGCTTAAAAAGAACATAGGTTTATAGTATACCTATGTATCCTATTTCTCTGAGTTTTATTATTATTAATGTAATGGCATCTTTCAGGAACGAGATATAAGAACTTCACCAGCACATTGCAGGTTACATAATATGTATATCATGTATTTTTTTATTATTTTTAGTATATTTGCATTGCAACGAGCGGTTTGCATTAATAATACTTCAAACTCTGCGTTTTTTACCTTTAAAAAGTTGTTTTAAAATAGTACATTTATTTTGCAAAACGTGATATATTCAAAGCTGGTTACATCGATGGTATAGTTAAGCTTGAATAGATATCTTTTTAATTTTGAGATAGAATTGGTTTTTGATCTGCTATAGTAGGTTTTCAAGAGCTGTACTATTTGTATAGGTAGGTGGTGTTAAAATCAGTGTTAGTTTTCATCAAAACTGATTAGTTCAGCTCCACTTGTGTTTCATTTTACAGTTTATTTTGATTCTTTTCAACATAAATTCCGAAAAGTAGATGTAGCACATAATATTCATTTGACACTACATAATGTAAAATTGGCTTGCTACACGTTGTTAACTGCAATGACTTGGGAAATTCTCGAATAACCTAATGAGATTCAGAAGCAGAACAAATAAATGCTCATAATTTTAAACTGAAACTGAGATGCTTTTGAAAATAGTTTATTTTCAAATTTTGCAGGAGTGTATTGCTTTCGTTTAAAGAAAAGTTAATATTTGAGTATTTCTGGAGTATAAATTTATTTAATTTTGTGTAAATTATAATTATGTTTATTTTAAAAATAACGTCAATAGACGTCAGAAATCGCTATGAAAATGACACCATAATGTTGTTATCTTACTATATGCGATGCTATAATATCAGCATTATCTATAAATGTCAGATAATAAGCAAAAAAGTGTTAATAATTTATCTTGTATGGCAGCTAGCTGGTTAAGTATAAAAAATTCAGTTCGAAAGCTAAAATTATAATAAAAAACCGCGGTGCATTTCCAGCGGCACTATGTCGTGACTGTGTAATTTTAATAGTGTATTATGGTATAAATAGGGTTAAACTTAAAATAACAACTTTCAGTGAAAAGTAATCAAAAGAGATTGAATGCATATCCTTTTTAATTAAAGTGGGTTCAAACACAAAGACCAAAAAGATTTAAACCGTCAGATTTATCAAAAGGCTCGGTTTAGTTACATGAAATGTTGGTGGTATTTGACTATAAACAGATTTGTAATCACTGCTGGGGCTGGGATGTTGTGTGGCTTCTATTTAATTTCTTCTAATTTTCAGAAAACTGATAAAATATTAATAATCTCTTTATTAATTGTTAACTTCAAAATCCACTGGGTAGTCATCAGGCAATAATTTTTGAGAAATAAGAAGATATTTGACTTAAATGCATTCTTAAAACGAATTAAATTTTAAAAAGAACGTTTTTTATTCACCCACGAGGTTATTTATGGGAATCATATTGAATGGCCAGGTAAAAAATGCACAGAAAGCTTTTAAGTATCCACTACAGGTTACAGACACATCGGCTACTTTTATGTTATTTATTCTGGGCATGGTTGTGATTTACGTTAACCATTAAGCTGTTCTACACAGTACACATTGCTTACTTGTAATACGGCGTGCATGTTGATCACTAATTGTACAATTATTTATCGGCATTATAGGTATCTTATACTGCAATTTTATATTCAAAATTTCTCTTAATGAAGCCTTCAAAGACTTTTAGAATGTATAACAGTCAGAGCAATGCTCTTTGACTGACAGAAAATTTATTTTAAAACCTGGATTAACATAGTACATATAGATCTACATGGTTTAAGTGGAATAGCGAAATTTTTATGTAAAATATGTAATTTTATTATTTTATTATATTAAATTGTAATTTCCTGTTGAATAACGTTCTTGTCTAGATGATGTAATGCAAATGAGTAAACAGTACTCATATTACAACTTGCAACGTACATAATTGTAATGTTAAAACACCCAGTACAAAAATTAAAATAATTTTATTAAACTTGGACTTATTATTTCAAAAATAACTATAAATTTTGGAAACATTATTCCAACACCAATAAATTCTTCGATAAATATATATGATAAGAGATAATAACATTTGAGTAATGTAAAAACAAATAATCAGTGAGGGCAGAAGCATCATTTGAAAATTAATTACAAATCAGTAAAACTTTGTTATTTTATTTGAAAGACAGATTTTTGAAAAAAAAAAAACTTTAAAGCTTCATTTTAATAATGAAGTTATAATCATGTAGTACATTTTATGTTTTCATTAAATATTACTTACATCAATTAAAATTGTTTAAAATTATCACATCAACTTTTTATAACTTAGAGCTTAATTACTTGTGAACAAAACTAGCGGCCAAAGATTAAAATTAATATTTAAGTAATCCGTCAATACAAAGGACATTAAACAGATCACTTCAGTGCATAATCTGCTCGAGCCTTATTTTGATTTAATCTTAAACTAAACTATATAATACAACTACTTGTTTACAACATCTACAACATTAAATTATAAAGCTTTCATAATCTTCAAAAGATGGAGCAAAAATTGCCAATTAACGTAGTTCAGTAGTTGGAATTAACGTTAAGCTTTAAGTTTCCTGTATACAGCACATAGTTGCGTTTCACAACACAGATTGCAAAACGTTTAATAGCAAAATATACTGCTATCTTGTTGGAAAATTTGGTACAAAGTAAACAATAGTTTTTCAACAAAGTTGCTCGAGGGCCACTTCTCAATGGATTTGAAATGGAGTAAATTCGACGTAAAATTAAAATAATCGAATTGTTATTATGAAACCGATTTTCACAATTTTTTACAAAAACCTTTCAGCATCAACCCTCGGATAAATTTAGGGAGAATTTTAATAATAAACCACGTGCGCGTTGGAGCGTCAAAATTCAAAATTTAAATGGTTTTCTAAATAATTGGGCGCCACCAATGGTAAAATCTGGAACTGTACCCCAACAAACGAGTTTCCACTGGCAAATAAGTTTGTTTGCACTGGAAGACTAATTAATGAAATGGCCAATCCTGGTAGGACCTTAATTCGGTCACTTGTAAACTAATAAACGCAACAAAATAAATAACTCGTTAAACATAATGTAACAAACCACAGCATAAAACAAGAATTTAATGATTAACAGTAAAATTTCAAAATTAGACAATTTTAATGGATTACTACTTAATTTTGATTTATATAGCTACGTTTTACGGGCTTAAGTAGCTATAACAAATTTTAAATATAAAATTCAACCTCGCAATTAACTTCCTCGTGCACATTTTCTTTCTTACGTATAAATCTTAAATAAAGCACGTGAATAGCATAAAAGGTATACTTGTTTATTTGTTTCACATCAGTCTTGTACAAAGTTCACGAGCGTGAAATTATATTCTACGTAATTCTGTTATATCGCAACTGAAATGTGATGTGTACTGCCTGAAGAATTTTAAAGTCCTCCTAAAAGATCATTTCCATAAGAAAGGGTCATCTTTTCAGCAACACTGAGCTCATGTCTAACTATCCTTCTGCAAGGACATTTTAGAAGACAAGTTCTTTCAATAAAATTTTGTTGTTATTTTTATATTTCATTTTTCAAATTTTTAAAATGTTACTTTTGTAAATTACAGCAAATAGATAGTAGTTCTGTTCCTTATTGGGCTGTAATGAGGATTTCAAGTTTCTGTTTTTACGCGGATTTGAAAGCGTAGGCAGCGTACTACACTTTATCTGCTAACAAATGATTACCTCGGTGGTTTGCCATTGCATTTCAAAGAGAGATAGCCACAATAAAG
The DNA here is from genome assembly GCA_036346125.1 of Lycocerus yunnanus. Classification (NCBI taxonomy): domain Eukaryota; kingdom Metazoa; phylum Arthropoda; class Insecta; order Coleoptera; family Cantharidae; genus Lycocerus; species Lycocerus yunnanus. The sequence continues at coordinate 3,739,273 of JARFIX010000005.1, read as the reverse complement.
TGCGACCCTTATACTAATGGGCTGCAATACAAAATATTGTATGTTAGTGTTGGAAAGATAACGCAAATTCGCAAAAGGATAAAATGGTAGTTAGTATTAACAAAAATAAGCTGTTAAAATCATTATTTACACTAATATAATTATGGCGTAATATATAGTAAAATCTGTTGGTCTCAATTGCATTGAAAAAAGTTTTATATTTTTTAATTTTTACAATACCTCAGTCTTTTAACAAAATAAAACCAAGTTTGTTTACGTTAGTGGTTTTCTAATTTTGTTTTCCAATCATGAGTGTAAATATTGCCCTTTCTGGTGAAATTTTATTTGTAATTCCTTAAAGTTTTGTGTGTGAAAAAGTGCAATCGTTCAAAATATTTGTTCAAGAAAAAATTTGAGCTTTTCAATCCATGGAGCTGCTTGACGAAGGTCACTACGACTTTCCAAAAAGTTGTGTCTTCATTGGTCCATCGTCTAGCTCAGGTCTCGGCAAACCTTTTAGAAAGAACCAGACCTTAACATTTTTAGCTTGGTGGGCCAAGTAATAAACTATTGACATTTTGTCATAACTATGTCAATAATAATGACAATGGCTTAATAAGGATCTTTCTCACTTTAGATGTACTATGTATTTTCGCCTAAGAATTTTAACCGTAACTTTCATTTTATTACATTAAAATTAAAATTAATCTTTTTGTGTCTAATCATATGTAAATATGTAATTAAATGGCGGCAAAATGTAATTGAATAAAGTATTTTAAATACAAAGTACACTTTATACTTATTTTATTAAAATAAAAACCCAATAATTAATTTTTTTTTAGAAATTCATCGCAATACAAATTACATTTGTATTTCAAATACGTATTAATTGAAACTACTACTATAGATTTACGTTGTTTTTTCTATCATTGCATTTTTTATTTAATTAAAAAATTCTTAATTCTTGTTTTTGTGATTTAACTGGTAAATTAAAAAAAAATAATTTTTCGTTAAAAGTTGCAATTTGAGATCTCTGCATATTGAAAATAATTTCAATTTTGTTTGTGTTTTAATATACGCTGAGATGTACGACTTCGATTATTAAAATAATAATTTTTAGTAAAAATTTTGCGAATCCAGCTGTAAAAAGCTGAAAATCCAGCAAAGATATCACCGGCTAGCTATCGGAGAACTGAATCGGGCGTAGACCATGCAATAGTTTCTAGGTTGATTTACAACTAGGTAATTAATACGTCACAATTAAATAATTTAGGATAATATTTAATAATTATATTTACAAAAATTAAAATTCCTACCTAAAATGTAAAATGTAAAATCTAACATGATAACATGTAAGAAAACTTAGCTCTTATATGTTATTTGTAGCTTAAGCGAGTAGATGACTGTAAATATTAATTAAACCTTTGTTGTTAGTTTTTCTGTTCATTGCATTCTTTTCTCTCTTGCCTCTCTTCTGAAATCTTAGATTTAAATATTTTAAATAATTTGTAAATAATTAGTAAACGTTTAAAAACAAAAATCACATTACTTTAAGAAACAATAAAATTTTATTTCTATTCCTGCCTCTTATTTTAGGCTAAGGTTTCTAAGATTGTTTACTGAGAGTGTACCCAGATGGTCTTAACGGAGAATACTTCTGATTTTTTGATAGCTTGAAATAATTACTACTAGAGATTGCTATGTCTCAATAACGAATTTAACAAAATTGTCGAAAATAGACACTTCTTTATATTAAAAATCTGCAGTTAGTTTTTGTTTGTTTATGCTCAGATCTTGAATCTAAATTTATAAAATATCCCTAATACAAAAGTTATAAATTACACTAAAAAAGAAATTTTTAAGATAACACTTAAAATTGCCCGAAAAGTTTCGTGAACTGTCGATAATTTTTTTCGCAAAGATCTGACAACAGAAAAAAGCTTGAATTTGTCATTTAAATTAATCGCTTTTCAAGCGATATTTCAAATTTTAAAGTAATCCGTTGAGCCAAATTTACACTTTTTTTTTATGAAAGACTGCTAGTGACGCTAGATGTAATCTGTCTAGAAAAACCGTTCCAAAATGAAGTGTATTTCCAGCAATTTGAAACTCACGTTAAACAGTAGGTCCCCTATGTATGTATATGATTATGTAAAATATTTTGTACGTAAACCACAGACAAAATAGAGAGTGCTGCCTTCACATTGCAAATGTATGAGGCACTTAAACAAGAAGATGTGGAAATGAAGGATGAGGAGACGTCGTCTTACCTAGCGAATTTGAAAATCTTATTTTCATACTCAAAACATTATGCAATTTTAGATATCTTTTGACTTGCAAATTTTTTTAGTTTTGTTTTCATAATATTATAAAATAAACCTTAGATTCAAATTTACATGTTGAATAACAATAACTACGCGCAAAGAATTATTATTAAAGTTGCCTTTTTCTACACGCAAAAAAATTTTTCTTTAAAATCAAAAAAGTTGCAGATAGTAAAATCAAGAGTTTTACTTTTAAATAAGCGTTGACGATTTATTTATTCAATTTGAGAAAAACATGGTTTTAAATCCATATAACGAAAGACCAGCAGTATAGCGCGAAGCATGCACGGGTCGACTGCGAAGCGGTAAGCCGCGGTTCAAACCCTGCTGGCGCTAGATACACTGCTGTGATCAAAAAAGTCCAATATCAATCTGTGGACTATGGGGAACGCAACGGGAAACCACCCCATGAATTACACTCCCAAGAAAAGTCATCTTGGCTTCGGCCAAGTTTATGATCGCTAACATCCGGTAACGGACAGGCACCTGAAGAAGAAGAAGATAACGAAAGTTATATGGATAACTAATAAGTTATACTGCTTTTTATTTTATTAAATGTGCAATGAAAAGCTTAATATTACAGCATTAACTTTGAAATCGAAAGTAGTTACTTTTGATTTACAAATTTTTGTTTTTTATTTGATAATATTTTTATTGATTTCACTATACTATATAATATAATATGATTGCATAAAATAAATTAAATGATACGATAAAGCATATAATAAAAACAGGTAAATAGGTACACTTACCCAATTAGAAACTAACTAACACAATATTGCTTTAACAAAAAGAAAACAAATTAAATAAAATATAAAAATTTACTTCTAACAGAATTCCAATTAATTTTTCCAATAATTTTAATTAATAATTATAATTTCTATTTCTAAACATATAATTTCTAGATCAAAAGTAATAAATAACATTTCAATTTGAAAACTAGTAACATTATTTTGATTATATAAAATTTGAAATTAATTTATTCTTAAATTTCAATTGCTTTTATTTAAAGTTTATTTCTATTAAGGTGATTATTTTTACTTTTAATTTAAAAGTTACAGACTAAAAGAAATTTTTGAAAGTACAGAATTTACTATACTCTTTACTTTTAAAGCAAAAAGCTTTGACTGTCAATTAAAAGTACACGTTTTTAAATTTCTTTCCTTGTACGATATAAACTTCTATTAGGCAAAAAAAAATTTGATTTACAAAAATTTTCCCTCTAACTCCTCAAGTCGTCTATCTTTTGTAAATCCACGGTTATAAATTATTAATATTTCATAAATTTTAACATTTAAGTTATCCTGGTAGTGAGCGAATGTTTACAGGTATTCTAATGAGCTATTTAAATACTGACAATGCTTACACACATATTAAGGATTAAGAGCAATCATTAGGAATAGCTTCTTAAAAGGTAGACCCACCTGCGCGAGAGTTGAAACTAAATTGTAGCTCATCTATAATTCTGTTTTAGAAAACCTTACGACGCTTTCCTATGCATATTTCATAGATTTAAGTACTTTGAAGTAACCAATAAGCATCAAGAGTTAAATTTTAGCTCCACCCCTTGTGAATAAAATATAGATTGTCATTGGTTACTTCAATTAAAATTAAAGTTTAAAGCAATTTAAGTTTTAAAGGTAAATAACTTATTTATATACTTGTATCTTGAAAGAGAACAGTGACAAGCAGTGTTCCAGAAAGGGTCACCCATATAAGTGCGAACCGGACTTATAAAATTTGTCTAAATGTTGTGGTGAAGTTAAAATTAAAATTGAATAAAGTTTATTTACACGTATAAAATATTTAAAATTTAACAATAACGAGGGACGTAGTCTAACACGTAACTCACTTTACCAATGTTATTATTTCACAAAAAGGGCATTTGCATTGGGCTTTCTTGCTGCTTTCTCTATATCAATCTAAATAAATAATTTTAAGTGTCATATTAATACTTTAATAATTAAGTACAGTTTTTGTTACAAGATGATCGCACTCACCTTACCTAGATCTTAAATTTTATAACAAAAGTGCGTAATTTGAGATAAAATGATTTTTTAAGAATTTCTTAATTTATTTTTTCTTAAACTCTAATTAGTTTAGACACTTTAATATTAGTTAAAAATATGATTACTTTTAGTTATAATTAAAATTAACACTGGTAATTGTGTTACTGATTAAATTTTAATCCATAAAAACTGTATTATGTCTTGAAAGTATCTAAAAGTAAAATTTTTTCCTCATTTAATATTATAATGTAATAATTTACATAAGCTTAAATTTTTTTTAACTTTTTTTTACATGAAAAAAATTAGCGATTTTAAAGTAATACACCACAGAACTGATTTAATTTCTTCTAAGCTTTAAAAATATGATTATTCTAATCACGTATATTTTTCGATAAAAGTGTAAACTGTAATCCCAATTTTCATAATCCTAATTCCCCGGAGGGTTTTTATAAAACTAAAATAAAACACCGAATTTTATGAAGGTTGGACCTATTATGGGCCTTCCTAATTGTTTTCCTTTCTGAAAACCATCGAAAATGTTATCAAGTTAAGCAGTTTCTCTAACATAATATTGTAATTAATTGCCAATGTGCTAAAACTGCCAATTTTGAAAACAAGTTCTTCTGATAGAAAGAAAAATACCACCCTTAAAATTATAGTGAAGGAATTATTAAAATTTCTTAAAACTTACAAATTGGTCGTTTTCAAAATCAACGCTGAATAAAAATTTCCCAATTAGGTCTAGGCAGCCGTAATTATGTTAAATTATGTGTTTTAGGTTTTAGATCTGGGAATGACTTGACCGGTGAAGTCGTACCACTGAATTTAAATTTAACTAAATAAAAGATGAGTAAAGCCGGGTCGTTAATAGTTCTAATTACATCGTTGGGTGAGTTTATTAATGATAAATTCTGCATTTTGATTGGGTTGCTTTTGCGCCTTTAACGGAGAGTAGTAATTGAAATTAAAAATCGTTCTACGACAAATGGCTTTCATAGCTTTAAAGTTCATAATTTAATTCAAATTTATTATATCTTAGCGTAGGAGTAAAATTTCCGACTACTGCAGATCATTTGAAGCTGTTTTTATATTGAAATAATTAAAAATTTTAAAAGAACACCAATTAAAGTTTCAATGCAATTAGCAAAACTTTATAAGCCAATTAAATTCTTTATGGTCAAATAATATAAGTTAACCGGATGACTACCCTTTTTCACTTTTAGAAAGCGATTCGCTTTGTTAACAAAAATTCAATAAATGAATACTGATCTGGCTTATTGGGTGGCTTTTAACAAAATAATTGAAGCAACTTTTTTGCTAAAATTTGATTAGGAAAAATTAGTAAGGTATTATCAACTACAAAAGGAAAATTTTCGATTGAAAAAGTTACATGTAAAAAGGGTAGTTAATTAATTTTATTTTCGAACAAAAATTAATAGCGTAAAGTTACATTATTCAGCCATCAATTGGCGCGTTACTGCACTTTCATTAAAAATTAAAATAATTTCAAGAAAAAAACTTTTAAAATATTTAAGCATGTTTCCATAATGTAATGTACTACTTTACTGCCCCCATATATTATTTTTATTTTAATCGCCTGTAATAATTCTTCATTAAAATTTATTACTGTTTTATTTTTATTTAAAAATTAACTCCATAATTCATAAATATCTTTTAGACTAAATTCACAGCAGTTACAAAATTTAATGAGTTCAACTTAAAATTAATTTCTCCCAAAATTAGATAACATTCTTAGCGAAAATTGTAAGTATTAAATTCTCTTTTTTCTATATCAACATTTTGAATATAAAAGTTAGTGAACTTTCTAAATTATCTCGCGTTAATGGAATTGAATAGATTATAGACAGAATTATTTATAAACTTTGCTTTATAAAATTTTCCAAATAATTATATTTACCTTGGTTTTCGTAAACTTTTCAATTAAAATTATTTTAAATAGTGCTCAAATGAAAACCATGTAGGTAAACAACCACTTAGTGAGGGTATACAATTTGCAATCACAGTAACAGGTTTTGCTTTGGTTTTGTATTTTTTTTTTCAAATTTTTGCTCCCCTAATTAAATAGAAAAAAGTAATATTTTCGATGGCGACTGCTATGCATACAAAAATTTTTGTCTAGTCTACCGGAAAATCTACAGGGAGTTAATCTGCAGTGTAAATACATCCTTTATTGTGTAAATTTTAATTACAAATTGATGAACGAGATGTTATATACCCAATGCAACGGCTGTTGTTTAAAATGTACAATGTGTATTTGTATTCTCAGAATAGATTTCCAATTATATCCTCGCTTTAATTATTATCGAAATTCTATTGGGACATTGCTGCAATTGCCTATTACTCCCCAAAGGCAACAACTACTTGTTTTTGCAAAAAATAATGGAGTCGTAAACATACCACTGAAGTTCGTAGTATGTTTTGAATGTACGCAAGGAGAAAGAAAACTAAGATTTGGTACGTTTTCCCCACACTACAACCCCTACCACCGCACACCCTCTTTTGACTGCCACAAGAAATCCTCCGAACTATAACTAATTTAATTATGTTATTGCGGTGAATTACCTGCCTTCTCGTGTAAGTTAATTAAGTGCGACACCTGTACGAGTAGTCGTGCACTACCTCAGAAAATGTGCTTGTTCAGATTCATGTCTTTGAATTTTAATTATTTACAAATTATTATTATTATTATTGAAGGTCTGAGTACGGGGTATCCGAGTATAATAATTGGATAAACAAACCTATTTAGTCACTCAACATTGTAGTTTAATTTCTGTTATTAAGTTAATCTAAGAGTTAGTAGCTTAGCAAAGACAATAATTAAATCACGAATATACTTTTGGAAAAACCAATTTTTAATACTGTTTTCAGTTTGAAAAATAAAATATCCATACAATCAAACTAATTATTTTTTGTGGAAACAGTAACTTAAAATAAATATTTTTTTTAAATAAATAAATAAACAAAAGTTTGTAAATATTCAACACTTAAGTATTACAATAAATATATCTCATTAATAAATCCTCTTGTTTCAAATAATAAAGGAAATTTACGCGTGTAAACAATTTAACTCGGGAAATTTCGTTTGAAGGTCTTGTTTTCATAGAAAATCACGGAATAACTTACTTCACCGCAATAATTTATTTTAAGTATCATGAACAACAAAAATTAAATTTTATACCGACATTTAAAACATCGTTGGTGAATAAGGCTCATAATGTATTTTAATTGAATGGATCAGCGGAAAAGTGGTTCAAGTCCAGTAACAAATTTTAAAACCTTTTGGTATTAATAGGATTTGTTATTACGAATTGCTAACTGAAACACCGTATATCTCAAAACTTCGTTTTTGTTACTTTTCTACCATCAATTATTGTCACAGCTATTATTTATAATTTATTATACTTATGTTAGTTTAAATTTTAAATTACTTTTGTGAAACCCGAGACACCTATTCTTATATTATACGAACTGCATTATGTACTTTGCAATTTATTTTAAAAATAAACAGAAAATACGCTATAAAATCGATTTCCACCGACAGTCGTAATTTTCAGAACAGAACTTTTAAAGATGGAGCGTGTAATATTGTATTTCGCATTTAAATTTTCCGCGATAAAAACCTAGTCTGGAGCGACGCTGAGGTTAATACGTCATATTGTTAAACTCGGATGCCATTCGGCATCGACAATGGGAAATGTCAGTATTTGATGTTGCATACGAATTCAATTCCAAACAGTGAAGAAGTATAAAGTTACTGTATGTATTATGTAGGTAGCTAAAATGAAAGTCTCCGCTAGCTGCGACATAATTATATCTCAAATCAACAAGTGTAATACAATTTACTTCATTTCTGTTATGCTATGGCAGTTCTTCTGGATTTACTTATTAAATTAAGCGTATTACCGTACTTTTTGCCCCAACTTGACACCAGTTATTTATTTTTTCTTCTTATTGTTACCCGTCTCTTTCGAAACGTAATAAATTTTATGAAAATATCCAGAAATATAGTTGATAAGTTTTCCTTTTTACTATTTATGATTTTTATAGCTGAAAAACTAAATACTAAAGTTCCCAATAATTTGTTCCTTTTTGTTACAAAAATTTTCCGGAAAATTAAACACAAGTTAACTGAATGGGTTGGCATGTGTAAAATATTGTAATATAATTTATTAAGCAGTAAAAATTACATACAAGAACAATAATACGATGACACTTAAGGGTTTATTTTTATGGGTACTTTATGTAACATTAAAAAGTAGAGAGCGCTGTTGAATTTTATTGGTTAGTAATAGCGGCTTGTAATGCGTAAAACTTAAGGTTATAATAATAATAATAATAATAGTTATAACTCCTTCAATTTAAATAAGAATTTTATGCTACCTCGAAGGGTTGGGCAAGATAACGAGAATAAGTTGATTATTGCAATCAGTTGGAAGTTTAAAGTGTTCTAGAATAAAAAGGAAGGCTCAATTTTATCGCTAAAAATTTAGACAAAGTTGAAAGCATTGAATTGTCTCCGCCGCAATCTTACAGTGCTGTAAATAAGTGTTGACATTTGTATGTATGCATATTTAAATGAAAATAGGGTGGTGATCAAATGTGGATTTATGGATTGTAAATTAGTTACAAAGTTGAAGCTATAAGTTTGAATATGAAGATGAAAATGTAGGAGCAAGAAATAAGAAATCCAAAAATTTCATGGATAATAGCATCGATCATTTATTAAATAGATACGACATGCACTTATTCGTTGTAAAGCAAACAATAACATATAAACAAAGTTTGTTTTCTTTTTAACGGTGTGTTACAGGTTGCATACCGTACTGGGACGCAATGACATTTTTAACATCAAGTTTTTTTACTAAAATACACAAATTTTAGTTACTTTGAGAAATAATATTATAGATAATTATAATGCCTTGTTTTAATTTCTTTCTAAATCGTAAAGAAAAATAATGTAAGTTTGTAAAAAATAATATGTGCAACAAGACGGATGCCGAGATTGGCTACAGAAAATCTCAAACCATAAAAGTTTGTCAAAGAAGTGCAAGGAAAAAAAATTTTGTTAAATGGCAATATTTTTCTTTGCTCAGAGCTGTACTAATTGCGGTTATTTAAAATATACCCGATTAGAATATAGTTTGTATTTTTCCAAGTATCGAACATGTTCGGTCTGCATTGTATGTTTATTAAGGCGGTATTCTGGTCTAGAAAATTGAAAAATCAATTATTTTTTTGCATATTTTCAAAGCTTAGACTTTCAAAAATATGCTCTTAAAAGGATTTTCAAAATTCGAATTATTTTGAGAGATACAGTGGATTTTGTGACGCGGTACTTAAACCGGCCGAGCGGAGTGATCACACAATGAATGGCAGATGTTTTCCAGGAATTCTTTTGTATCCGACTTGAGCTCGTTATATACCCTTTTAAGTTTTATATATACCTGACTACCAGTACGTACCACGAACTGTCCACACAAAATATACCTAGATATGTATGTCCAATGTATGGATATGGAATCGCCGATTAATCCAAAGTGAGTATTAAATATAATTATCTGAGTTATTTAACTTGAAATCTTTCTCAAACTTCAAACGCGTTTTTCTCAAAACTCCTTTTGTTGAGGTGGTTGACACGATATCTCAAGTTCTATCTGACCGATTCCTTTGAAATTTTGTGACAATCTTCTTCATACATCTCTTTATCACTGGAACTAAGGATTTTGAAAAATTTTAATTTGAATTTTTTTTAAAAAATTCGTAAAGGTCGAAAAACAGGATTAAAAAAAATTTTTTTTTTCAAGTAGACGCCATTTTGTTAATTTTTTTTTTTTTTTCGGCCGTAGTTCAAGATGTAGCGACATCTTTACTAATTAAGAATTTTGTTCGTTTGTTTGATTTAGATCACTACAAGGGTTGGAATCATGTCAACCAGGGAGCACTGTTTGACTAGCAACCACCACTTCACCGACCTGTCACTGGATGAATTTTTGAATTTTTTTTTTGAATTTTTTATATACTTTAAAAATCAATAAATATTATATAAAAAATGGATAGTAAAATGTTTTAATTTTTTTTATCCTAGTATAAAAATACCCAAAAGTAAAGCTCTAGACCAGAATACCCCTTAAGTAAAATTTATCATGTAGGTTCTTGAAACCAATAGCATTATTTGTGTATGTAAATATGTACCAACTATGCAGTTACAGCAAATGAGCAATATACAATAAATTATATCAACAGACCGAAATCTCGCAAATCAAATACCTCATCTAAATTAGTATTAACAATACCTAACAGCCAATATTCGTTACCCATCACTCTTGTAATGTTATTGATACATTAAAATAACAGTAGAAATTATTGAAATTTGAAATTGTGTTTCAACTGCATTTAATTGCTGAAAATTTTTATTTCTGGTCTAAATTTATAATTTTTTGGTAATCTTAAATGATATTATCTTTTGCATTAATACAGCTTAAAATTATTACTTTTGTTGAACTATTTCTGCAAAGTCAAAGAAACAACTACTTTCCAAGATAGGGGTTGTTTGTAAATGGAGGTTGCGTTAATAAAAAGTATGTGTTAAACATTTTATTTGCGCATAAATGCGGTAAGTAAAAATTCTATCGAAAAATGCACTTAACGCTGTCTGAGTAGAAATCGTCAATATCTTTTCTTTTATATCGAGAAGCTAGACTTTTCATATTCAAACAAAGGAAACTATAGATTCAGAACAAACCTGTAAATTTTATAATATAGAGGAGTTACCAATATAATTTACTTTGAATCGATTGATTTTCAATTATAAATATAGCAAAATTGACAATAACGGGTTTTTTTAATTTGGTTTTATACGCTTTAGTTATATCAATTTCTTCTTTTTTTTAAATTAAGACTAGGTCCTGTAATATCCAACAGTAACCTCGACAAAGATCCAAAGCTACTGCTGGTACTGTGAGCAGACTATTTGCTTTACATCTGAAAGAGTAATTTAATGATGGCAATTCATTAAAATTGGAGGACCACCGGCTTTACGTGTCTTCCGAAGCACGGACACGGTCATAGATAGAAAAAAGCCACAAAGAAAATTTTTTTTGTAGACCTCTTCTGGGTTTGAACCGGGTGCTCTAGCATCAGTAGTCGACCGCTCTAACTACTAGGCCAGTGACCGTCTCACTATTTATCTCACTCGTATCAAATTAATAAATTAAAAATGAAACCTCTCTGGTGTCTGAAAATAAGTTATTATTATTATTCTAAATAACAGATTATTAAGGATGATTATAAACCGCCTTTAAATACTAGCAAAATGCAGTTAAAGATCTCAGCAGCATAAATCTTCAATTTGGTATACTAAAATCGCATTCAATAATCCACTACTGATGTCTGCTTAAAAATTCTTGAAACGTCCCTATTTATATAAAATATTTGTGCCAGAAATCTCGTTCCTAACAAAATTCTTAGGATTCTGAAAGGATTCTCAATCCTCAGTTTCACACTGATGAGCGATAACTGATTACGAGTAAACCGTCCCATAGCAATCTTCTAAGAAAATTTTTTAAATACGAAGTGGTTACGATGCCTGACCAAGAAGCAAAACAAAAAAAAGCAATTTTGAAACCTTTAATTTAAAACAATTTAAAACTATATTATTTATTATTAAATCTCTTTTGTTGAGTTCATTGTGTTGATTTCAATTCTATAATAATCAACCAAGCTCCGCTCGCTTTTAAATTATTTACAGCTAATCGGAAGTTGGTTTTGCGATTTTATTATCCTGTTTTGGTGTACCCTAACGTAAATACAGCTTTCCTGTGGAAGATTCACAAATATTTTAATGATAATACATTTTAACACACGCCAAATTACAAATTATCAAAAGACTTGTATTTATTTAGTCAGTATATTAATTAAATGGTCAGTATTATAATGTATGGTCAGTATTACATTGATCAGTATAAAATTGTCAGTATTTTACTTAAATAATCAGCATTTTAAATAAATGGTCAGTATTTTAAACATATCTGTACATACTGTAACAATAATTGCAGAATTTTTAATTTTGCCACACTAGCCGCTTGATAGACCGTAGCTGTTATTAACGGTCAGCTAACTCATATACATTTAAGTATTTAGCCGGTATGCGAGGGGGTGGTTCGTAACTAAAATGCATTGCTCAGTATGAGGAAAAATGATGTTAATAGGGCGCCAGCTAAAGGTAAATAAAACTTATAAGAAGGGAAGAATTGTTTAATTTAACAAAAGCAAAGATAGTAAAAAGTTGGTGTGACATTTATTTTCAATTCCTTATCAGAACAAACACATAATGAAAAATAAAAAAAACAAAGCAAGTAACATTAGCAAGTAGCTGAGGCTACAGGCTAAAATAAAAAAAAACACAAGGGTTATAAGAAAGTTTACCTGAGGGTAAACTTCTTAAAGCAAAATACAACCACACTAGCTGAGGCTAGTGATGGTTCAAGTCGACTCCCATTACTATGAATTGTTCAACAATTGAATTCTTGTTGTGAAAATCGTTGACGTTAAATCAAAAGTCCCACCTGAAGCGCAGTTAAAACACACATCCCCGAATCTTTACTGACATAGCTCACTTACCTAGAGACTTCCAAAATGATGGATCGAATCTTTAAAATACCTTCCATTTCGGGTTACCTTCAATTTCAGAGTAAATCACGTCATCGTCCCACATCAGGTTATCTCCGGAAGTTTACTAAAATCAAATAAAGACACAAGAATGGATTAAACATAACTTCAGGTCGACAACGTCAACCACCAATGTTGAAAATTGAATAACAAACTACACAAATTCATAGTAATGGTTCGTTACAACGCTTCGTCCAACTTCAAACGGAGGGAAAACATGGAAGGAACCGTCGCCATCGTGAAGAAAATAAGGGCCTGCCAAAGAACAACTGGCATCTTGACAGGAGCATAACAGAAGCTCACACAAATCTTCAAATGATACCATCGTTCCAAAACAATGCAAGGACCTCATTATCCAAATAAAACGCAACGCTCCAAAATCCAAGAAAATATGAATAATAATTTTCCGAACCAGCTCCAATATAGAAATTAATTGACGAAGGTCGACTTTTATCAGTGGGCTAAATTTTCCTTATCAATCCAGGTGTCACGATTGGCATATCACGTCTTGGCGACATTTCAAAATTCAACAAAAACGTGCGGTGAAAATGCAACCAAACAGATTCTTAAACCTGGCATTAAAACCCACTAAAAATAAGTGGTAAGAATCGGAGAAACAAAGTTGAATGTAATTTACCTGTGATATGGAGGATGAAATAATCACAGTAGGTTTGAAACACGAAAATTTGCACCAAATTAAAATTAAATACATGAGCGCTCTTAAGATGTTGGTCGAGCACTGCCCTTTTTATCAAAAAGCCGCTATCTCATAGGAAAACATAGTGCCAACTTTACTCTCACCTTACATGCAAACTTGACAAAATTCAAGGGGACTAAACTTAACAGAAATTGTTACAATTTCCTGTTATAATACTTAGTAATAAAATAAAAATAAATTTGTTCATGCTGGTATTTGTTCTTTTTTTAGATAGTATATAAATTAATATTTTTCTATAATGAGTATTTTATATGCTCACACAGAAAAAAAAAACTATATTCAAAATCTACCTAATTGTACATTATTTCTGCACAGTCTTCTGCATTTATGTTTAGATTGGCGCTAAACCCAGCATTGTGTAAAAAATAATGCAAACTTTTATGTCAAGGAATTTGTTCAGGTAAACAACCTAATTGAGCAAGTTTAGGAACCAATTTTGTATTATCCCAAAACTATGTTTAAATTATGCACAACATTGTGCATTTTTGGTGTACAAAAGTTATGATCTTTTTCAGAAAAAGATAAGATTGTCATAAGTTTTAATAAACACATTTATTATTTAAATAATAAATTAATTACACAAAATTCAGATGTAATATACAAGATTATATTAACGATGGATTTTTACATTAATATACAAAACAATAAATAATCATATCCGAAACTAACTATTTTTTACAACATAAAATATTAATTAAAATCACATCTGAAGTTTAAAAAAACTGATAAAATAGGAATTGTTTAATTAAAATTAAAAATAGTAAATAGTAAAAATAACTTCATCTGCCATGTACCTAAATTATTAATCATTTGAAACGTTTCAGTGGAAGCAATCTTCAAAAATATTTAATTTTTGCTTTTTATCCTAAAATTTTCCATTTTCTAAAATAAATTTATTACAAATTTTAAGGTTTTAAATTTAAATTTTAAAATTTTTAATACAAAAACACGTGTAATAATTTATACTTTTTCTACTCAATAAATATTATAATTTTGCAATTTGCAATTATTACATAAAACAATTAATAATTAAAAGCAAGTAATATAAAATGGCTAAAATACATACCAATTTTTTTCGAATTCCATCAAAAGTATCACTGCACCGAAATCCAAAAACGTGGTAACGTCAAACCAAACGCATAAGTACCGTTTTAAACAAGAACGGCATTAGAAGAAATCATCTTTTATCTTTTACGTTTTCCAAAATTACATTATTAAGAAATAATAAAATTTATTATGGTAGCTTTACAAAGAGATTATTGTTGCAACGTGAAATTTTGAATTCAAGATATACAAAACTATATTCGAATATTTATAGTTTGTTTGCTTTGAAGTTATAAAACATTTACTAAGAAAGAAAAGCCAAAAATAAGCTAGTTTTAGAAATGTAAAATTTTGAATTCATAATAAACTAAATCGTTCATAAATCTTCTAGTTTTCTTTGTATATATTTCTACAAGTTGGATAAAAATTAGCATATTTTTATTATTTTTGCTCTCTTTTATCAATTACTTAAAAAATATAAAATTTACAAAGATAAATTTGGTTTTATACGCTTTATTTTATCAATTTTTCTTCTTTAAATTAGAACTAGGTCTGTGATACCCAGTACCGAAAATTTAAAGCTACTGCTGGTACTGTACATATTAATTTGTTTTACATCTGAAACAGTTTGCTAGGCTGACTTCAGATGTGCCTGTTATCCGATATTATTATTAATGATGGCAATTTATTAAAATAGGAAGACCACCGGCTTTACGTGTCTTCCAAAGAACGGAGACGGTCATAGATAGAAAAAAAAGCCAGAAAAAAAATTTTCCCGGGTTCGAACCGGGTGCTCTAGCATCAGTAGTCGGCCGCTCTAACTACTACGCCAATGACCGTCTCACTATTGTATCAAATTAATAAATTAAAAATGAAACCTCTTTGGTGTCTGAAAATAAGTTATTATTATTATTCTAAATAAGAGATTATCAAGGATGATTATAAACCGCCTTTAAATACTAGCAAAATACAGTCAAAGATCTCACCATCATAAATCTTAAATTTGGTTTACTAAAATTGCATTCAATAATCCACTACTGATGTCTGCTTAAAAATTCTTGAAACGTCCCTATTTATATAAAATATTTGTGCCAGAAATCTCGTTCCTAACAAAATTCTCAGGATTCTAAAAGGATTCTCAAACCTCAGTTGCACACTGATTGGTAATAACTGATTACGAGTAAACCGTCCCATAGCAATTTTCTTAGAAAATTTTTTAAATACGAAGTGGTTACGATGCCTGACCAAGAAGCGAAACGACAAAAAGGTATTTTGAAAACCTTTAATTTAAAACAATTTAAAACTATATTATTTATTATTAAATCTCTTTTGTTGAGTTCATTGTGTTGATTTCAATTCTATAATAATCAACCAAGCTCCGCTCGCTTTTAAATTATTTACAGCTAATCGGAAGTTGGTTTTGCGATTTTATTATACTGTTTCGGTGTACCCTAACGTAAATACAGCTTTCCTGTGGAAGATTCACAAATATTTTAATGATAATACATTTTAACACACACCAAATTGCAAATTATCAAAAGACTTGTATTTATTTAGTCAGTATTTTAAAAAACTAGTCAGTATTTTAAATAAAGGGTCAGTATTTAAACATATCTGTACATACTTAGTAATAAAATAAAAACTAAATGTGTTCATGCTGGTATTTCTTTTTTTTTTAGATAGTATATAAATTAATATTTTTCTATAATGAGTATTTTACATGGGCACACAGAAAAAATAACTAAATTTAAAATGTACTACCCAATTGTAGATTATTTTTGCACAATTTATGTCTAGATTGGCGCTAAACCCAACATTGTATAAAAAAAATGCAAACTTTTATGTTAAGAATTTTGTTCACGTAAACAACCTAATTGTGCAAGTTCGGGTACCAATTTTGTATTATCCCAAAACTATGTTTAAATTATGCACAACATTGTGCATTTTTGGCGTACAAAAGTTATGCTCTTTTTCAGAAATAGAATTATATTTATTGATAGAACAAAATTAGGTAATTTTTTAACTACACCATTATACACAAGATTAAATCAATCTTTTATTTTAAGGATTTTGTTGTAAACAACCTAATTGTGCAAGTTCGTACCAATTTAAATAAAATTATCCCAAAAAAATTTAATTTTTAAATAAAATTAATTACACAAAATTATGCATTTTACAAAATTATAAAACAATGAATTCTATATTAATATAAAAACAATAAATAACATATAAAAAACTTTATTTCAAATATATTCATTAAAACAACTTTAAATATATAAATTGATGTTTAATTAACATTAAAAAGTAAAATGTAAATTTTAAATAAACATATAATTATCTTCGTACTAAATTAACAAAATTCATGAGCAATTTCAAAATTATCTAATTTTTATTTTCATTATAACTAAAATCTTCCAATTTTTCTAAAAATAAATTTAATACAAATTAATTTAAAAAATTATAATTACAAAACACTGTAAATAATTTATATTTTATCTCATAACAATAAATATATATAAAATATTTTCAATTTAAATATTACATTAAAATCAATTAAGTTTAAAAAAACTATAAAATTGGCATTTTTAAAAATTAAATACTATTAATTTTCAAATTCTCATCAAAAGTATCAGGAATTGATAGAATAGGATATTTAAACAGAAACGGCATTAGAAGAAATTCAATTGAAATAGTCTTTTATCTTTCAAATTTTTCAAAATTACCGAGGGTCAATACAGGAAATCCTGTACAATTAACTTCACATACTTCGTCAAAATTCACCGTATTTCATATTCTTCATCAGTAATTCACCGTACTTCATCAATAATTCACTGTACTTCACCTACTTCATCGATATACTTCACTGTTTTTCACCTATTTTACAAGTACTTTATGTATTTCATGTATTAATTCACATGAGATTTCATGTACTTCATGAGATTTACAAAACTTCACCAGCGGTTAACCCTCGA
This sequence comes from Lycocerus yunnanus, assembly GCA_036346125.1. Taxonomy (NCBI): domain Eukaryota; kingdom Metazoa; phylum Arthropoda; class Insecta; order Coleoptera; family Cantharidae; genus Lycocerus; species Lycocerus yunnanus. The sequence continues at coordinate 3,721,539 of JARFIX010000005.1, read as the reverse complement.
AAATTACATTATTACAAAATAATAAAAGTTATTATGGTGGCTTTACAAAAGATTATTGTTGCGACGTGAAATTTTAAATTCAAGATATACAAAATAATACTCAAATATTTATAGTTTGTTTGCTTTGTAGTTATAAAACATTTGCTAAGATAGAAAGACCAAGAAACAAGCTAGTTTTATAAATGTAAAATTTTGAATTCAAAATAAACTAAATCGTTCATGAATTTTTAGTTTTCTTTGTATATATAATCTACAAGTTAGGTAAAAATTAGCATATTTTTATTATTTTCGCTCTCTGAAGAAAATTTTTCAAATAACTCTAAAACAAATGAATTTTAAAAAAATGTCGAAACAAATAAAACCCATTATTTAATTTATTTTAAATTAAAAATTTTCAATAGCAGAAACCGAGATAGCACGTAAGGTTTTGACAAGATTGTCACGATATTGTCACATGCTTGACAAGCTTGTTACAGCCTTGTGACAACCGTTCAATGTCAATAGGGAAGCTAGCATATTCCATAGACAGAGCTAAAAATTCCTCATTCTCTCATTTAGCTATTTATTCAATTAACTCCAAAACAAATTAGATACAAACAACAATAATAGGTTCAAAAGCATTTAAAAAAATTTAGACATCGTATTATTATGAACCCAAAAATCTGGGGAAGTTAACTTGTCTAAATTCCCCCCCTCCCCGTAAAGCTTTTAAATAACTATTAATAAAAGAGATACTGACAAAAATAAATGATGGCCAAACGACGCACAAATGATTTAGTTTATTGAAAACACAAAATGCAATATCGCGTGAAACTATAATAATATTGTTTTTATTTGATAATTATTAAAAATGATAAAATAATACAAGCATTTTCAATGCAATTCATTATTATGATTCAAATTATAATAACAATTTCTTTACAAAACCTCAGTTTTTTAAGTTCTATTATACCGCAATAGTGTAATTTTGAAAAACGTAGGACAATTATTTATATTGTATTATTCAATCCTTCCCTGTAAATTTTTACTATGAAAAAATTAGAATCTACTTAACGGTAAACAATTCCAACTACAAAAAGTTGGTAGATTTTTTACAAAAGGATAGCAATTATTAATACCAATTTAAATTTTATGTTTAATTTTAAACTTATAAGAGCTGTTCGTTTACCCCATGTAATTCAAAAATTTTAAATAGATCAATATTGACTTCGGCCCTTATAACACAAAAATGTTAAAAACTACTAACGGGTCAATGTTAACTTTGGTCTTTTTAATACAAAAACATCAAAAACTGTTTGTCCTATACCTGCTAAGGTCTAATAATACGCGTAAGCAGAACAGATACGATATTGTCATTTCTGCTAATAAAAAAAAGTCGGAAAAATTCTTAAAATATAAAAAAATGGCCTTGGTCAATCCAGCAATACAGCACAAATATAAAATATTTTTTAACATTTTTTTTAATCGTTTTTTTTTTTAATCTAAAATCATAAATAATCTAAACATTTAAAATAGGTTAGAAGTAATTAATTAAAATTAATAAAAATATGTTAAAAATTCATGCCAAATGTACGACAATTTTGTTCAGGGTTTGACTATAATATGAAATTTCCCAAAGATAGAATAAAATTGCAAATTTTAAAATGTATAAAAGAAAGTAAATAAACTGAGGTGCAATTTTGGGGATTTTAAGGATTAAGCGTAAATTTTAAACACAATTTTTCTGGTATAAAAAGTTGCATTTTAAAGAAAAAATTGGTTGCCAGAAGGGCCAAGAACCTTTTCTCACAAAATTTATTTTTGTGAAGCCTCGATGTTAAAAAAAAACTAGCTTTTTCCAGCGGATGCTAGAGTCGCAGATCCAGATACTAGGGGCTCTCCAGCAATAAAACCCAGTCGAACAATCAAATAAAGTTTTATTAAAAAAATCAACAACTGATCGTTGAGATCAAAAATTACACACCCAACCCTTGGCAATTGGCAGGATTGAAAAGTGACAGTATCACGCAGTACGTACTCAAAACAAATATCAACCGAATCTTCGGATCCTCAACAATAACTGAAGCGGATACAATGCAGTTAATAAAGGTAAAAAAAATGACTTACCCGTTTGTACAAACGTAAGTTTACAGGATGTGAAATCGACAAGTTGGACCCTTAAAAACTGCTTGATTATCTCTACAGATATGACCACCGCACAATTTAACGCACGCACTACGCACACCTGAAGGACACTTCCAATCGGATGGTATGAGCTGCTGGATGATCTCCGCCAGACGAAGGTGCACTTAAATGTTCCTCCTTGGAACCTCGGTGAACACAAAATGAAAAGATCGAGTGTAACGATGGCAAACACCCATCAAAAGCTATCGTGGTAAAATCCAAAATAAAATAATACTACCACGAATCGTAACAGGAACTTGGTGTAAACAATTACTGTGACGTCAATGTGATATCATGAGCTGCGCAAACACGATAAAGTTTCGCAGCGATTTGCGCACGACGAAATAAACAGCTGTTTAATATGGCGCGTTAAACCCAAATCAAAACTTTTCACCATTGAACGATTTCCACTTTCCATAGGAATTGATCCGCCCACGCGATCGGAAACCAAAATTGCGTCTAGTTACTGACACCTACTAACGGTAGTTATGACACTAACTATTATCTAGCGACTGATAAAAATTGCCTTCGCAATTTTTCAAAAACGTCTGCACTCGCTCAGATCTCAAGCTAGACTCCCTGCTTAGCCGTTTACGCCTGCGCCTGGAGCTCTAACGCCGGTACAACATGATAGAATATCAGAAATTTCTCAAGGTTTAACTGATAATTCGAAAATATTCGATTTAAAACTCAATAATTTTAAAATAATTATTGAATATAAATTTATTTTTAATAAATTTAAATTTAGGAAGCGTTAAAATTGTCGAAAGCGTCAGATTTTCGTAACAATTTTTTCTACAATCGCTGGAGTAAAAGCAAACCCAATTTGGATTTTGAAAATGTATAATTTTTAGTACACAACGTTGGTGGGAATATCGCAACCAATTTTTTTCTGAACCGAGTTTGCTAAGTGCCACTTGTAAATACAAGTTTTTCTATAAAAATGAAAGCAAATTATGAAAAAGCACTAAATTAGAAGTATCATAAGGTGAAGAATCAAAAATTCTGACGTTTAGATACCAAAAAAAATCAAACATTGTAATATGTTTCAATGATAAGCTAAGCTTGAACCTCAAGTCTCGCCCATTTTGAATTTTTGTATAGTTTTAGTTAAAATTATATATTTATTACCTTTTTGATGCGACCTTCACGTACTGTACTGTCACGTCAGGTACTGTTACTCGAATAAAACATTAAAACGCGACGATTTAAGAAGTATTTGGATAAAAATAATTTTTAGGGTTAAAATCGAAATTAACCGTAGTTTGCGTTAGTCGAAAGCGACTTTCCGTTGCCTACGCTTCGGTCCCCTTCGCTCCGACCGCGCCAAGCTGTTATGGCAATCGCTTTACTACTAAAAATATTCCCCTAGACCGGTCCTACTCGGAAAATTATGAATGTTGACCCGACAGATAACAGGGGGCGACTCACTTATTCCACGCGATAAATGATATTTTAGTATGTATAATTTCTATAATTAAAATTTTTCTGTATTATAATTTTTATAAATTAATTAAATAAAATTTTTATAAAACCAAAATATTATTATGTACTGACCATTTAATAATAAAAATACTAACCAAAAAATTAGTTATCTTATCAACTATTCCAAACAATTTTTATTAATGGCCGTGAAGTCTATAGTCCAACTCCCAACCTCACCAGCCTGTATCAATCTGTACAGGTTTAATGTTTTAATATTTAATGTTCTGTATGATTTAATGGAATTTTTAAATAATAATGATAGTTTATTTATTCATTTGTTATACATCATTAAGTAATTACTTAATGATTATATTATTTAGTAGCTATATAACTCTATTTTATTATAAAATTGAACATTCGTAGACATTTTTATAAATAATATACCTAACACGTCTATAGAAGATATAATTTGAAATTAGTTGAGTAGTAAAGTAATAATGAAATATATAATTTGTCTACTGCTACTCGCAGTATTCGTTCAAGATTACTTCTGCAATGACAGTATTTTATCCAAGGTAAGTTTTGGCTTTGATCTGTGGTTGTTACGGTATTTATAAATATTTGGTTTTTTTGAAGAGTGGAAAAATTAAGAAAAATTATTTTATGTAGATTGCCATACTAAAATGTTATCAAATATTTCCCAAAAGCTTCAAATCCATATTTAAAAATAATATAAATAATTTAGATAAATCAGAAGAAATCAATTTTTATTATATCCTTTTCAGTTTCATCAAAATGGCTTCAAAGTTAGAGATGTTCGAGCGGACCTAATGAGTTATAATAAAAAATATTTTAATTTTTTAGAAATTAAAACATTTAAATACAATCGCACAACTCCTGCCATAAATGGTACTGTGAACGTAAAAAGTAGCTTGAACGACAAAGTCGAGGTAATTATCGCGTTTACATGCAGTCGTTAGTTTGAACTAACTTTAAGTTCGATCTAAGCCAGCTCATTTTTAATTTAAACTAGACGCAATGTTCCCAACTTAAACTTTGTGTTGACCCAACTAAAACTAATTTAAAATATTTCATGTGGATAGCAGCACTGCGTATAGTTCGAACTAAGCGTTTACATTCAATTTTTAAGATCGACCTAAGCCACTAGTTCAGGTATTTAGGTCGATCTGACTGAAGTCGATCCAGCGGATTAAGTCGCTTTACCTGAGTATTATACTACATGAAAGTACTAATCAGTTGAAACTGAGTTAAATCGAACTAACGACTACATGTAAACGTGGTAAATGTTGTTTTAATTTTGCTATAATACTATCCTTATTATTCTTCCAAGTAGAAATACCTCATTGGTTAAAATCATCCCGCACTAGCTATATATAAGAACATTTTTTCAGAGAATTGTTTCAATTACAGTTTTTCAATTAAGTACAATTTTGTTGTTTTTCTTGTACAGTAAGAATAATATAAAATTAAAAATTATTATGTATTGCTAAATAGCTAACACTTAGTACTATCGTAGTGTTCAGTTAATCATGTTTCCATTTAGTTGTGATGCATAGAAAAGAAACACCTACAGAAATAAAATTATAAGTTTTTAGTTGCTCGTGCAAGCCTATAAGTTTTTGAGTAATGAATATCGACACTTTCCGGTCCGCTTTCAAGTCAATTTAAAAAAAGCCTATGATTCAAACGCAATAGGCGTAAAAGGAATAAGGAATTGTGGTAACATTACAGGTTATTTACTTGAAAAGGTTTTGCTAACAATTTTTATGCCAAATAAAATGTATTTAAAGTTTTTTATTTTAGGATGTGACATATTTTATGTGCAATTTTGTTATCGATGAAACTCATCTTCCTCCACTGATTCCCAGTGGTAGATATAAAGTGGATCTAAAAGTTCTGTATTTAAATGAAGAAGTTGCATACATATGTGGTTATGGTGAAGCATACACACCAATTGAGTATCCAAAAGATTAAAAATTGTTTGATGTACACGTACGGATTGACTAGAGGTGCTCCAACCTTCAAAAATTAGCATTCTTGTGAACACAGCCAGTCCGCGTCTGCACCAGTTGATAGTGTTTTTTAATATTGCACCTTATTTTACTTTGGATTACACATTAAAATGAATTAAAAATGATTTATTTTCTGAAAGGTTACATATTTATTTAATAAGAAACACCTAAAGCACGATTGGGACGCATTGACGCCGGGACATTTCGACAAAAAACATTGCAATGTTTTGACGCTAGAACAAAAATTTAAAAAAATACTTTTGTATTTGCTTTCTTTTTTCATTTCCACAAGTATTTTTGATTTTGAGAAGTATTTGCACAATTTATAATTTTACATGGGCTCATCAGGTACATAGATTAATCCTTGGTTTTGATCGTTCCATTTGCAAACGTCTTACGTATTTTAACATATTACGTAATTTAACAACCATAGTTACGTATTTGTACCATTAAAATTACAATTCTCCGCATGAACACACTGGCAAAACTTAATGGCATGTTTCATATAAAAATGTTCGTTCTTACTTTATTATAATAATTATATTTTGAAATATAAAAAAGTATAGTTTTTGTGCAAAAACTGAGATTTTGGTAGATCTACACAGTTTGAGGTCCCATGAGTTCAATACGACTATTTTCAAAAAATGTCTGTATGCGGGTGTGTCTGTGATCAACTTTTGCGTAGGCTCTGCACCTCAAAAACCAATAGGAATTTTTAAATAAAATTTGGGATTTTGTTTCCTTATAAAAGTTAGAGTTGATTCGATTTTGGTAAAAATTTGTTCAAAGGTAAATATTTTTTTTATTGTTTAGAATCTTATTATTTAATATTACTTTTTATTTAGTATTTTATAATTTGTTGGTTTGGCAAAACAATAAAAAATAATATGAAGTTGAAATTGAAAGTGCTCAAAGCAGCCTTTAACAAAGATAAAATCCATAAATTTCACTGTCTATGCGGATTGTAGACGAGAGTGAAATCAAAAATAGATTCTAAGTTTATTATATTGAAATGAATAATTGTAAATGTTTAATATTACTTGTTGAAAATATATGTTGTATAAAATATTTTAAAAGGTTTCAAGTTTAATGAAATTTGAAAAAAAATATTTTATTATTTTTTTTTTAAATTCTAATGAAATTTGAAAATTTTCTAACTCACATTAATCACTTCTACGCAAAGGAGGTCCTAAACTTTAATGTGAGTTTGAAAATTTTTAAATTTCATTAGAATTGTAAAAAAAAATAATAATAAAATTTTTTTCAAATTTCATTAAGCTTGAAACCTTTTAAAATATTTTATACAACATATATTTTCGACAAGTAATAATAAACATTTACAGTTATTAGATTTAGTTTAAGATTGGCATATGAAAACTATTTTCCTTTAATTTTATAAATTTTATTGTTTAGTATTAGTCTTGCTCAATGTTTTAAAAATTAAAAGGAATTTCAAAACTAAATTTGGGATTTTGTAAACGCAAAAAAATACGTTTTTATCAGATAGAAAAATATACTTGAAATTGACCCAATCGTTCAATGTTCTTTAATTGAAACAAAATTTAAGAAATAATACTTAACTAATATTGCAGAAACCAATAAGTAATGTGATATCTTAAGTTGAGCATGCTTTGCTTAAATTTAAGAATGTTGCCATGATTGGATCAATTTCAAGAACGGTGAATATAAATTTATTTCATTTGATTCAAATTTTTTAACTTATAATTTAATTAATAAATAAAAAATTTGAATCAAATATTAATTTCAAAGGTTAATAATATATTATAATTTCAATAAATTTATTTCAGTGTATATTATAGTACGTTGTTATTTAATATTTCAAAAACTAATGCGAATTTTAAAATTAAATTTAATATTTCGTATCTTCATATTCAGACATAGAGCTGATTAGATTTTAGTTCAAATTGGTTAATCAATTTTTTTTTTTTTTTTATTATAAATTGTTTTAATATTTAGTAGCAGTATAATAAAGTCGAGACGGTCATTGGCATGGTTGTTATCGCGATGAACTGCTAAGGTAGAACTCCCGGTTCGCATCCGGGTGGAGTTCGCTTTGTAATGCCGTCTCCGTGCTTCGGAAGGCACGTAAAGAAGGTGGTCCTCTCACAAGATGCTTGCAACATCTTTGAGATATTAATTGCTGGAGTATCCTCTTGAGGGGGACGGGTAAACGACCTTGGTTGTATCCTTACATAAGGAAGCCCAAAATATATAAATATATAATAAAGTCATGGGCATGGTCACATCCAATTTTTTTTCATTTTGACAGAGATTTAAATATAAATTATCTATAAAAATAATATTTTATTTAAATCTACTGAACTTGTTACTGCAATCAATTATTACAAATAGCGATGAAGTTTATAGTCTAACTTCCAACTTCACAAAATTCGATCAACCTTCAATGTTTAAAACCTCGAAGTTTACCTAATGTTGTTAGTATTTAATGTTCTGTATAACTTCATAATGCTTTTAAATAATATTGATAGTTTATTTATTCATTTGTTATACTTTATTAAGTAATTACTTAATGATTTCATTATTTAGCAAATGCTTAATGAATATAACTTCCTGTAATAAAATTGCACAGTTGTAGAAATTTTTAACAATAATACATGTAACACGTCCGTAGGTATAATTTGAAATTGTTTAAGTAACAAAGAAAAATGAAAATTATAATTTTGCTACTACTAATTGCAGCATTCGTTAAAGATAACTTCTGCAATGACAGTATTTTATCCAAGGTAAGTCTTAGTTTTTCATCTGCGGTTTTTGTGATGGTTAGAAATTTTTGCTTTCTTGAAGAGTGGAAAGGGTTAAAAAATATTTTTTCATGTCGACTCCCATACCATGTTACTGAAAAATGTTTATTAAATTAAATTTATATTTAATATTATATTTAATATTAAATATTAAAAATTAAAAAATAAAATGTTACTAAATATTTCCTAAAGTTTCAAATCCACATGTAAAAAAATAATATAATTATTATGTATAATTAAGCTAAATCAGAAAAAATAATAGTTTATTATCTGTTTTTCAGTTTCATCAAAATGACTTCAAAGTTAGAGATTTTCGAGTGGATTTAATAAATTATAATGATAATTATTTTAATTTATTTGAACTTAAAACATTTAAATACAATCGCACAACCCCTGCCTTAAATGGTACTGTGAATGTAAAAATTAACATGAAGGACAAAATCGAGGTAATATTGTTATTATTTTTCTTATTATTCTTTCAAATGGAATACCTGTCATTAAACACTATTCTAGTTATATAATAGTAGTAAGATGTTTTTCAGAACTTTGATTACGTTTTTTAATTTATTACAATTTTGTTGTTTTTCTTGTCAAGTCAAAATAAAGATAAAATTAAAAATAATCAGCCAAAACATGTTCTCCCATCTAACTACAGCGTAGTGCAATAATTGTTCAGTTAATCATGCTCCCATTTTGTTATGATACATAAATAAAAGAAATACCTACAGAAATAAAATTATAATTTTTTAGGTGCTCGTACAAGCTTATAAATTTTTGAGTAATGAATATAGACACTTTCCAGTCCGTTTTCAAGTCAATCTAAAAAAGCCTATGATTCAAATGCAGTAGGCGTAAAGGAAATAAGGAAATGTGGTAACATGACAAAATATTTATTTGAAACGGTTTGGCTGACGACTGTAATACTAAATACAATAATGCATCTAAAGGGTTTTCATTCTAGGATGTGACATATTTTGTCTGCAATTTTGTTATCGATGAAACCCATCTTCCCCCACTGATTCCCAGTGGTAGATATAAACTTGATCTAAAATTTCTGTATTTAAATGAAGAAATTGCGTACATATGTGGTTATGGCGAAGTATACACACCAATTGATTATCCAAAAGATTAAAAATGTACCCGTGAGCTCCCTCTAGCTCTCAGCAATTAGCGTTCTTGGAAAAAAATCCAGTACAAGCCTGCACCAGTTGATGCTGTGTTTTTATATGGCACTTATTTTCTTTTGCATTGCACATTAAAATAAATTAAACAGTTTTTGCACATAATTATGTTTTTTTAAAACGTTTACACTTTTATTTAGTAAGAAACCCTTAAAACACAATTGGGATGTTTTGACGCTGGGACATTTTGGGAAAAAGACATTTCAATGTAGGGACATTTCAACACTAAGACTAAAATTAAAAAAGTACTTTTGTGGAAGCTTTCTTTTTTCATTTCCACAAGTATTTTTTAATTTTAAGAACTATTTACAAAAATTATAATGTTACATAGGCCCATCGGGCAGGCATTACCAGGCCCACTAGGTAGATTAATCCTTCGTTTTTATCGTTTCATTTGAAAATTTTTTAAATTTGTTCGTAACAACCACATTGACGTTTTTGTACCATGAAAATTATAATTCTTACCAAGAACACACTGGCAAAACTTAATGACATGTTTTATAAGTAAGTATAAAAATGTTCGTTTTTCTTTATCGAAATATGTAATATGAAAAAGTATTTTTTTCGTACAAGAAAATGAGATTTTGGTAGATCTACATATTTTGGGGTTCAATGAGCTAAATAAGACATTTCCAAAAAATGTCTATATAGGGATGTGTCTGTGGTCAACTTTCGTGTGCGCTCCACCTCAAAAACTAATGGGAATTTGAAAACAAAATTTGGGATTTTCTTTCTTTATACTGAGTGTTAGACCACATTAAATTTTGGTTAAAATTGGTTTATAAGAACAGTTTTCTTTTAATTTTATAAATTTTATTGTTTAATATTAGGTTTTGTTTAATATTTTAATAATTAATAGGAATTTCATAACAAAATTTAAAATTTTGTATCTTTATAGTAAGTTTTTAATTAATATTTCAAAAACTTTCCTTTGAAAAATATTTCAAAACCAAATATTTAAAGTCATGGGCATAGTCATATTTAGTTTTTTCTCATTTTAACCGAAATTAAATTATTAATAGAAGTAATATTTTATTTAATTCTACGTACTTTAACCAATTATTTCAAGTGGTTATGAAGTCTAGAATAGTCCAACTCCCAACCTCACCAAACTCCATTAACCATTAATGATTAAAATCTCAAGGTTTAATGTTATTAGTATTTAATGTTCTGTATAATTTAATAATGTTTTTAAATAATAACAATACTTTATTTATTCATTTGAATTCAAAATAAAATTAAAAATAAACATTCAGTCATTACTTAATGCCTTTATTATTTTAGCAAATGGTTAATAAATATACTTCCTGTTACTAAATTGTGCATTCGTAGACATTTTTATCCAGAATGCACGTAACACGTACGTAGATATAAATTAAAATTATTTGAAAAATAAAGTAATAATGAAAATATAATTTTTCTACTAATACTACTTGCAGTAGTCATTAAAAATAACTTCTGCAATGACAGTATTTTATCCAAGGTAAGTTTCACTTTTCATCCGTGCTTATTACGATGGTTATAAATTTCTGCATTTTTTGAAGAGGAGAAAAAGTTAATAAGCTGTATTTCATGTTGATTACCATCATACTTACCATATTTGCTATACCATGTTACTAAATATTTCCAAAAGTTTCAATATAATTTAACTAAATAAAAAAATCACTATTTATTATCTGCTTTTCAGTTTCATCAAAATGGCTTCAAAGTTAGAGATCTTCGAGCGGACTTAGTGAGTTATAATGGAAAAATATTTCAATTTTTTCGAAATTAAAACATTTAAATACAATCGCACAACCCCTGCCATAAATGGTACTATGAACGTAAAAATTAACTTGAAGGACAAAGTTGAGGTAATGTTGTTTTTCTTTTGCTTTAACACTATCCTTATTATCTTCCAAATAGAAATACCTTATTGGTTAACAACTATTACCACACACTAACTGCATATAGGAACATTTTTTCCAAAAGTTTGTTTCGATTACGTTTTTTCATTTATTACAATTTTGTTGTTTCTCTCGTAAAGCCAAAATAAAGATAAAAATAAAAATGATTGTGTACTGCTGTTAGGTACCGCCCTGTGCTAGTGTTAAAAAATAAAATTATAAGTTTTTAGGTACTAGTGCAAGCCTATAAGTTTTTGAGTAACGAGTATCGACACTTTCCGATCCGCTTCCAAGTCAATTTAAAGAGAAAGCCTTTGATGCAAATGCAATAGGCGTAAAAGGAATAAGAAATTGTGGTAACGTTACAAGTTATATATTTGAAAAGGTTTTGCTAACGATTTTAATACCAAATAAAATGTATCTAAAGTTTTTCATTTTAGGATGTGACATATTTTGCCTGCAATTTTGTTATTGATGAAACTCATCTTCCTCCACTTATTCCCAGTGGTAAATACAAAATTGATCTTAAAATTCTGTATTTAAATGAAGAAATTGCAAACGTATGTGGTTATGGTGAAGTATACACACCAATTGAGTATCCAAAAGATTAAAAATTGTATGATATACGTGCGGATTGGCAGCACAGAGGTGCTCTTAAAATTTAACTCTCTTTCAAAAATAGCCAGTCCGCTTCTGCACGAGTTTATAGTGTGTTTTAATATTTCACTTTATTTTACTTAGTATTTTACACATTGAAATGAATTAAACAGTGTTTGAACATAATTATGTTTTTTAAACGGTTACACATTTATTTAGTAAAGAACCCTTAAAATACGATTTTCGACGAAAAGACATTTCGATGTAGGGATATTTCAACGCTAAGACTAAAATAAAAAAAAACTTTAGTAGTTGCTTTCTTTTTTTATTTTAACTTGAATTTTTAATTTTGAAAAGTATTTATATAATTTATATTGTTACCTATGCCCAGCTAGTAGACTTGCATTTAAATAATTACAATAATACAACACCTCTGTTAAATACACAGATAAGTTTGTTGTTATGTATATTATATAGGGAATATTATTTTATGTAAATTGAATAAATTAAATATTAAATCAAATATTATTAATAGTATATAATTTTTTAAATAATCCTTTGTTCTGGTCGTTCCATTTGTAAACTTTTTAAAATTTGGTTATAACAATTATAGCTACGTGTTTGTACCGTGCAAATTATAATTCTCAGCATGAATATACTGGCAAAACTGATGACAAGATTTATATAAAAGGTTCATTTTTTCATTTCATTTTAAGTTTTTAAATTAAAATTTACGTTTGGTAAATACCTTGTAAGAATTATAACTTTTAAAAAATATATAATAATTGTAAAATTTTCAACAGAAGCGTAAGTCCCTTGGGGTATTAGGTATTACTTAAAAATTTCGTTGCGTACATTAAGTGAAAAATACAAATCTTATCGTAAACTTAATGGCAAGACTAAATGACGTGATTTATATAAAAAATCCGTTTTGTCAAAACGAAATTGCCAAGAAATAACAAACAAAACCCGACAACATGAAGTGGCATGATTGAAAACGGCAAACAATTCATTTTTGGATGTGTCAAAATATTCGTTCTTTTTTTATTACACCAGAAAAACTATGATCGATGTGATTTATATTTTTTGTCTACGAAATTTTTAAATATCACTTACTACCAATGTTTATGCTTTGTTTTAAATTTACCTTTAAATTTCCAGTTCAATGGCTCAAGAGAAAAGATATAAAGAAATTTTCGTTAGCTTTAAACTCGTTTTTGCGTTGTTATCGATATATGCACTTCGTTTTGCAATTATTATTTTATTTTTATTGGCATCCAGGATAATTTACAATCTATTTTATAAACATTTAGTAAATGGTTTAACATACTTGTTTATTGACTTTACTTACGCCAGAAACACACTAGAATGTAAGTATACAATTTTATACGAATCTATTTGGAAGATCTCAAAGGTGATAGTTTTTTAATCTATGTGATGGCCTGGAAAAAAATAAAAACATATGCAAAGGGTACTGGGATCGCATCCAGCTCTTGTTAATTTGTTTTTTTATTTATTTGATTATTAATTCCTCCCAGGATAATTTAAGCGCTATAATAAACACTACTCATAATCTGTAAACATTGAATGTTTTACCTTTCAACAGTGAGACACTGGAGGGTGTTCCACACCCCCCCCCCAGACCCCCCGGTTTGTGCAGTTTATTTTTTATTAGTAATTAATTGAAGATATCAGCATAACCGATCTAGAAAAAATCGCTAGGAAAACTAATTAATCCTAACTTTAACAAGTCACACACGAGTACTGATATCCCAATATGTTCGCATATGTTTTATTATTTTCAATCTTACGCAATTCCATTAACAACTTACCAAATTTATGTTAATTTTATGTAGTTCATCAGTAATATATAATTATCCAAATTCAGTTTTCTCGAAATTAGCAAAGAAGCGTGCCCTTATACTTACACCTGTTGAAGTCCAATACAAGACAGGCTAAAATCTAAGGTTAAAATTTTTTATAAAAGTTTTTTGCAAATTTTTTTTAAATATTTTTATTAATTTTAAATTTTTATAAATTTTTTACAAATTAATTTTATCGACAAACAAAAATTGTTAATTAACGAGCGACAAAGTTTTTAATTTTTTGCGAGTCTAATTAAATTTTATCGTCGTGTATAAAATTTAATTTTTTTCTATAGTAGGTGTTGAAGAAAAAAGATATAATAAGAAATTCTAATTTTAAATTAAATTATTATTTGACAACAAGCACACTTTGATTTTAATTGTGGTAAAGAGAAAATGTATCTAATTTTAGTAAAAATTGCCCTTACTGTTAAAATGGTACTTCATCTGCTCTTGCGTCTGAAGCGTTACTTATTTTATTATTTTCAATTGAACAAACCGTACTTTAACATCTACTATAGAAAAAAATATTTTTATTGTACTAAATAATAAAAGTGATAAATAGTAAGTTCGTTTAAACTGTCTACTTTTATTGCGGCTTCATTAATATTAACTTTTAAGTGCTTGCGTGGGTTATGTAGATTTACAAAATTGCTTGCGTGAGTCCAAAAGCAGAGCTTTGTAATACATCATAGAGTTAGATGAATGACCGTATAACAGCGAAGGTATTCCTTTGGTCCTTTATATATCGACAATATACAGAAATTCATTTTTTTCTTAAATTTGCAATTTACAAAGCTTTGCATCGCATTGGATATACAACAAGCTTCAAATTCTTATAATTTCAAAACAGTTAAATTGCGAGCAGAGAAAATTAAAATAAACAAAATTTAATGATAATTGGCTGAATTATGTATTTAAAATTATGGAGCAGTGTTATTTTTGATTTTGAATATCTTTTTATTTCGGATACCACTGGTTACCGTCAGTATCTAGTATGCTTTGATATTCTCTGAAACATGTAATGTAATTACCAGGTTTACCGATTTGTCTTCCTACATTAGAGGCGAAAACGCCACTGCGGAATAACGGTCGGCAGGATCTTTCATATTTCTCTCCGAATAGTGGTTCTCCTACGTATACATTTTTTTAATGTCAGTAGATTTATTATAGAATAAAAATTAGCAAACAAAAATAATGTATCATATTACTAATAAACAATAAATAATTGGCCTAATGACTTTTTTGATTTAGTTAAAACTAAAACTCCTACAGATGTTTTTTCCTTTAAGGTTCAATAATAAAACTTGGAAATAGTAATTGCTGGGAAAAAGTCCAACAGTTTTTTCCGATTAAAATTTTTTGCTACTATGTATTTTTTAGTTTGGAAGAAGTTTTTGAATTATTTTATGTGAATGAAAGCAGCGGAATTATGAACCGGCGCGACGCCGCGACACGTTTTATTTTATTTCAACCTTACAATATTTTTTTAATTTATTGTTGTAATGTATGATGTCGGTATCAAAAGCAATTATCGTTTTTTTACGATAAGAATTTAAAGCTCCCGATTATTTAATGAAAACGTTTCGTATACAACGGGAAAATTCATTGGTAAAATTTGTGATTTATCTACATTAGAAAGTAAATACCAGCATAAATTTGTGAAACTGCGTTGATATGGTAGGCAAAATGACCCTACATTTCCGTAACGTCTGTTTGAAATGTTAAGAAAATAAAGTGATAACAATACGCATGTCCATTATCTGTTTTAGTAACAGCACAATATATCATTCTACATAATATAACGACGGTAATGAACATTTTAAACCTTTTTATTCTGATATCTAAAACGATTGACCTCAAATTTATATTGCTCGACAGCTTGAAGTGTTCACTTTATTTCGTTATATACTGGGTTTTAGGATTAAGGGAGTAAATACCTAGCAAGGTAAAAGAGCAAGGTTACATTTTATATAAATGTTTCCAATATTTCTTTATGGCGCGCTTTATGTCACGTTGCCGCAGTATAGCATTCGAATAATTTTAAAAACTCGTTTCTCAGCAAAACCAAATCAGTGATAAAAAAAATGCTTTTACGGTTTACTTAATATATTTACGTAGTATTAAGGAAACCAATATGTTTACTTGAATAAAATACAGTTTACTTACAATTTTCTAGTTTGCTTAAGGTTTCCCAAAAAGTAATTTCATTTTCTTGTCAAACAATAAGCACTCTTTTAGGAGTCTATAGTAATTTGATCAATAACACGTGCTATTATTGTATTTTCTTCGGGGAAATTGGCTAACAATCAAATATATAAGAATTTGTAGTAGTCTGGGTAGAGTTATTTCTATTTCCCAATAATTCGTAATAAAGGAATTCCATTTGAGAAATATGATATTTAATAATTTTTTTAACTATTTACTAAATATGTTATATAGTATATCACGAGACTGCTACATTGCACCTTTGGCTATGGCCCAAATTTTAAATTTTAGCCACAGCTTGGAAATACAACCCGTTATTAAAATTAAAACACAAACCAAAAAAACATTTATTCCTGAATTAAATTTTCAACTAATTTTAAAAAATCATGTTTAAAATACTATTTTTAGTTTTATAAATAGAAAAATTCATTTTGTTAACATTATTTTGATAAGAAGTTTGATTCGTTTTTTCCTGGCGGTGTTGTTACAAGCTCCGGAAAACTTATATTCCAAGCAGTTTGACGTTTTCGATGTTATATTGCTTTTCGGGTTTATTTTTTGTAATTATTTATTTTGTATTTATTGCAAATTTTTATTTTAACCCCAACTTTATTAAAGTAAACTTGAAATACTTTTCTACTGTAAATAATATTCAAGAGAATGGAAAATATAACAGCAAGGAGATTTTCAGTAATTTTTTAAAGTAATTCATGTGCGATGTGGTTACATTACCGAAATTTATTTCTTTAAGTAAAGTATGTTATGCCTACGATTTATTTTTACCTGCGGAGTTTTCTAAAACCCTGAAGTTTGATCATTAGAAAAAAATTTCATGTACACAATTTTTGGTTATTTCAAATTTTCTATTCGTATTGGTTTAGGAGAAATATTAAATTTCTGTAGGATTGCTTACTTGCGAAAAAACGCATAACAAACTGTAGGCTATCTAAATATATGTTTTTAAAATGGTCAGTAACAAGTTTCGTAAAGAGTCATAAAAATTGGTATGTAATGAAAAATTTCATTTTCAATTATGCAAGCCTGTTTGTTGAGAATGTAAAATTCAAAATATAATGGATTACCTGTATCAGCGCTTCCCAAAATATTGATATTTTTAATAAAAAATTAATATGAGATTAACAAATAGGTTAGTTTAATTAAAATTAAGAAAAGATTAAATTTTTATTACAAATACAGTCAAACCAAGATGAGCGAGAAACATCTACATGTAAGAATAATTATTACGTTCCGTCATTCTATCGTCCTAAATCTGAAATGTGGAAAGGTTGAAAAACACTGATCTATATCACAAATCAATTAAAAATTCCCTTAGTTTGAATTAATTATTAAATTCATTCTTAAAATATATTTTTTGAAGTTAATACAACAATTATTATATTATGTGCGTTTAAAATTAAATTATAGTTTGTAATAAACGGAAATTTAAAAATTAACACAACGAAATTTTGGTAAGAAAACAAGTTGTGCGTTGGTGAGAGAAGTACCTGAGGCAAATAAATCTATTAGAATATCTTACTATGTTTGCGGTGTTGGGGAAAGTAGGCAAACACGCGCATTAGTTGTGGAGGTGCAAAAGTTTGTTTTAGTTTGTTTTTGAATAGTTAATTAATTAATGAATATAAATGTAAGAAGGTATGATAACTTGGTGTGATTAAAATATGTCTTACAATTTTAGGAACCCATATTAATGAAATATATTAATTTAATTGAATTAAAAAATTAGTGGAATATAATACCCTGGGGTAACAGAGAAACACATAATTGAATATGGCAACCAACATGGGGCTAGAAATGTATTGGAAAGAAAAACACTAAAAAAATGACAATTGAAGTTGTTACAAAAAGATATAACGCAAACAAAAGTCAAGCAATACCAACTTATGACTGAAATCATAATTAAAAATGAAATGAATATGGAAATTATTAAAATCGACACATGTAATAATTAAGAATGGAACAAACACGAAAAGTTACTGATATAGCGACTACAGGTTAATTATTATATTGATAAAATTGTTCCAACTTGGAAATATTAAAACAAAAGAAAACAATTAACAAACTTGAAACCAAATACAATTGCATGTACAAAATATACAGTTGGTTTCATTTTCGTTAATTTTAAATATATTTTTTTGATTATTCATATTTACTAAAAGCATGATTGAGTTATCTGTAGGTAAATATTTATTTTTTGTTTTTAATTTTTTAATTACATTTAATTTTATTTCAACAGAGCAATTTGTACAACTTTCTATCCACCTAATTTGTTTGCATTGAACCCTTTTGCTGACATCAAGATAATATGGTATTTTTTTGTGACTTTTACCTTCTGCGATAGTTTGAAACTTCGAGTTAACTTTATTCCTCAAGGTTATTCCAATGGAGTTCAATAATAGTTTTGTGAAGTAAGTTATCTTAATAATATTATGTACATTCAACAAATATTAAATTGAGTATGTACTATGTACATAGGTACCTATTCGATTAAATGCATCGATTCTGTGTATTTCAAAGAGATAGTTTTCCACGTATGTCCAGAAACAATTCGCTCTGAAATGCATTAAGTTTACAGCAGAATTTTCAATTATTTTGTTTTCAAAAATTTTATTTGTTTTTCTTTTCAAGTATATTACCGATACAGTTTGCTTTAGTCAACATACCATCCTGTTTGATTGGAACAGCGCCCATGGAAGTGTGAATACTTTATACAGATATTGAGATATTCTATTCTATCCTATAAGTTTAATTTCTGTTGTGACATTTAAGTTCATTTTCATTGTTGAGAAAATTCAAATTTACAAATTAATATTACGCCACTTATTCCTAGAATCTCCCGTACACGTCATAGCCACTGTAAGCCCATGGTAAAGTTACATGATAAGTAATTATCCTTGAATTATTTCAAAATGAATGACTTGGAAAATTTTGCGAATTTGTTATTTATGTAAATGTGTAATATTTTATAATTTTTATTTGTTTCGTACTTGAGTGTTTTTCTTTTCTTAGTTACAGGTCAGTTTAGACTTGGTCCATTTACTTATAAAACAGCTGAGCAGTCTTGATCACCAGCTCCTGCACATGGAGCTCAAGTACTCAACTAAAAAAAATAGCTTAAAGTTTCTTCTCTTGTTAAATTTAGCAAATCTGACTGATGGTTCTTGTAATGGTAATTCTTGACTGGTAATTAAACTACAATCAGTGTACGACGTTCGAGTGTATGATAAGCGCAAAAATTAGGCGTGGTAAAAATAAATAACTAATTGTAATTATTCATTAGTATTTATCTGATTTATTAATCAGATAATTATTATCTGACCTAAGGAATATCCAAATATCGGCCAAAGACAACCCAAAACACAATTCTCCAGAAATCAGCTCACAAACCCAAAAATAACAGATTTCTTAAAACTCACAACTTCACAAAGCTCACAAACCTAAAATAGTTGAAGGAGAGATGTCGAAAATCAAATGTTGAACAGTCAATATTACAATTTCTACTCAAGAACCAAAACTGACGTTGAAATCAAAATTGAAGTTTATACTTGAAGTTGGAGTTATATTTAAATTTAAAATACTGTCACTTATGTCTACCCTGTATATAAAATAAATTAAAGTAAACTCAATAATGTAATGAACAGGAACACCGTTATCAAATAGCTTAAAGTGCTATCATCAAGTAAGAACGGAAATAGAAAATTTTAATGAGAAAATGTATGATAAACTAGATGGTTGTGTGAATAAATGAATGATGTAAAAATAAGTTAGTCGTAAGCCAGAAGTTGTAAATCGAGGGACGTAGTTGTGAGTCGTAAGATTATGCAGCCCTTAAGGCTGTTTCAGGTGAAATAAGTTAACATGTAAGTAAATAAATAATTTTATATTAGGTATGTTAAAATTAGTACTTAGGAATTATGTAGAAATTCTGTTTATTATAATTTAATTAACTATTGTTACCCAAACCAAGTTTAACCAATAAGCTACACCCCAACCCTAAATAATTTTCCCGCGACAATACTTGAAGTTATATTTTAAAGCCTACAATGTTGATTGAAATTATTAGAGAGACGAAATTAAACAAAAAAAAAGATTTACCAGATGATCGGCTTCTATTAAATAAAAAAATAATTAATTTTTAAAATTTTTCATGTATTTCGAACTAATGTCAAAATCAAAATCGCTCGGTAATCCATATGGCCACCAGTATCTTGAGCAATAAATTATTGTTGTGCTAAATTTATAAATTATTCCAATACTCAAAAATCCAAATAATAGAAGGAATTACGAGGTGTAGACAAAAATTAATATAACGAGCAAAATAAAACGTTACATTAGATTATGGGAAAAAACCACATGCCTGTCTTTTGCTCTCCGACACTGTCGGAAATGGGTAAGGTGAACTGGGTCAAAAAACTACCTGAAAGTAGTAAACTGGGCCAAAGGCAATTTCCACTAAAATTTTAAAACTGACGAACTGGGCCAAAGACAAATTTGAATAAAAATTGGAAATGGTAAATTGGGCTAAATGGCTAGAATTAATATTTCTAAACTCAAAAATACTTAAAATTTCGAATTAGATTGCACCCTGAGAAGTTTTTCTTTAAATTGCAGCAAAACCGAGTATAAAAGTAATTCAAAAGTATTTTTTAAATTTTAATTTTTCAGGAACGTAGTTACAGTTTCAAAAGAGCCAATAAGAAAATTTACCACAGTTTACCATTTTCATCATTTTTGTTGAAAAAGCTTTTGGCGCCATTTGTGGCTATATTGCACCAATATTGCATTAATTTATATATTGTTTGGATATGAATAATCAATATTGTACCAATATTGAGATTACATAGTAAACTAATATTACATCCTAATATTGAGACAATTATGCGCCAATATTAAATTTCAATATTGTCTGAATATGGATAATTAACATTGTACCAATGCTGGGATTACATAGTGAACCAATACTGCGCTCTAATATTGAGACTATATTGTACCAATATTGTTTTCAAGGGGTCAACCGCTAGAGGAAATCGTGTACAATTAACTTCACACTTCACGTACTTCATCATAATATCTCCATACTCCTTAGAAGAGACTTACAGAATACCAAAATTTAGACTGGAGGTGTCACACAGACCCCATTGAGTAGAATTTTTATCAGAATAAAAAGATTCGTTGCAGAGGCACTATGGGTGTTTAACTCCAGCCCGGATCAAGTAGTTTATTTTTATCAAAGTAAACTGAACTCTCCTGTTGCAGAGATCTACCTCCTAGGAGTACGGAATTTATAATTAGGTAGTTTATAATTAATTGTCAGTTTACGAATTAAACACATTTACTTGGCCATAGCTAATTTTAATAAACTTGAGATATGCTTAAATATTTAATTCACTTTTAATAAAAATAAATTATTTAAACGGGGTCTGGGTGGAACACTCAGTGCTTTCAAGGAGATCTTCAGTTTACTTCTGATAAAAGTAAACTACTCGGTCTGGGGTTCTGCATGTTCTGCAATGTTCTTCATTCCAAAATTTGTGCACTGGAAGGTGTTCTACACCCTCCTCCCCAGCACTTCATGTACTTCATTAGATGTGTACAAAAAACTTCACCAGCGGTTAACCCCTCGATTGTTTTAAATATTGTTTGAATATGGATAATCAATATAGTAAAAAAATATTAGGATTACATAGTAAACCAATATTGGTCCAATATTGCGCCAAGATTGTATGTTACATGGGTTCATTATTATTTTTTTATAATCATTTTTTAAATAAAAAAAATTGAGAATTTTCTATTTTTTTAGTAAATTAACATTTTCAATCACAAATAGACGTGGATTATGCCTAGTGGGGCCATATTAACCATATTAACAAAAAACGCATTTTGTACTCCGCCTCAAATGTGTTGTAAAAAAAGTGTACGTTTCAAAAGCTGCACAAACAACTTTTTAAGTTGAACTTTCTCGAAAATCGTTAGTCTTGCAAAAAAAAGCAATTACAATGTTTTTATAGGCAATTTTGTAAGTTTGAAATTTGGTAATTACTATGTTTTTGATAAAACTAATCGTTAATGAGATTTCCGCGCAAAACCGTTTTTCGAGACTTTTGACATCGTGAAATGGGAGCTTGGGGTAATTTAAAATTACGTTTGCCTACAAAAACACAAATTGATTTAAACGTGTTTGCCTTTGGTATTCGTTTTCGGCTAGCTTGGATTCTAGCGGAAGCCAGGATCTAGGTTCGAATTACTTTCGTTGACCTACCGTTTCTTTAAAAATTAATGCGTAAATAGATTCTGGCTTCTGCTAGAATCCAAGCTAGCTGAAAACGAATACCAAGGGCAAACACGTTTAAATAAATTTGTGTTTATATGGGCGAAGTTAATTTTAAATTACCCCAAGCTCCCATTTTACTGGCGCCTTAACGTGATCGGGGCCCGATTAGTCAAGTCAGCTACGTTCTCAATTTGTTTTCTACAAGAAATTTGCTCTGCAGGGGTTTGCAAAGTTTTGTTTTTTTTCGCAAAGTTTGATTTGCGATATTTGTTGCATAATTATTCTAGCTGGCGGGGTTGATGCTCGAGGCGATTGTTTGAAAGCACAAGTAAGTCAATTATTTGTTATTGTGTTAATCTATTTTGCGGCAGTTCAAGCACATGGAAAAGACTGGAATGAAGCACCAAATCGCACTTATCGCGTTTTAACCCAAATAAAAACAAACGCTTGAATTGATTAATAAATGCTCGCTGACTCGATGTTATTGCACAAATCGACATAAGTAGGCCGTTGAAAATAATAAGAGAGTCAATTGTTGAACTTAATATTTGGAAATATTTTTCCACTCCCGGCGCAAATAATAACAAATTTCCCCAAGATGCGCACTAACACAAAAATTTTGCTAATATTTAAAATAATAATTTTATTTTGACCGTCTCACCTTGAAAAGCAATTCCAAAATCTGAAAATGCTGCCTATCCAATAAATTTATAGAATGAAAAGTATATCTGTTGAGTTCAAGTTCTAAACTAGTTCCAGATGTGTGTAATAAAACGCTTTACACGTAAACTGGAGCCAAAAATGGGAGTGGAGGTAGCTACTGTCGAACTCTGAAGGCACTTTAATGAGTATGACAATTTTGAAATTATTAGAAAGCCACCACCAATGGGGAAGTTTCCTCAATTTGGGTATTTTCATAAAATGAAAGTTAAACGTATTTGAGCCTGTGGTTCATTGATCATTTTCTAAATTTATTCATTAAGAAGCCTAAAATCGACTTTAAAGTAAAAAAAAAAGAAAATGGCGGCGTAATGTATGATTTTGATATGTTGCAACGTCGCAAGTTTGCAATTTAAATATATCCATTTTTCGATAATACACACACATTGACATAAACATGTATAAGACAGAGACAAAGTTATAGGTTGTGTATGAAACATGAGATTGCTTTTAATTTTCACCGGTAGTCATTTGACAGTTACGTTTGTTATTATTTGAGTTTAGTTTTGTCCACATTTTAGTTTGTAGTTATCATCAAGTTTCACTTGTACGTATCCGACTGCAGAATCTCCATAAGACTGTCTGGATGATCTAAATAATATATCAAATAAAAAATAATAAACAACAAAATTTGAAATTAAATTTACCTAGCATATTTTACCCCTCGAGATTCGACACTTAAATATTTGGTGTTATTCGCAAAAAAATCAGTAATCATAACTGATGTAATGCGTGGAAGATTATTAGAGTTGGCTTTTCAAATCCAACGTCAACTTTAAACATTTTTAATTTAAGAATATTTAGAATATTATTAAAATGAACGAATTTCAAATGCAAACAATATAGTTTGACGTTTCTATGTTTGTCGTTTGTCAAAATTAAAAACAATCTCATGTTTCACATACAACGAATAATTTTGTCTCTGTCTTTCACATGTATACGTCAATACGTGTGTATTATCGAAAAAGGAATATATTTAGATTTCGAACTTGCGACGTTGCAACATATCAAAATCCTACAAATGTCGGCCATATTGTTTTTTGAATTTCAAATCGATTTTTACGGCTTTCGAAAATCTACCAGAAAAACCGTCGAATAGGGGTCCCTTAATAATTGATTTATTTTATAATTTGAAAAAAAACGTAAATTTTTTTAGGAACTTCCCATTACTTTAAGATATTCTTGGTGTCATAATAATACAGTTTGCTGTAACTATTTACTTTTATTTTATTAGTATACTGTCTAGTACTCAATACTAATTTAAAGTTCAGTAATTTAAGTTAACGGATTTTGACGTGACAAGACCTTCGAGTCATAAAATTCATTGTTGCTGAACATGAGAACATGAGAAACAAAAATATTGGGTGGCAAACAACGGTTTGTAAATAAAAACAAACTTGTTTTGTATGCGACCTCACCGACGTTCGTGTTTTCAAATGGCAAAGCTAATTTCATTTAAATTGCTAAAAATTTCGAGAATTTTTGTTGCCTATAGATTCTCTTATTTAAAATTTTTTGTTATAAATGTATATGTACGCGCTTCGCCCATTTTCAAGCACAGTCTTGGAAAAGGTCAATAAGTGAGGTACTTGTATTCTAACTTTTGTTAAACCGCAGTAGCACTGAAAAAATTAGGTTACTTACTGTAAGCGATGTTTTCTACTTCACTATACCGTGCTTAGCCTTTTTCCGCAGCCTGGTTTAAAAAACACGAACTAAATTAGATTGCAATGTTTTTTACGTCACGTAATTAATCAAAAAAAATCTGCTTTGTTCCATATTGGTTATAGTAGTTAGTTATACGGATTGAAAGAAAAATTTTGATC
Organism: Lycocerus yunnanus; assembly: GCA_036346125.1. Taxonomy (NCBI): domain Eukaryota; kingdom Metazoa; phylum Arthropoda; class Insecta; order Coleoptera; family Cantharidae; genus Lycocerus; species Lycocerus yunnanus. The sequence goes on along the minus strand of JARFIX010000005.1, from coordinate 3,696,563 downwards.
AGGGGGTCTACTAGAAATTTCTATCAATATCCTTTCAACACTAATATCACAAATTACTATTTTGAATTAATACTATTTTTATTTTTGCCTGATTCGCCATCTTATTTTGCCACATTCGAGTAGAAAGCGTGTATACGTAACATCATGTTTTAAGCTTACATCATTAATGCCCGATTTCACTTGTTAAATTCAGAAATTGACGAAATAACCAATCAGATGACAATAAAACAAATAAATCAATCACCTGATGGGTTATTTCATCAATTTAACCTGAAGTTTGCTAACTTTAAGATAACTATGAATGAAGAAATCGGGCATGAGTAGATCCTAGGTACAAAAAACTATCAAAACAAATAAATTCAAAAGGCTTTTTAGAAACGGAAGTCCATCTGAAAGCTTATTTATTGATGTAAAATATTTACAGCTTAATTAGTACGTTTAACATTTTTAAATATTAATTGTTATAATAATATTGTTGTTAATTGTTTATAATAATAAAAATTGTTTTCTATTTATTTTAGAAAATTGATTTTGTTAGGCAGTTTAACCACCAAGCCTAGAAATTTCGTACAACTTTTATTGTTTTCTCGCACTAAGCTTTCCTCGACTAAGTAAATCTTTCAGAACGTCAAGCTCAAAGTCAACTAACACTTTATTTCAATGGATATTATTTGATTAAGTTAAAATTTAATAGATCCCTTTGGGTCTTTCTATTAGTTTGGAAGGTAAATTGGAATAGTTCCATCATGTACTCGCTGTAATAAATTGTAATTTTTTATACATAGTATCTTCACGAAGGAAATGAGAGCGATTACAATAAAATATGAATACCCAAATTTGTACTTTTTCTATGTTTAAGAAATTGCTATGTATATTTTCATTTTGTTAACAAAAGTTCTAAGGGACGTTCGTTTTCTTATTTTATATTACTTAATAAAATTAGAGATTTTTTGGATTTATTGTTGGCAGTCTTCCAAGTTGTTCCTATAATGTATGTCTTGTTTTTACAATCCCTTTTATGCACTAATAACGTTGTGTTTTTATTCAAATAAAAACATTACAAAATTTAACACACTTTAAGTTTTATCATTTTCGACGTATTTCTTTTGTGCTACTTTACCATAGAGATGAATTGCCTTTTATGAAGAGATAACTGATGATAACGAGTTCTCTTTTAACAACTTTTCGATACAATAATACCGAAATTAAAAATTTTTGTTAAAAATTTAATTACACAAAAAATTCTGTTTTGAATTAAGATACTCTTTGAATTAATTTAATTACATTTTTGTATGCTGTTGGTACAATTTTAATTAAAATTTCAACATACTAAAGTGGGTTGTTTTAAACTTGAGTTGGTCAGTCGGCATGAAGATAAGTTCTCTTTCATTGCATAATTATCATTTTAGTAACATTTTTTCAACTCATTACTAGCGGTTTTAATGTTACCTACTACTAATTTCTGGTTTTCTATTTAGAAATTTAATGTTATATTAAACTTTTAAATAGGAAGAAAAAAATACTAACTGCCAATTTTTAAAATAGCAGTTTAAAACTAAATAAACCGAAGTTAGAATTTGCTAAAATTTATCCTTTTTCATAAAAATTAAATCGAAGTTTGGAAACCATTTCTACGGCTAATCAATGTCTTTTACTATGTTATGTTATGTAAGGCCAACCAATACTTAAAACTTAAATTACTCCGAAGTGAAGTATTCATTAAAAATTCAAAGCTAACCCTCTTGTATATGCACTCAACAAGTGGTCTGTACAATTTTACATGGATTCCAGACCATGGCGCCAAAATTCTGTACAAGTATTATTTAAACCCGGAAACAAACTATTGTATCTAAAATTATTGTTCATTTCGACAGCAAACTCGGATAGAAATTTAAATAAATCACTGAATTAATCAATAAATTTACCTTAATAGCATGGAGATCAGCTCCTGAAGAATCTGCGTCATATCTGAAATTTAAAACTGTGGTTATTAAAATTTTCGAACAGGAGTTAATAGGTATAAAGGTAAAATAAATTTTCAAATGATTGGTGGAAAGTATTTGCAACTTTATTAAAACTTATATCCTGGCAGTGGGAAACGTGTATGTAAGCTGAAAATTTCAAGTGATGGCGTAGTTTCAGGTCCTGAAAGCGTAGTCCAACGTCGTACTTGCAGTTACTGATATCCAACTTTTATAAAGTATATCCTATAAAACTTAAAATACACATTCTTATAAAACAAACTGTCATAAAAATTTAGCCAAGCCAACTTTATCAACAGCTTTACAATTCATACGAGTTTAAATGTGAAAACTCCTTATTGGATATCTAGTTATTGTAAATTCTATAAAGCACCAGCAAATCTTTTCAACAATCTCGAGAAGATTTGCCGTTTGAATCAAACTTGCAAGTACCGCCGGAACATGATTTCTGGTGTCATTAATTCTTTTGTGACATTCTATAAAATAAAAATTTTGATATTATTTGTATGTATGAAACCCAATAAATAAACCAAGTAGCAGAGTTTGTGAAATAAATCTTCTTATTGGCCAATTGTTTAGTTACAATAGAGTTTATTTTGTTTGTGGCGACAACGACAGTTAAGATTATGTTAGTATTATGCATCATAATTGAATGATGACCAGACGTCATTTAAAGTTGCTCCGATAATTAAGCTGAAAAGTTAAAGAAAAAGAAAGAGAAAAAGAAGTGTTTTGTAAAATTCAAAATTTTGAAAAAAAAAGAAAAAAAGGGGGGGGGGCCTTTGTAAGGGGGTTAAAAAATTTTTTAAATTAAAATTTTAACAAAAATTTAAATTCGATAACACAAAGAGATTTTATTTAAATTAAAATTTTAAAATTTTTAAAAGGTTTCAAGTTTAATGAAATTTGAAAAATTTATTCTTTTTACAATTCTAATGAAATTTGAAAATTTTCAACTCACATTTAAGTTTAGGACCTCCTTTGCGTAGTGGTTTCGTCTTTTCAAGATATCAGCTAAATATTAAAAATATTTTAAAGTTCAATTAAATGAAAATCAAAAACTATATTCAAACATTTTTATAATAAAATTAATTGACGATATAGTTTGTCAAAACACATATCAATTCATATTATTATAAAAATTTTTCCAATATAGTTTTGATTTTAATTTTAATGCATTTTAATACATTTTATTCAATTAATTTACGATATATTTGAAAACACGTCAATCATTTTTATAAAGGATTTTAAATGTGAGTTTAATTTTATGCATTTAATACATTTATATACATTCTTTTTTCAAATTTCATTAAACTTGAAACCTTTTAAAATATTTTATACAACATATAATTTCAACAAGTAATAATAAACATTTACACTTATTTATTTTAATATAGTTATACTTTTTATAACAAATTAAATAAACTTAGAATCTATTTTTGATTTGACTCTCGTCTACAACCCGCATAGACAGTGAAATTTATGGATTATATCTTTGTTAAAGGCTACTTTGAGCACTTTCAATTTTAACTTTTCACATTATTTTTTTTTCTTTTGCCAAACCATATTGAACTTCGGTGTATCTTTGCTGCGGGTCACAATTTTTGGTTCTTGGATTTTGTTGATGAATTTTGAAAAGACATAAGAAAACCTAATATTTTATTAGGTCCAAAACTCATGGAAGGTGAAAAAGGTAATCTAGTGTTTTTTTGAAATATAAAACATTTTTTTGAATAAATTTTGTTTACTTAGTAACATTCAATTTTAGAATTTAGTATGTCCATATAGGTTTGTCAAAACACAAGGTTTTGAAAAAAGTAACAATGACGATCGTATATCTTACTCCTTATAGTATAGTATTACTCTTTAATTAATAAACTACTAGATGATCAGGTTAAGAAAGTAAGTTAATAAACTTATTCCAATTATGACAGATTATGTTTAAAATGATCTCTTATAATAAGTAAAATTATAAAACTAAGCGCTTGACTGCGTATTTTAAGATCTTAGTATTTGGCATCTAACCATTGTAAATTAAATGCATGCTGAAGTACCAAGAAGGTGGTCCCACCGTCTCATATTTCTATATTATAATTTTATTTCTATCTAACTGTCGGTCTATTCAACGTTTTATGACGTTGTGATGCAATTTTTTTCTTATAGCAGCATTATACGTCGCAATCTGTTTTAACACCAGAACGTAATGTAGTAGTGGAGAACACTTTTGCAATGTTGATGTGACATGTGATTAGCTTTTCCTTTTTTATTTGTAGCATTAGTTAAATTCAAAATTTTGACGTGTGACAATTGTCATGATTCTCAACATTGCGTACACATGTTGTTTTCATACCTCACGTCCTTAAAATATACTCGTATAACACGGGTGTGCTTACCTACGGTCTACCTACGCCCTCAGTCTAATCTGAAATGGCGTCGAGATTTAAAAAAAATACAACAAAATCAGTCATTAAAAATTATACAATTTTTTCGTAATTCAAATAGAATTTGATAAGAGTGTAAGTTTAATGCAAAATTGGCACAATTAATCAAAAAAATTGTAGAGCATAAAATTTTGCACGGGACCGTGCTCTCGGCGTACGTACAAACGCGATTTAATTCGGACCTGAAGCGGCGGAGCCACGTACAAAACACTGCATCGCGAAAAAAATTAAACTTGAAGTCACAAAAAAAGAATTTCCGGATACGCGACAAACCATTTTTTTTGTAAAAATGCAAATCTAAAATCTAGGCGAACAAATTGAGCCCAAAAACGCGAAGATCGTGCTTTAAATGAAGCCACCATTGCGTTTTAAAAGAAAATCCTTGCCTGCGCTCTAAAATAAAAACGGGGCAAAAATTCGAAAATTTGTTCTAACAACTCTCCGTTTTGGTGCTCTACACTATCTCTTCAAATTTTACCGAAATGATCGAAAAACTGTGGAAATAGTGGCAGAAAACGAATAAAAGCGCAAGCGATGTGGAGAGCGCCTGAGAAGAAATTTAAAAAAAATAAAATTTATTTCGCGCCCTTGGCCCGTGCTCCAACGAGCGCACAAAATTTCGGCATTCTGGTTAAAATTCCACATTTATTCGGCCCCTTTCGACCCTTCGCGTGCCCCTGATTCAAAATTTGACAATTTTCCCGTTCAATCGCCGTCGATTTCCATCTACCCTCCAAATTTCAACTTTCCACGACCTCCTACATATGCCCTGTAAATTATGAATGAGTGAGTGAGTAACGAACTCAACTTTGTAATACATTAATCGAGGGATTTCGTTTTGTTTTCCGTTCCATTTTCAGTTTCGTGTTCTTTTTCCTTTTGATTTTGTGATTTTGTATTCTGTATTGTAACTTGTGCAATGTATCCATACGATTAAATAAATAAATCGAGGGTTAACCGCTGGTGAAATTTTTTGTACACATCTCATGAAGTACATGACATCTCATGTGAAGTACATAAAGTACTTGTGAAATACATAAAGTACTTGTGAAGTACATGAAATACTGGTAAAATACATGAAGTACGTGTAAAGTAGGTAAAATACGTGTTTAGTATATTAAAGTACAAGTAAGGTATCATGAAGTTAGTAAATTTTTGATGAATTACATAGATAGATCTCTGCCACCGGAGATCTTCAGTTTACTTATAATAAAAATAAACTACTTAATCCGGGGGGTCTAGAACACCCTCCAGTGTCTTTTCAACAGAAGATCTTAGTTTACCTCTAATAAAAAATAAACTAAACGATCCGGGGGGTCGGGGAAGGGGGAGCGTAGAACACCCTCCAGTGCCCCTGCAACGGGAGATCTTCAGTTTACTTCTGATAAAAAATAAACTACTCAATCCGAGTGGTGTGTGGGAGATCTTCAGTTTACTTCTAATAAAATAAACAACTCAATCCGGGGTCTGGGGTGTGGAACACCCTCCAGTGCACAAATGTTAGAATGAAGAACATTGCAGAATCCCCAGAACTCCCAGACCGAGTAGTTTACTTTTTATCAGAAGTAAACTGAAGATCTCCGTTGAGGCACTGGAGGTGTTGCACACCCCAGACCCCCGGATTTAAATAATTAATTTTTATTAAAAGTGAATTAAATATTTAAGCATATCTCAAGTTTATTAAAATTAGCTATGGCCAAGTAAATGTGTTTAATTCGTAATTTGACAATTACTTATAAACTGCGTAGTTATAAATTCGTACCCCTTGGGAGGCAGATCTCTGCAACAAAATAAAAAATAAATTACTTAATTCGGGGGGTCTGGGGGGTGTGGAACACCTTCCAGTGCCTCTGCAACGGGAAATCTTCAGTTTACTTTTGATAAAAAAAAAACTACTCGATCCGGGGGCTGTGGAACACCCTCCAGTGCTCAAATTTTGGAATCTCGGTAAGTCTCTGAAATGCAGTACGTGAAATACAATGTAGTATTGATGAATTAGATGAAGTATCGTGAATTATTGATGAAGTACGGTGAATTACTGGTACAGTACGTGAAGTTAATTGTACACGATTTCCTCTAGCGGTTGACCCCTCGACATTAATTAACATAAATGCGACAAATCAACGCCAGACCAAGGATTAATATCATTACTTCAATCCGCAATAATTTTAAATTGTGGTTTTCTTCAAACTCTTAACAAGAAAGATTTGTGATCAACTAATAAAGTAGCCAAAATTTATTAGTAAATACACAGCGACACGGGTTCACTCTCGCTGCGTAATTAAGCGAAATTTAAGTAACAGTTTGATGCATCTGATTATAAGTTAATATAGATTTTTATTGTTGAAAAATACATAAATTATTTGTATGGTATATCTTTTTTATATTTGTTAATTTGAAGAAAAATCAAACACGCCGTGAGATTAATTTGGAGTAATTAGCCGGAATAAGCTGAAAGTATGTAAGTAAAGAATGAAAAATACCATTACAACGTCTTTCGATTCCTCTATTTTTATCTTAGCATTAAATATTGTAATTTTGTAATTTAGATTTTGAAACTTTTGCAACATTTCTGCTGCCTAAAAAATAAACCGCAGAAGAAAAAGTGATTTTTGCACTGTATAATATAACCTAGAACGGGTGAAAATTTTTATCATAGAAGGTAGGCCATGGTAATCAAACTGGTAAAGGAGTAAATTAAAATTTATCATATTTTGGTTGCTATACCTACATTGCTTTCGGTAGAGATTTATTTTATTTCTCCAACAGACAGTAAACCGAGACCTACATAATATAAATTATAGTTATGGTAATTTGGTGTTCGTGCGTATACATACATGTATGTTTAATAAGTTCGATGAAAATTAATACAACAATTCGTAACGAAGCTTCTCGATAATAGAAACATCGAATAATCTTAAATTAAATCCTGATAAATTAGAAAACGTTGTATTACACGTATTCCTAACTATGTCGTACATTACTGATCGTATTAACATAATAGCGTTTATACCGAACACTAGTAACCTTCTACAATATTGATAAACCTAGCAAGAATTTTATATGAGCAGATTGCTTATAAACTAGTAGGCTCCGTTGTCTAGATTGTCATATATCACTGTAATCTTCTGAACATATAGGGGTATATATGATCCGTTTAGTTTACACTAGGATGATTATAATAAGACAAGAACAGAATATTTAAATAATATATTATCGATTTTCAGAATTAACCTATCGGTTTATTTTATCGATACATTCGAAAAACCTGGGATATTAAATTTTAATTTATTTGTAAAATTTTGTTGGATTTTTTAGAAATTATACAGTAAACTTTTCAAGTTTCTCGATTAATAAACCTTAAACTAATAATAATTTTCCAAGTAAAATAGACTTGATTGTGTGATTTATAAAAGATGAATACTTTTTTTAACTACATATCCTAAGCTTGACGCGAAGCTGCGATAGATGTAGTGCTTACAGTATAGAACATTAATGCACATAACTAGAAGTTTAAAGTATGAATCACATTGGTCTTATGGCATGACCGGTTTCTATGTTGCCCAAGGGAAATTCATCATTCTTGAATGCATATTGACATGTGATAATCATAATCAGACCAAACAATCGCATAAACTGACATTACCAACTTAATGATATAAACAACTACAAGTCATATTAAAAGGAACAATAAATTGAAAAACCAGGGTTTATCCGGATGAAATTGCCTAGTAGGTAAACTATTTTCTTTCGGCTTCTGTTTTTATTTCAACTCTCAGATTTGTATTTTTGCATAGTTTAATATTAATTAATACGCGTAAGTCTTTTAGAATTGTATTACCATTAATTACAAATGTAGTCAATTCTAATTAGGTAATTAATAAAAACAGTATTGTATTGTAACAATACACTGTCTTAGCTGTAATCTGATACTCATTAGCAACGATCTATATGTATACGCTAAAATGCTTTTGAAATAGCAAGTAATGCAAATCTAATTTAGATTTAGTTAAATTGGAATATAAAATACAAAAGAAACAAAAAGTTAAAAAACTGAAATTTTTTTGGCTTTAAGATTAAAGCCGCAATCTCACTACAGCCGATCTTATAACCACAGTGCAAAGTTCATGAACAAATATCCACTTTTTGATAAGCGGTAAGCAGTTTAATTGTTTGTTGATTAGACTGAACTTTTTATCGCTAAGCTGGATTTCCGTTACTATCTGTGTTTTGATTTTTTTATATTTTAGGTAGGGTTTTTATTTTTCTAAATATAATTATAAAATATATTCCTAGGTTATTTTATTGTGGCGTATCAATTACCCAGTTGTAAATCAACCTAGAAACTATTGCATAGTCCACGCCCAATTCAGTTTTCCGATCGCCAGCCGGAGATACCTTACGATTTCAGCTTGTTGCAGAGGATATCCCCAGACTCCCTAGTGTAATCGCTGTAACCTGCCAAGTGGATGTTTGAAAAGCATTATAAGAGATACCATATGCATTTGCAAAATTATCTGCAGGAGCAAAGGAACCTGATCAGATAAACAAATAGAAATATCTCGTGCAAAGTATTTATTCTAAGTGCGGTTAATTATTAAAAGTGAGGTTAAAAGTTACTTTCTCTTGGGCATTTAATATTACAATCAGAGAAATTTTATACTAAATCGTTATTTAACGACAGTTCGAGTTAACTAGTTGTGTTAGTTATGAGTAGGAACGCTGAAATTTTGGCCGTTAGCCACCTGTCAACTTTTTCCCATCTTGAAAATGTCACTTAGGGATTTTATAGTAAATTACTGCGGAAATTTTGATAATGTATGCAAGTCAGCAAAAACCGAGATCCCCGAAGAGTAAAACTTTTGGAAAACCAGATTTCTGCAATAAATCTAAGGACTTTTTACATTTTATCGATTATGAACTTATGAACCAAATAAGGAACTGTCAGTATATACATGGAAATAGACGTGCTGATAGATAGAATAAATCAAAATGAAAAGTAGATTAAATTTCAGCTTTAATTACTAGATGCTAAGGTTCAAGTTAAATTGAGTATTTCAAAACTTTTCATAGAAATGAAAGATTTCGACATATCTGTACCGAGATAGTGGAGGCAAGACTTTGCCAACTGGATAATTCTTGATCGATGTTATCACGAGTTATATAATGTTACAAATTATGTAATTAATATAATCTATTGGAAAGCTTTATTGAAATAATTGACATCAAATGAAAAGTTCAACATGTCCGGTAATACGGGTCAATACATAAGGTACTTAAATTGAATAAATACAGGAAATTGGATCTAAAATGAGCTCACTTTTTAACATTGCTGAAAAACGATAGCTCGTGACAATGACCAAACGAGCCTGATAAGCGTTTTGTCGATTAATGTGATTTTGTTCATAATGCATCTTTTACTTCAATATTTACGAAATATTCATTATGTCCTCAAAATCGTACCAATTTCAAAGTTTTCAAGAGATCCCCAACAAAAATAATAAAATTATCCCATTAGAAGAACATTTCAAAAAAAAATGATGTGGGCGGCCTTTATTTGTAACTTTAAAGTAAAGCTTTTAAAAATAACATTTTTAATAATTTAATCTAGTTAAAGTTAGCTAAAACTTGGATTACTTGCATGAAGTTAGAAGCTTAATTTTAATCTTACTTTGGTTAGTTTCCACTTTACACGGGTGAATCTAGTTTTATCAAGTTTTCTTTTTTTGCTGTGAATAATATTACGTTAATTACAATTACTTTTAACAACTAAACCACGTATGTAGTTTTTCTGTAGTGGTGTAGACGTTGTAAAATTTTATTATTACTCGAGATGTCCAGGCATAAAGACCTATTAAAATTTAAAATGAATCAATAAGAAGAAAGTTAGTTAATTACATTTTGAAATGCATGGCATTCAGAGTTTTTGTACTTTGGATCTGGAAACGTAAACGATGTTAGGCACAGCTGACAAGCAAGGCTGTCAGCGACTCTTATTTGGATGGGTGACCACTTGGTGAACAATTTAAAAACGTACCAATGCGATTGATCAGCGTGGAATAATTCGGCTGAATGAAAGCATTACATCCGCTGATATTTGACGATAGACGAATAAAAAAATTAATTTAATAATTACTCCGCTTGGAAAAACTCCACAGAAATGTTATATTAAATATTTAAAGTAGTGCATATGTACGTAAACTCAAATAGCGTAAAAATAATTGGATTCCGTTAAAATGACGTAGTCCAGTGTGGTTTTTGCATTAAAAATGTCGTTACAGGCTTCTAGTGTTTTATGCCCCTTAAAATTCAAGCACATATTCACTTTCAAATTAAATCTCTGAAACGTTTAATTTTAATATAAAATCCATAAAGTTATTTTGTTACAACACAAAATTAGCATTCAAAAGTTTGTTGTTATTCAATAACCTAAAACAAGCTATAGAAAGTAATATTATGCGAATCGATATTAAGCTGGATCTTCGTAAGCACAAGCGATGGTGGAATTTACGGATTAACTTCCACTGAATTGAAAGTAATATAAAGCTCAAGTACCAATTTTAAAAATAAAACAGAATTTCATAATCTTTTTTTTTAATCACTTGATGTGAGTACGAACTTCCAACATAGAAAGACTGTAATTTTTTTTTGTCATCTAAGCGATGAAAACAATGAAAGCTCCATATTACATATCTTGAGCATCATCAAAATAATTATATCTTTTGAGCATATTATTCTTGTCACATAAACTTTTGAAGGCAGGTATCCACTTTCGGTAATCTTTGCTATTTTACTCAAAGAAATTGAGATAAAAAATGTCATCTATTTGCGAGTGTATTTGACATCTTTTGCTTGTTCTATTTTAACCTTAGTTATTTTGTTTCAATTTTATTTATGCCATTCATTTTGTCATTTTATATTGTCTCAGTTCATCCCACTTTTCTAGATTTTTCTTGTAACCAAAATTTTTTGTTCTGCTTAACTTAATCGCTTAAATTTTAGAAAATAAAACTTACGCTGAGTTGTGCTCGATTAGTGATGCGCATTTATTTTTTTTGACTTTTATAGTGATTGCATATTTTGAGAATAGAACTTAGCCCTGGCATTTTTGAAAATTAAGAAAGCTTAAAATTGTGTTTAATTTAAGAGAAATTGTACTGTAATTAAAAAATTTATTTTAAGTTTTTATTATTTACTGCATACGATAGCACAATTTGAGCGCAACTCAGCACAACTTTTATTTCTTTATTTTTCTAAAATGGTAGGGCTAACTTCACGCGCATTAAATTTCCTTCAAAATCTGAATCCAACATAATATTAACAAGTTCTGTAATTTACTATATTTTTATGTTTTTCGTAATTTTAATGGTTTTGATTACTAAGCCTTACAAAATCCAGCCGTAAGAATTAAGTAGTAGCGACATAGCAATTAAAAAAATGTTGTTTATTGATCAAAAAGTGGAATGTGGTACAGAGAATAGAGTTGATCATATTTTGGAGAAATTGCGTTGAGTAAAATATTGTCGAAAGTTTGACAGGCTTTCTATTTCCTCGTTTCGATTGCGTATTATTTAAGAACAAAGCATGGCTTAAAGCATATTTTCAAATCTATTCTGAACCTGGCGGTGGCTTTTTCATTTTTGTAATCTTCAATCAGGTATAAAATTATTTATCTTACGGCAACCTTTTTTAAAATGTCGAAAAAAAAATTGTGAAGGAAATGATTAAAAAATAGAAGTTCTAGCAATCGACTATTTGACCCACCTACAATGGAAAATCCGTTATTACTACTGCTCAACTCTGAAAGAAAAGTTCAAAGTGGATTATATAATGTTGTTGACTTATTTCATCTTAATCTTTAATTGTGTATTTAATCTCGGACGTCAAACTTATGTTAGCACTTAACTAGCGAAGTATTTTAATAACAAAATAGCATATTTTATTTAAATAAATATCACAATGTGATTTTTAATTAGTTGATCGCACAAATATTATTATTTGTGTAATTTTTTTAAATATTTTAAATATTTAATATTTTCAAATTTGGAATGAAATTAGAATCATTAATTTACATTAGTGAATTGTTTGTTTTTATAAGTTTTCGAAACAAAGCTCGAAACTTTCTAATTTTTAATCGTGCTTCTTCCTTTCTTCTTCTTCCATGCCGATAAACTTGGCCAAAGCCAAGATGACATAATTATATTGATCTGATTTGATAAATGATATTGATATGATAGTATTATATATTATGATTTCTCATTGCCTTTCCCCATCATACCTCATATATCGATGTAAAATCCTTGATCACAGCAGTATATCCGACACGACCAGGATTTGATCCGCGGTCTTTCTCTACCTAGTCAGTCGGTGTGCGCCTTACGCTATACTGCTAGTTCGCAATATTTAAACAAAACATTTTACTCCTACGTTTTTCACTACTGCACATCTTTCTTATTAGAATTTCTCCCGTATTGAATTTAATAGCAATTCTATCTCTTTTACGCTTCCTAACCTTCTGTACCTTCGTACATATGGCTTAGAATAATTTTACATGATGTAATCCTTGATCATACAAAGAAGCGATTGTCCTTTTTATCATCAGTGAAGCGAGTCTTAGGTAGATTTATTCGAAAACTTTAGTATATTTGATTTGCGGCCTAGTAGAAACAGTTTGATTTTCTTAAAAGGACATGTACTTCTGCCAATTCTGACAATGTTTTACTAAAATATCAGGAAACAATATTTTTTGGAACAAGATTTTAGACGGTTTTTAAGCAGGATTAGATGTCAAGCAAAAGCATAGCATCTACCTTGGATTTCAGAAGTTTCTTCCTCGTGTGCAAAATACAACAAAGTTGGATTTGAAATTTTTGATATCGTTTCTCAAATTTTAAACGTTATCTGAATAGGAAAATGTAATTTTTGTAAATATAAATTTGAATCGGTTCTGTCGACGGTGCCAAAATGCAACAGTATAATAATGAATTTTTGTACAAATTCCTTAGTTGTCATTAAGTAAAATTTTGTATTTTCGCCTTGTTTCTTCTACTATTTGGTAGTTCTATCGTTTTCCTACAATAATGATACAATAAAAATAGATAATTTAGGAGATATAATTAGAAGATTAACGAAACTCGGCACAGATATAGTCGAATACTTTCTGTTTTAGGAACCGACAGGTATATCCCGAATTTTAAGACACTTATTATTTTAAGGGTTTAAAAAAGAATAAAAAATTACCCTTTTGCAAATAAGAAAATTTGCTTTAAATTCCATTTTTTGTATGATAAAGCTATACCGATGTAACGAGGGTATTTCGTAATTTTTTAGAAGGGTAAGGATCTTACAAAAACTATGAATTACAAAGGTGAACGTCATATCAATTTCCAGCAATATCATGTTTTATTTTACCCTCGACAGGAAAAATTGACCAAATTATGGTTTTTTGTTATTAAGAAAATGTGTTTTTGTTGAAATGAAAATTATTAAAATTTTATCCCAGTGCAAATACTTTAGCACAGAAGTGTTTGATATCGTAAGGAGACGTCCATTAATTACGTGAGGTGTTTTTCCTTAAATTTGAACCCCCCCCCCCCTTGGTGAGATGTGGCCCGGCGCTCCTCGCAAAAAATTTATCCTTTAATTTTTACTACACCGGAGACCAGTAATTTTTACTGTGTGTCTGTTATAATAATGTATTCTCTGAATTATACAGTTGACGTGAGATTTTCATTGACCCCTCTCTCTTTTTTTACATTTTCCGGACTTCCCCCCCCCGCCCCTATTTCAAACTCGTGTAATTAATGGACGTCCCCTAATTATTTTATTGATGTTCAAAAATACAAAATATAGAATGTCGAATTAAACTATTTTCGACATTTATACCCGGCTTCACAAACACTTAAACTGCGATTATATTATTTAAGCCTATGCTATTTACGTCTAAATTTAAGCCGAAATCGCAGTTTAAGTGTTAGTGAAACCGGACATTAGAGTTACTTAAGAAATTTTTGATTAGTTTTAACTTATTTGAGTATATTTTCAGCATCAGTTTCAGCATATTTTTTATCATAAAATCAGACATATTTGAAATACTGGCAAAAAAATGTTGTGACAGTTAAACAAATTTAAATGGCAAAATTTTGATTATTGTTTTCATAATTTAATCAAGTTTCTAATAAATTTTCTAATAAACTGCTTTCTAATACAAATACACAAAACAAAAATGGTAGTTATTTCAGTCAAAATGCAATGTAATTAACAAAATTAACAATTTTAATTTCAATAAAAACAATTTAGGCAATTTCTCTTGGAGACTAAAATGAAACATGAAATTATAGAGAATTAAAATGCATTTCAACTTTATGATTCCAATCTACACTAAAATTAGAAAATTTCTTGGGATTTTAAGTCAGTATAGAATACCGATATATTAAAATGGTATAAAATGGTTAGGGTTTCTCGAGGGTTAACCGCTGGTGAAATTTTTGTACACATCTCATGAAGTACATGACGTCTCATGTGAAGTATGTGAAGTACTTGTCTTCTTCTTCTTCTCTGCAACGGGAGATCTTCAGTTTACATCTTATAAAAAATAAACTGCTTGATCCGGGTGGTCTGGGGGGCGTAGAACACCCTCCAATGCCTCTGTAACGGGAGGTCTTCAGTTTACTTCTTATAAAAAATAAACTGCTTGATCCGGGTGGTCTGGGGGGCATAGAACACCCTCCAATGCCTCTGTAACGGAGATCTTCAGTTTACTTCTGATAAAAATAAACTACTCAATCCGGGGGTCTGGGGTGTGGAACACCCTCCAGTGCACAAATTTGGAATGAAGAACATTTTAGAACATGCAAAACTCCCAGACCGAGTAGTTTACTTTTTAGCAGAAGTAAACTGAAGATCTACCGTTGAAGAGGCACTGGAGGGTGTTCCACATTCCCCGATTTAGTTAATTTATTTTACTAAAAGTGAATGAAATATTTAAGCATATCCCAAGTTTTTTAAAATTAGTTATGGTCAAGTAAATGTGTTTAATTCATAATCTGACAATTAATCATAAATTGCATAATTTTAAATTCCGTACCCTCTGGTAGGTAGATCTCTGCAACGGTAGATCTTTAGTTTACATCTGATAAAAAATAAACTACTCGATCCGGGGGTCTGGGGTGTGAAACACCCTCCAGTGCACAAATTTTGGAATGAAGAACATTGCAGAACCCCAGACCGAGTAGTTTTCTTTTTATCAGAAGTAAACTGAAGATCTACCGTTGAAGAGGCACTGGAGGGTGTTCCACACCCCCCAGACCCCCGGTTTAAATAATTTATTTTTATTAAAAGTGAATTAAATATTTAAGCATATCCCAAGTTTTTTAAAATTAGCTATGGCCAAGTAAATGTGTTTAATTCATAATCTGACAATTAATCATAATCTGCATAATTATAACTTCCGTACACCCTGGGAGGTAGATCTCTGCAACGGAAGATCTTCAGTTTACATCTGATAAAAATAAACTACTCGATCCGGGGGTCTGGGGGACACCCTCCAGTGCCTCTTCAACGGTAGATCAGTGCTCAAATTTTGGAATCTCGGTAAGTCTCTAAAATACCGATGAAGTGCGTGAAATACAATGAAGTATCGATGAATTAGGTGAAGTACCGTGAATTATTGATGAAGTACAGTGAATTACTGGTGAAGTACGTAAAGTCCCGTGAGTTACTGCTGAATTATATGAAATACGAAGAAGTATGGAGAATTATCATGAAGTACGTAAAGTGTAAAGTTTTGTACACGATTTCCTTTAGCAACTTTATAAACTGTTGCAAAATACACAACGACAATTTTTGTAAAACAACATAATTTGGTAATTTATTTGAAATATTGTAGCGCTTATTCGAGTTTTCCTAATACCCACCCTACTGAGCTAAGCAGGTGCAATCGCAACAGAGTTTCGTGATTAGTTTGGTTTCTTTTAGGTAATAAATTAAAAGCAAAGCAATATAGTGTATTGTAATGTAACGTAATACTGGGTTTACACATGCAATGATTTGGTGGCGCCAGTCGTCGATGGCGCGTCAGTAAAAATAAATGCATGTGTAAACGTTTACCGGCGTGCAAATTTTAACAATGCATGCATATTTGGAAAAAGTTCGATCTTTTCAACTTTTTGTCGCACCAACAATGACTCATTCGCCACTACAAGTAAAATTTGTAAACGTAAACAAAATATGCAAGTAGATATACCACTTCTTATCATTGTGACTTGTGATACGGTTTATTTTATACTACTTTTAGGTGTTGTTAAACTTATATTTAATTTTTACACATCAGCATGCACTTACAAAATAAGGCTGGTAAAATAAAATTACGTTTTAATGTGTAAACCTTTTCTACCGCGCCATCGACAACTGTGACCACCAAATCATTGCATGTGTAAACGTAGCATAATTAAAATAAAACAGTTTGTTTGGGAACACAGAATAGTTGTAATTAAATTTAAATTTCTATCAGTGTTTCTAAAGCATAAACTTCCGCTAAGTATTAAAAAAGCAGCAATTAAACTCTTTTTAATTTTAACTAAATTTAAATAAAATTGCGGTATTCTAAAAATTTAAAAACAGCTGTGTAATATTTTTGGTAGGTATATTTGAAACCGTTCAGCATTTCTACAGACGCGGTCGATCTTTTACGCTGTAATTAATAGCTGAACAATATGAAACTAATGTGCAGTGCTCTATTTGATATAAAATTATGATGGTGATTGCAATGCATAACCGTATTACGTAGTTATGACAATACGGTTGGGAATAGTAATCATATCACTCAAACGACGACCAAAACGGCATTATCGTTCGTCGATATGGTTAGTGCCGGTGCAGGTTTCATTGTCACTTCATTATCTGGTTTCTAACAGACATATAACGACAACTTGTGATTTTGCTTTTATTTTATTACTATCTTGACGTTTGATAAACTGTAACAAAACTCGTTTCGCATCACTTTAAATTATAATTTTAGTTTAAGATATTTGCTAATTACGGCTCTGTCGCAATGTATACTTTAATTTTTTAGCTGCGGTTAGGGCATTTCAGGACTTCTGTAGTTTATTTTAAAAGATGCTGTTTTGATTTCTTTCTATTCAAATTTGAACACATGGGCAGGCGGTTTTTTCGAAAATTTTTATATTTATAACTCTAAACTAAAATTGTGTGGCATTTATTTTAAATTTCAGCAGTGCATTGTAGTAAAATTCTTTATATTATAAAAAATATTGCAGTGTTTCCAAACCTTTGGACGGTACTGTAAATCAACCTATAAACTATTGCATAGTCCACGCCCGATTCAGCTCTCCGATCGCTAGCCGAGATATCTTGTACGTTTTTAGCTTGTTACAAAACGTATATTCCTAGCACATAATTAACATTATTTAAATTATTTAATGCTATAGTGGTGAAAGGTAGAGTGGCAGTTTTTTTTTAATAACAATTCACTTTTAGGCAGAGCGCTAAGTGCGATCAAGCTTCTAGGGTGGTAAGGACTCGATGAACCTCGTAACGCTACACCACTGCATTGCTGTATTGGATTTACATTTTTAGTTTAAATCTAATTGAAACAACACCACTAAACCGACATCGGCCAATTAACAATTCAGGAAATTGACTCGTGGTTCGTTAGATGTTTTAGAAAAGCTTCAGGTGCGCTCTATACATCTAAACTACGTAAAATTTGCCATTTAGCACGTTCAACAGAAAGTATACGTTTACTCTGTGTCATAATTAACTTGTTTATTGGAGTAAAATAAAATTTTATTTCGTGTTACTTCCCACGGCATTTCCCGACGATAAGGTGTCTAGAATAGCTAAAAGGATTCCAAAGGCCATGGAGGTTAAACACTACTATACGTTACCCACTTGATTATATGGGTATTGCTTATCCCACTTACAATGTGATGACAGGCAGAACTATGGGGAAAGTCTGATTAGAACTTTAGTTAAGGGTTAGACAGGATTATATATTGTGCTATTTAAAATATACTAACCAAACACTAAAAGAAAATAAATAATTTTTAGTAATAGCAAGTTTGAACGTAAAATGTTTAATGAACCCTTCACAATTTCATTTACCAAAACGAAAGATTCAATCGACCGTATTTATTTCATTTTGGTTGGATAAACCATAACTATTAAATATAAAAAGACAAATGTACAAAAAATCCGTTTCTAATAATTTTTTCCTTACATTGGAGTCTTAAAATACAACAAAGTTTAATTTTTTGTAAATGTGATTTTCAAGATACTTGGCTGAATTTTTAGAAAGTTGTATGTATATTAGGTTCACCCACAAATAGCCGTCGCGCTCTAGTGCAGAAAATGATAAGTTGCCATTGCTTTGATGTATTAATTTTGCTTTGTTTATATGTAACGAATTAATATAATTTTTCTTTCGTATAAATTTCAAAGAAATTTATGCTTTGTTAAATTAATACGATTTTTTGAACAAACAAATCTTTTAAATAATTCAACTAGGCGTATAAAATATTGAAAAATCTAAAGAAAACAGATTACAAAAATTTAAAAATTTAACTTTGTGATTGATTAGCGCTATATCAACATACATAATATAAAGTATTACTCGTTCTCGATTCTCGTAGAATCAAATAATGAACATTACGTGAAAGCATTGTTAAGTAACCAAAGTTTATAAATTTGATATAAATGTAGGTAAGCACATAAAATAAATTAAAGCATATGGCTAATAATATCAGTTGATTTCATTTGATATAAATGCGAATTCAACTTCTAAAGGTACCTACAGATAGCAAGAAGTAAAAAAATAAAATAATAATAATTTGATTTAGATACAACTTGTATGCAAAATTAATTAAAAAAATTGTCATTAACAACATTTATTTATGGTCCATTTGTTCTCAATTGCAACAATTAGCAATTTATTTGTTTCCTAATGAACCAATAAGCTACAAATCTAGCTATGGATTAAATTTTGATTGTTTATATCCCGCTAATGGTGTGGAATCAATGGTCATTTGTGTCAAATCAAAAATTTATTATTGTTGTAATTTAGTACTAATGGTAAAAAAATTTAATACCTAATATTTCACAAAATTTTAGTAATATCGAAACAATGTAAGCAATACAATTGTAGAATATTGCAACAAAAGGTTGGAATTTATATTATATCCAAATAAAAGATATTTAAAACTTTTATTTTAGGTTGAACATTTTGCAACCTAAATTAAACCACAACACCCTAGACAGATTTCTCAGTCTGATAAAATAGTTAAGTTAAGATTGAACGAAGATGAAGCTGTTTCCTTCTTATATCAGAAAATATATTAAAAAAGATTTCTACCGAAATATAAGAATGCAAAAGTAAATATAAAGCTCAAATGTGAGTACATAAGCAAGAATTATTATATCCGAATTGTTGCTTCGAGTTTTTATCTGTAACAAATTTTCATACAGTGAACGAGTGAAAAAAAAATAAATTGCAGATATTATGTTTCATACATATACCAGCAAAATTATGTTTGAATATTTTAGCTACTATCTTAAATGCTAAACGCAATCTGACATACATTACAAATAATATAATTTGCATAATATGGCTGACACTAAACGCTTCACAAAATTAATTTGATTAAAGAAGCTTGAGTACAGGTAATCTGTAACTAATGGAATATGCGATATATTTTATTTATTTCATTTAGTAAATGTCATACTCAAAAGCTTAGAGAAATAATGATGAACAATATTTAATGATAAGCATGGTTTTTGTATATTGTTTAGTTACCATACATAAGCATTAAGTGCGGCTGTCAGGCCGCACAAGATTGACAAACCTGCGAATTTCTTCTTATCTTATCTTAAATAAGATCTGCTCAGGTCTATTAATTGTTGTGTGCTCTTTTAACTATTTTAAATCAAACAAACTTTATTTGTTTTTGTTGTCAAACTTTATTTGAATTTAAAAATTTTTATGCAATTGTATTCTAATAATTCATTAGCAATGCAGCAATTCAACAAAATTAGCATTTAATTGTATTTTAAACAAACTTTTGTGATGAAATCTATCTTCGATTACTACGTCGTTACTAATTTACATCATTTTCATTTTGAGTAGTGCAATTATCTCTTGCATCCAATCACGTAATGGAAATTTTGATACGTACGTTAGCTCTGGCTTAACTCCTAAAGCATGTTTGGCAATAAATTATAATGATTTATTTTAAGTGCATTATGTACTAATAAGCAACTCCTTGAACTTAAGCTACATAATTACTTTTGTGGTTTGTGTCGGTTGTAGTTTTCATGTGCTAGAAGTTTTCAAAATATTTTACGACTTGATATTGTAGAATCACATTGAAGTTGCAATAAAACAGTTTTTTATTACGTTCAATTTACAAAATATAGGATTTTTTATGCAATACAATAAAATATGCAATCTACATGTAACTTAAATATTGCCTCAAAGATTTTCCTGCAAGTTTTTATATTTTCAACTTTTATTTGTGTAATAATAATAATTCGTAAATCGTTGTATGGTACAATGACATTTATATGCCGTACGAACTGCCCTAAACTGTTTATTACAATAATTATAATTATAATGACACCAAGTAATGAATATGACATAGCAATGTTATAATTAGATTCTCTAAATTTTGTTAAAATTAACGTTCTGTTAATAATATAATATCGTGCCGTTAAATATGTTTAAAATTAATATTTTAATTATACCTGCATACATATTAATGTATAAAATAAAATAATTACATCTAATACATAGGATGAAGTGCTATCGTAAGTAACAGCTTTCGAGAGTTGACAATGTCAAATTATTCACCAAGTGCAGTTTTTATAGAAGCCAGAAGACTGTAAAGAAAAATTCATCCAACTTTTAATTGTCATGTCAAGTGGATTATGTGGCCTAGACCCTAGAGCATCAAGTATTTATTTAAATTTCAATCAACCTGTAAGTTTCTTGTCTCATCAAAATGAGCTGGCATTACATGAATATAAACTTATTTGCCCCCCCCCTCCTATACAACTCAATAGCTCTCTGTTCAAATCTATGATTTAGGTAAAGGAAATTTAAATAAAATAATACCACTTCACAAATAGTTAATTAAAGCGATCAATCAGTGAACTAAGATACCCAGCTTGATAATTACCTGGTTATCACGATTTTCACGGATAGCTAATTTAATTATTGTACTCTTTATTCCTTAAAAATTAAATTTTTTGCAATTAATTGGAGTTAGCTAACGCCGTAGGACTGTTAAAGAAGTACTACTAATTTTAAACATGGCGTAGATAGCGATAGCATGGGGCGAATATGTCTGTTTGCGGCCAAGTGCCCGTCCTTGAACAGGATAAAGTTAAATAATAGTAAACCCATACAATAGCTATTACAAATAATCACATAATGAATTTGTTATACATATATCGAGGGGTCAACCGCTAGAGCAAATCGTGTACAATTAACTTCACACTTCACGTACTTCATCATAATTCTCCATACTTTTTCGTACTTTATATAATTTAGCAGTAATTCACGGGATTTCACGTACTTCACTAGTAATTCACCGTACTATCACCTAATTCTCCTAATTCATCGATACTACATTGTATTTCACGTACTTAATCGGTATTTCAGAGACACACTGAGATTCCAAAATTTGAGCACACCCTCCGATCGAGTATTTTTAATCAAAAGTAAACTATAGATTTCCCGTTGCCGTGGCACTAGAGGGTGTTTCACACCCCCAGACCCTCCGGATTAAGTAGTTTATTTTATTAGAAGTAAACTGAAGATATCCCACATCTCTCGGCTTTAGTGGTTTATTTTTTATCAGAAGCAAACTAAAGATCTCTTGTTACAGAGATCTACCTCTTAGGAAGTATGGAATTTATAATTATGCAGTTTATGATTAATTGTCAGATTACAAATTAAACTTATTTACTTGGCCATAGCAAATTTAATTAAACTTGAGATATGCTTAAATATTTAATTTACATTTAATAACATTAATTATTTAAACCGGGGGGTCTGGGGGGTGTGGAACACCCTTCAGTGCCTCTGCAACGAGAGATCTTCAGTTTACTTCTGATAAAAAGTAAACTACTCGGTCTGGGAGTTTTGGGGGTTTTGCATGTTCTGCAATGTTCTTCATTAGAAAATTTGTGCACTGGAGGGTGTTCCACACCCCCCAGCCCCCCGGATTGAGTAGTTTATTTTTATTAGAAGTAAACTGAAGATATCCCACACCCCTCGGCTTAAGTGGTTTATTTTTTATCAGAAGTAAACTAAAGATCTCTTGTTGCAGAGATCTACCTCTTAGGAGGTATGGAATTTATAATTATGCAGTTTATGATTAATTGTCAGATTATAAATTAAACACATTTACTTGGCCATAGCTAATTTTAAAAAACTTGGGATATACTTAAATATTTAATTCAATTTTAATAAAACAAATTATTTAAACCGGGGTGTCTGGGGGGTGTGGAACACTCTCCAGTGTCTCTGCAATGGGAGATCTTCAGTTTACTTCTGATAAAAAATCTACTCTTAATTAATTAATTAAAGATTTAATTAATCACTGAATTATCTGAACCTGAATTAACGCTGAAATAATGAATTACCAAAGCTTTTTATTGAGTTACCTCCATGATATTCAAACAAATGAGCTAAAAAAAAAATTACAAATTAACTAAAAAAATCTTAGTTTAATTTAATTAATTGATTACTATTAAACTAGCAACTACCAAAACTATTAATTAGTAAAATAATGACCGCCAAAGGTTGATTCAACGTTTAAGATAAAAAAATGTTAAGAAAATTTACTGATGTAAGTTAATTTGCTATCAAATAATTATTATTGAATACACGTGTCTTATCTATGATTCACATTGACTGTAGCGCATGCGCATAAGCCAAGTTCAACTTCATGTAATTAACCAAAAATTTACTAATTTCATGATACTTTACTTGTACTTCAATATACTTAACACGTATTTTACTTCATGTACTTCACATGAGATGTCATGTACTTCATGAGATGTGTACAAAAAACTTTACCAGCGGTTAACCCCTGACATATATTATCAAATTTATTAATTCAATTATTTGTAATTGATATTTTATTGGTTTACTGTTATTTAACTTAATCCTTGGTTTTGTATTGTTAAATCCATTAATGTGACTATTTGTATTTCGTATTTTATGAATTTATTATTATTTAACATTATCCTTTGCTTTGTATTGTCAAATCCATTAATGTGATTATTTGTAATTGTTAATTTATGGGTTTACTATTATTTAACTTTATCCTTCCTGTCCCAGGACAGTAAACGTGACCGCGATGTGTTCTGAACATTCACCCTAGCACGAATATTTGCTATTTTCACATCTCATTTTGAGATTACAACCCATTTTTGATTAGATTCCTTTTTCATTTGCAATAAGTTTAGAAATATTAATAATAAAATATGTCTTTGTTTAAAAATTTAATATAATATGCATATTTTTTTATGTATCTGAAGGGAAATTTTAAATTGGCATTTAATCCATAAAGCAATTGCACCAATCAATTTAAGGAGATATTGTGGAAATTGTAAAAGTCCTTTATATAACAACTACTTAGGCAGGTGCAGCACAGTTTTAGATTACCGGGCTTCTTTGAAGTTAAATGTAATTTAATCCTTAAATGACGTTGATGAAAATTACCCTGATTAGATCCTTTAATCGAAAATAGGAAATTTTAGAAAACGTTGGAATACAAAAAATAATAATGATATCCTTTTACAATATGATATTACAAGAGATTGGCGTATCGACGATTGGGAAATGTTCTCGGAATTATTATTTTCACTGTTTTCACAGGAAAATGGAAAATTAAAGTCAAACAACCAATTGTTTTTTTTCTGCTACATTATTTACCATTGCGATAACAGTAGCAAGTGAATGTAAAAATAGCTGATTAGTCGGCATTCTGTTCAAATATAAACAATATTAATTAGCACAATTTTTACAGAAAAAACAGGAAACGACTCTAACTTACAATTTATAAAGACTAATTAGGCTTTGATTCAAGTTACCAACATTAATTTAAAAAGAACGGAAAACTTATTGTTCAAAATAAATTTTAACTGCATTTAGTGTAATCAATCAAAGCTTAATTAAAAATAATTTTTAAAGCAAATTAATATCAAATTTTTACGCGATAAAGGAATTAATTAGAAATGCTAACTTATATACTATAGTTAATATCATTTCAGTAGTTTTAAAATTACAAATTAATTAAAAGGATAATTATTCAAAAAGCTACGTTATTTTTGAATCCTTACAAAATTGTCACATGCTTCTATCTGTTTAACTCTGTTATCGGGATGATATATGTTTCTGTTTTTCTATGCTAAGAAACGAAAATCGCTAAACGTATTACAATTTTCCCATATTTCAGATTTACTTCTCAGGTTTGCGAATAACTCTTTTAAATTCGCTTTTCAAATTTGTGAAGTCAATATTTTAGTATATTTTTGATTTTTATACAGAGACGAAACAAAGACTGAAATTGCCTGAATAATTACAACAATTTAATTTTTGTTTCAAAAATTCATATTACTCTAATCAATTACTTTGATTAAAACTGAAGTTTTATTTTAGATAGCACAACTAAATTGATATTATAATTTAAAATAATTATACGACTAAATCCCCCTAATTTACACCGAATGAACTTAATTAATCAAATCATGATGACTAATATATTTTTCTATATTATTCTGGAAAACTGTTCTTTTTTTCTTATTAAGCTTATAAACTGTTGATGTGCTTATTCTACAGAATATCCATTGATTAATTTTTTGTTTTAATTTGCAAGAAAGCGCGAAAGTCAAATATTGCAAGATTGGAATGGTTTACAATTAATTTGGTCAAAATTCAAAATAAAAAAAATCACAAATTAAAATTATTAAGAAACCTTTGCTCTAAATAAACGAAAGCGTAGTTTAAGATTTACTTTTTTGAATTTCTTGATTCTGAATTCATTCCTTTCAATATAACATAATAGCTTTTCAATCTATCTTTGCCAAGTTCAAATTTCAGCAGAAATATTTTTGTTCAATTTTCTTAGTACAACAAAAATTAGATTGACTAAGTTTCTAAAAATAATTAAACAACAACATTAGCAAGATCCTTCCTACAAAAAGCAATCCAAAAATCAATCTAATCTGTTATTTTTTGTTAATAAATTGAACTATAAAAGCTTGTCGATTAATAAAGTTCTGAGGCAAAGCTTTTAGAAATTTAGTATACCTACTATTTCGATTTAGAACTTTAAAAGAAAATTATAAAACTTGCAATCATCAAGTAAGTTCCGCTTTTAACAAACACATAAATCGTAGCGCTGTAACTTTTAAGCGCAATTTATATAAATCAGCAGAACACTGCGAAATTGAAAATCAATTAAGCGAAATTCCAAAATATTGATAACCTACATACATTTGATTATTTAATTCAAACACTTTTTCTTTAAATGGTTTCTCAATAGTAAATATGTTGAAAATTTGCATTGCAAATGTACAATTCAGAAATGCAGGTTCGTGTTCTGCAAGCGGGGTCCTGAGCGTCATTCTTAGTGCTATTTTATGCTTTACGCATGAAAATTCATTTTATGACTTTGGTCCTGCTTTAATTAAAGGGCATGTTGCTAAATTATTAACGGCATGGTTTTATTCATTACCAATAAATGCCGTATAAAATACTAAGCGATCGTCATATTTCAACTATTTAAATTATGCGTAATATAAAATGCTTCGCTAAAATTTAATTTAATTATCTTAGCTATTTTTAACTTTTATTAACGCTAACGAAGGCTTACTTATACAGTTTACAAAAAATGCAGCGCTAATTAGTTAAATATTTATAACTTGTAATTAATATGGCTCTACCGGCGCCGGCCGCCGGCATCACGAAAAAGTTTGGTAAAACCTAAATTAATATTAGACAAGTTTGTTACATTGTTTAACTAAAACAATGGAATACCTAATTAATTAGGTAAGCAAAACATAAGCATAAAATGTAGATTAGTCAATAATAACTAGAACAATAAACAGTCAGTTAGATACTTTATTCAGATCTGACTGGAGTTGCCGTTTGCAGTGAAAGCTTTCCGTTAGCTATTGTAAATCAGAAAATATTCCTTTTTGGTTTTTTCAAAGTGAAAAAGTATGAATATTATGAAAAATTAGTAGTTAGCAATTAAAAAATATATTAGTAATTATAACCGTAATTAATAATGCTAATGATGATTAAGAGCAAAAATAAAATTAAGCGAAAGAAAAGTTAAAGTTATAAATTAGAATAAAGTGAAAGTTGGGGATAAAGAAGAAAAGTTGAAAAAAGAAAGATTGTTAAGAAGATTAAGAGAAAGGCGGAATAAGTAGTAAAAAATTAAAAGTGTTAGTGAATAATTTACAAAATTTAAATCATATGAAACATAGATTGAACCGAAAGAAAACCTGATGTAATCAAAAATTTTATTTTATAATCTTTTTTTACAAAAAGTTCAAAATTATACTGAATTTTAAGCAATGTCGTTTAAGACTGCAGTGGCGCACTGCGATCGATTCTAAATCAGTTATCAAGAAATAGAAAAAAAAGCAAAAACAGCTAGCTTACTGTAATTATGTAAATATTTATTATTGTATAATATTTTTGTGTATCACTTAAGAAATTTGATAAGGAAATGGCAAATTTAAACATAAAAACCAAAAAGATAAATTATAAGAACCAATTGCAAAATTATTATACTAAAAATATGTACATCCAACATAAAAAGTAAATTACATATACAGTTAAAGCAGATACGCTTTGAATAACTAAAACATAAGAAATTATTTTATTTTTACATTTTAGTTAGTAAGTTAAAGCTAGCCTTTGTAAATGCAGACTAACTACCACTTCACCAGAAATTCTTTTAAAATAATTTTAATTCGATTAAATTTAACACAAAAGATCTGATAAGATAAAAAAAAGGTAAAAAGGAGATATTGACAAAGTTTTCTACAACTTATTTCATATTTCAGCAAAGCACATTTTAAATTGAAATTTATAGTGTTTGACGCGATCATCACTCATTTAAATCGGCGTTATTCTATGCTGCACTGCATTCGTGAATATTTTAAATTTTTGATAGGAATTGCATTGGAAAATATGGAAATTTTAAATAAGACTAGCTGCAAATTTAGTTCTAACATAATGAAAATTATAGTATCAACGAGGGCTAATGTTGTTCTAAAATTGAAAATTTCAAACATGTTTCGTCTTCTATTGTTGAAAACTTTAGCCCTAGGGAATAATAGCTATTATAATATAGTAAGAAGCATTAATATTGCCTTAATAATAATAAATAATCAGTTAGTTTTAATCTAGCAAAATCTACACTAACCTTGCAGTGACCCCCCGCCAATTTTTTAAATTACTTTTTCTTTGCTCCAAAAGTCCCATATAATAGGTAATGTACGTATTAAATCTGAATTTTTTTTAAATATTTCCATTTCGTGAACTTAAAATTTAAGGTTTCATAAATAACAATTCCTTAAGCCGGTCCTAATACACCACGGTTTAACTCGGCGCCGGCGCCGGTGGGGTATTTTAAAGGAATCTAGAAGTTTACGCAAAAAGTGAGTTATGAATTGTTACTTTACATAAAAATTTCGGAAAAATTAAGTCAAACTTTGGTGTTGTATATGGGAATAATCGTTAGTTTCCACAAACTATTAGACACCTCAACTTATCGTGCCATCTCTTTCTTGGAAATAGAAACTTAAATTCTTATATATAAATAATTGGAAACAGTACTTCAGCGGTAAAACTTGTTTAGTCATTGTTTGATCAGTGCAAACTAAACAGTGTACTTACCGAGGGGTTAACCGCTGGTAAAGTTTTTTGTACACATCTCATGAAGTACATGACATCTCATGTAAAGTACATGAAGTACTTCACGCGGAACATCCTCCAGTGCCTCTGCAACGGAAGATCTTCAATTTACTTCTGATAAAAATGAACTATTCAATCCGGGGGGTCTGGGGGAACACCCTCCAGTGCACAAATTTTGGAATGAAGAACATGCAGAACCCCCAGACAAAGTAGTTTACTTTTTATCAGAAGTAAACTAAAAATCTCCCGTTGGAGAGGCACTGGAGGGTGTTCCACACCCCCCAGACTCCCCGGTTTAAATAATTTATTTTAATTAAAAGTAAATTAAATAATTAAGCATATCTCAAGTTTAATAAAATTAGCTATGGCCAAGTAAATGTGTTTAATTCGTAATTTGACAATTAATTATAAACTGCGTAATTATAAGTTTCTTACCGGGGAAGGCAGATCTCTGCAACAAAATAAAAAATAAACTACTCAATCGGGGGGGGGTGTGGAATACCCTCAATTGCTCAAATTTTGGAATCTCGGTAAATCTCTGAAATACCAATGATGGTAAGGTGGAGTACCGTGAATTATTGATGAAGTACGGTGAAGTCTCGTGAATTACTGCTGAATTATATGAAGTACGAAGAACTATAGAGAATTATTATGAATTACGTGAAGTGTGAAGTTAATTGTACACGATTTCCTCTAACGGTTGACCCCTCGGTGCTTACTAAATGACAATATACACCACTATAACTGGCATCTTATTGGTATCTCTAAATATCATCAAGACACACACCGCAGGATAAAACATCACTCCAGAATATGTGAATAGTAAAATTAGTAAACAACTCTTTAATTTTCGGTAAGCAGTAATTGTTTGTTAGAGAGACTAAACTTTTTACCATTAAGCGGGTCTTCCAGTATTATCTGTGTTTTGTTTGTTTTGACATTTTAGTTAGGGTTTTTATTTTTGTAAATTAAATTTTAAATATATTCAATTTTAACTTTACCGTGTCGTACTAATTACCTAATTGAAAATCAATCTAGAAAACATTGCATGGCCATCACTCGTTGATTTCTTCAAACGCTAGCCAAAATATCTGTACTGTTTCAGCTTGTTTCACGATCACGAATCGTTTCTACCACAAGATACTTCAATACCTAGATAATTTCATGGTCTCTCGAACAAAAATTTCTAAAACCAGTTCTGACAAACTATTTATCGTGTTTTATGTGATTTATTTGTTAATCACAAAACATTCCTAGAGTTTTGCTGCTAGAGGCCGAAAAACTAATTTGTTTTTAAACTTTACAGATATACAAACGCAGTGATGCTTGACGATGTCACAAAAGGAATTTTATGACATAAAATAATTATGTTCAAATAAAATTTATTAAAGTTCTACAAGTTCTTATAAACAATTATATAAAAAATATGAAGTTCTTGGTAGGCTTCGTTCAAAAACTACGTTTATCATGCTACAGTAGTGTTTAGCTATATCGAACCTTGTTATAATGAACTTTTGTTTGTAAAAGTCTGTGTAATGTAACTTTGGATATAACTTGCAATGAACTAAATCTTCAGGTTCGTTATAATCGGAACTACTGCATCTAAAAAAAAAATTTTTTGTTTTTAATATTACCAAAATTTGTTACGGAATTTTGTTAATTCCGTAACTGGAATTGACATTTTTGTCTTATGTGCTGGTATGAATTGTAAAGTGTAAAATTTAGAATTTTAATTTATTATTTTTATATCGCAAGTGGGGCGATTAGATTAGCTCGTGCAAGCGAGTTTATAATTTTTATTTTACCTTTGCCATTTAGAACTTTAATGTTTAAGAATGTTTTACCACCTGAGAAGGGGTAGATTGCTTTTACTTGTGATTTTTAGCGATTTTCCGGGGGTTATATTGTTAAACCCGTGATGTAGATTGGAAGATTTGAGTCGTTTCACTTTAGTTATCTTGGTTGGTCGACGGATCCAGATGATCAAAATCGATTGTATTTTTTTATGGATAAAAGGTACTTCTGTTCTGGATGTTTGGGTGTCCGTGGAAGCTTTGCTGTAAGCTTTTGGGTGAAATACGTCGCAGTCATTGTAGTTTTGACAAAGTATTATATGGTCCACCGATTTGTCAGTCAAAGTGCGCTCCCAATTTTTCCGCTGAACCGATTATGTCATGGATTGGAGCTACTAATTTTCTTTTGGTTACCCAGAGTATGTTCCTTATTCGCTTCCGGAGGTTTATTATCTTGGATCGACCGACACCGGATGTGATCGTCGCCATATTTTGTTATATAAATGTTCAAGGCTGCGTGTGATAACGAATTGCCCTGCATTCCATGATTTTGATTAATATGACCGATTGCAGGTATTTTTAATTTGTTTAATAAGATTTTGTGAGTTCTGTGGTTTTAAAATCCACAATTAGGTAAAGTGCAGTCCGTGCAACAAACAAGAATATACCAAAATGAGAAGGATCTCTTTGATGAGTTGCGGCAGTAACTTGTGCAGAACCTGGTGAATTTTGAAGTTTTGTAAGATGCTTGTTATTTGTTGATAAAATCCTGTAGACATTTGCAGTTTTGTGTCGACTGTTATTGTTTAGTCGACGGGAAATTCGTTATTGCATTGTAGCAAGTTTTAATTGTTTGTTTTTTCCCTCAGGGAATTTAAACTGTGTTTTTGGTTTTGGTTGCTTTACATTTCATTTTAATTTGCTATGTTTTATTTTTGTATATCTCATATTCTAATAATTACAAACGCCTTCCATTTTTTGTTTGGGGAGAATAAATTAAAACGTTTAGATATTGTGTGTTAATATTCGTTCTCTAGATTACCTGCATGGATGCACGGCCCTCGCATACCGTCGGAGCTTAGCCAATGCAAGGGCAGCGGTTTAATGTATTTTTTTAAACAAGAGGACCTACCTCTTGGTTTAACATTATTCTCAAGGACTACCTTGTAGTTAGGAAAAGGGAAAAACTGTTAAACATTCTTTATTAATTAATTAATTGGAAACAAATGAACTACAATTTTATTTATGCACTTCAGTTTAATGATTATTGCGTAATTATTTACAGTTATGGCTGAATACATGGTCAAAATCTCTATTGCATTGTAAAAAGAGGTCTATTTTTTGTAGGCGAAATCTGAGTATTAATCATATTCACATAATATTATTTTTTCATTTTCGGAGTCATGATAGCTGCTCACAATATGCATATTTTACAATATATTAATTCAAGAAAACCAGCTGCATTTTCTGCGTCCCGACGCAAAATTACTGTTTTTGTACCTATTACAAAGTAGCCAAACAAACTTGATATTATAAATAGTCATTGGGCATGGTATTACAATATAGAACAAACTTTTCCCAAAGTAACAACTTTGTAAGCAAAGTTTGTACCCAACTTTGTACAACAACGTATCAAACCGGGAAATATTAATATGTATGAAATATAATACAATAAATTTTTGTCATTATCATTTTAAATTCGTCATAAACAATATAAACTCAACAAAAAGTTGCCTATGCTTTTTTGAATAAATAACTGGGAAAATAAATAGATAATCGTGATTTTATACATCTTAACGTCTTGAATGATTTTTGTTTCAGATCTGAAATAGTTGAAATAGAATTTTTTCTCTGTACATAATCTCACACGAAGAAAATTTAAATTGGCTAGAAATAAATTTCCAAGATTGTTGATAGTTGAAAATAATAAATGTCTGTAAAATTCATAATTATTATTCAATTGGCTGCGTTCCGTCAGATGACCACTATCAAAAGTAAGCTTTTCAATCCACTATAACACAAATAGCGCTTAATTGGAATTAGGCAAGACAGCCGTAAATTAATTACGAAACACACTATATATATTTTACTTTATGTGAGACTAGAACTCTCGAAGTCGTTGTAATTTCTGCAATTCTCAAGTTTGCAAAAACATCTTACGCACTTACATCACAATATACTATTATTACATTTTAAAACTGGCTTCATGGCTATTTTATCTCAAATCTGGTTTATATGTTTGAAGACCTAAATTATCAATTCACCCTCGTAAAATAAAGTTGTTAAAGCAGATTTTCTTAAATAGCAGTTTTTCCTTCCTAGATTTTACTACAAAAGTATAAAATTCCATCATACAAATGAAATTATTTTAAACAATGTAAACATGAAATTTTCTGCGAATTAGAAATTTAATAAACATAAATTTTGTTTGGGAATATACTACATCAACCGGAGTGAACATTCAAGTATTCCGTTGGTGGTGTACATTAAGCACGCGCTTTTTAAAAGCTCTTTAAAATTTTTAAGTAGAAGTAGTTTTTAAAAGTTTTGAGTAGAACCAGTTAGCAGGGCCAGGGAGTATCAAAAATTGTCGCTTAGGTCAAGAGAAGTTTATGTGCGTCCTTTTAGACGAACTTTCTTAACAACTTTTTCCAAGACAGATTTTTAACGTCAGCAAAAATTTATCCTAAAACCGCTCGAGTGTCAACATAAAGCTCCTATTACTAATTTTGTCGTACTTTTTATTTAGCTTCCTAGCTCTTCTTAACGAGATATCGGTATGGTTGATTGTTAAAAACAAAATTACGTATAATAAAATTACTTTACTGAAATATATTTTTTTTACGAATTTAAGGATTTCAATCAGTGAAATAGCTTAGGGATACAATTTCTGAATTTGAACAGACATCGAAATTAAAATTAAACAAAATTCATTACATTATAATACAGATGTAATACAGTAGCTATATAAAATCATAAGGTGATTACCATTCAGTTAAAATGCTATACCAATAAAAAATCATCGAAAACTCAAAAGAGCATTTTAAGAAATTTCGGTTAAAAGCAAAAGAAAGTGGCAATTTTTTAAAATATTCTTAAAGCAATACAATATTGACAATGTATCATGACTGTTTTCCTTTAACGACTACACGTTGGATTTAATACCTAATCCAATTAAAATTTCGACAGCCTAATCAGAATGCATTTAGCAGTTAAAGTTTCTTAACTACTTTAACCCGTAGTTATTTCCTGACTATAAACTTTTAAAATTTATTTGTTTTGTTTTTACTTAATTTCTCAAACTAGTTTAATGAGAAATATAGTTATTATGACACAGAAGGTTTAATCTGAAATATTTTTTGTCTTTCACAAATTATTAGATTTGTTGACAAAAAGTTTGTCGAATTAATTTTTAGCTGTTCCAGTTGTTTATTTTTGACACATTTTTATTTTTCTCTATATAGTATTACTTAGCTTTCAATGTTTGAAAAATATGTTTTAAAAGTGATGAATAAATTCAATAATGTACTCAAGGGACGTAGCGCGTCGGTAGGAACAATAGCTTTTAGTAATTCAGAAACATTTAAATTACATGCATTATTAATTTTTAGAAACATTAGTTTGTACCTTCATGTAAATTTAAAAATAGAATTTAAATTTGTAGACTGTATTCCACTGCGAGAAGAGTTATTTGTAAATAATGTACAATGTCTACTCGTGCAAATCGTTTCATGTTCACTACTTCATGACGGAATTTGATAGTTCCTGGAGATAAAATCTAATAAAAGATTTGTTATTACTATTGTTAAATAATTCGCAACGCTTTTCTATTCATATTTTATACGCAATTTTTTTCACCTTGTGGTTTGTAATAACCACTTGGTGCCCGATGTTTTTCTTTGCTAACTAAACAACGAATATCTATGATTATGAACTATTTCACACTGGCAATAAAGCTACCCATTAATATAAATGATTTACTGTAGTAAAACTCTAAAATAGAGCTAACATTGTCGCTATATTAAAATGGGACTCAACGTGGGGCTGCCTAAGTAGAATTTTTAGCTAAAAATCAGCTGCAAATTTAAATAGTTTTTTTTGCTTGCTGGCAGCAAGCAATTAAATAGCTATTTTGGCAGCCAGCAAAATAATTGCAAATTAGCTATATAATTGCATTAAAATCAGCTTGCTGACAGCAAGCTGCAATGACGTGCTAATAATACGCGAAATAGCTTGCTGACAGCAAGCTGTAATGACGTGCTAATAATGCGCTAAATAGCTTGCTGACAGCAAGCTGTAATGACGTGCTAATAATGCTCTAAATAGCCTTTGAAAAAAGTTTGCTGACAGCAAGCTGCAATGACGCACTAAAATCACAATAATAACTTGCTGACAGCAAGCTGCAATAATTTGCAAAAAGCAGGCTAATAGCTTGCTTGATTGCTGGCTGACAGCAAAGTGTAATCGTCTGTACAAGCTGGTGTTATTAAAATTTAAGAATGTTAAGTATGTACAAGATAAATACTACATTATTAATACTAAACTGATGTGTTAATTTCGCGCTCCGATAAAAATTACTATCTAATTTAAATATTCACTTGGTGAAAAATTTATTGTATTTTAAAGTGTAATTGAAAATTATTGTAAACACAATTATTTATCTTGTAAACAAAACAATAATTAATTTTGTGTAAAATGTTGATTTGCAATAAAAATAAAATAAAAAATGTATATAAATTCTTAACCAGTGAATTAATAATAATTTAAATTTAAAAATCTGCCTGTACGAGGTTTTCTGATTTCCAAATAGTTTTTAATACGTTTGTTTTATGTTAGTGACAGTAAACCATTTAACTTGACGCATCAACCCCCAACTTATAGCAATGTAGTAAAAAAGGGATCATTCATCTAAAGTAGGAACCACGAGTCGTATTGCTCGACTTCTGTGACTGATGATGAGAATAGAGCAAATGTATCTTACGACAATAAGCATTTTAATGAATTAAGTTAATATAAGGTGAGATTTGTTTTTATTTACAAATTATATTATAAAAGTATAATAATTACCAAAAAATATTTTCATTTTCTACAATAGCTCGGTAGGGACGTAAACATCATTTGGAATGAAAACCCAAAAGAATTATACACAATTAGAAGTATTTGGTCACCATTGTACTTTTATGTACATAATTGAAAATAATGTTCACCTTAAATGAACCTGAGATTATGTTTTTGCAAATTTTATAATTTTAAACGTAAATTACCATAAAACGTATCACATTGAGCTATTTAATCGTACTTACCAAAGTACAAAAATCAACATAATTCAACACAATTTACGAAAAATACAAATTCTTAGGAATCAGCACGGCTTCTGTATTTTGGAAAATTGTGTCATAATTAAAGGCGTACTGCATGGGAAATTGGGCCGTAAGTTTACTTCCTAATTTCAAATTACTTTTACCGTGGGCCAAATTCCAGGTTAAACTGCAGCTCCTAAGTAACTTAACACAGTCAATCAGGTCTATTATGTATTACAAAACGTTATTTTAAAGGTTACCGTTAAAAATAACATTATGGTTTACGTTGTTACTTTATAACATTCACCTTTAAAATAACATTTTGTGATACTTAATAGACCTGTATGTGTATTACAGTAGAAATTTGGCGTAAAGCGTACACTGACAGGCTAAAGGGCGGGTAATCGTGGTTTTAATCCTGATGGCGCCAAATACACTACTGTCCTTCAATTGTAATCTGTTACGTGTAGAGTTTCTAGGATACAAACTCATCCCTCTTAGCATTGAAAATAATAATAATTTAAAAATTTATATTCATGTTTTCTTAATTCAATCTTAGTTATAGTAAAGTTTGAAATAGTTAACTACCATTCACAAATAATTACACTTCTTTAATTTTGAGAATAAAGCAATCATTTATATAAATCTATATTGAAATGTTAACTTGAAGAATTTATCAAAACTTTTAAAGTAGAATTAAATACCAACCATTCAAATTATACTGTAATGTCTAAATTACATCAATCCTAATTTAAATCACTTCATGACATTATTGCTATAAAGTAAGTCTTCAGCGAGTACCGGAAAAACCAAACATTTAAATTTTAATAATTTAAAATTAGAAAGTTACTTAACATCATTATCGAGTCAATTCCATCAAGGAAACTTATACAAATACTGAATACCTCATCACGGACAGTAAAATTTACGTTGTTGATCGGTTTCAAATAATAATATGAATGGACTCCACATTGATGTACAAAGATTTCCAGTGTTGGAAACAAGTTTAGGTATAAGTCTGTAAATATTTATTTTTAGTTTAATTTAAATTGAATTTGCTAAGACAATTGATAAAAGGGCAGTGCTTTTGGTAGAAAAACAATGTACTTCGCTCTTTGCTCTAATATACTAAAAAGATACAGAATTTTTTTTTCGAGAACTTATTAGCAGCGAATAGGCGAGCCGCAGGCGAGCCTTCTCGCCCCGCAGGGGCGACCTTCCAAAGCGGAAAAACGTTCTACGTCATATAGGCTAAGTGGTTTTCCGCTAAATTATCGATAAATTGGTCTAAATTATTAATTAAAAATCGATTAGAACCGTTGCGCCTCTGTGTTCTTTGTTGGATTTTTGTTCGATTTTTAAAAATAAACGTCAACATTTTTTGTCGCACGCCTTCGCATCTCTCTCGGTCGCACGTCGAACGAGGCAGACGGAGAACGCGGCCGGTCGATTCACGATTCGAAAAATTTTCCAAAATAAATTAAATTATTACGACGTTTGACGTTTGCGAAGGATTCGACACTTTTTGGGGTAATTTCGATTGGGCGGGGGTGCATTTTTAGGGAGCGCGAGGGATACGTACGTGAGCGGCAGAGTCCGACGAATCCGTACGTACCCCCGACGAGAGGCATCGAGCAAAATTTACGCCGAAATTTTGCGAGGAAAGATCGAATTTTGTTTGACGTTTGACAAGGGTTCGGCATCTTTCGGGGTAAATGCGCTCGGGGTGGGCCGAAGGTGGATTTTCGAGGGGCGCGAGGGGTACGTAGGTGATTGTCAGAGTCCGACCAGTCCGTACGTACCCGAGACGAGAGGCATCGAGCAAAATTTACCCCGAAATTTTGCAAGGAAAGGTCGAATTTTGTTTGACGTCTGACGAGTGCCCATTAAATTTCAAAGCGGGCCAGAGAGAGGAATTTTCAAAAAATTACATTTTTAAGGAAAATTTTGCAAATGTGAGGCTACGAATGGCTTTGGAGGACCGAGCCGCATCTGTTCGATCTAATTTTGTCGCCCGTGGTAAAGTAGGAGGGAAAATATGAGCAATCAAAGTTGAACGTTTTGCAAAATTTTTACATTTACCTTCTTAAATTGCAATCTGTCGTGGTCGAGAAAGATTTTCAAGACATGCCGCCCATGTGGAAGAATCGGATAAATAAAATAGTCGTGACTCTTTCAAACAATTTAAATGACAGTGGTTAATGGAACTTGACGTTTATAAAGAGAAATGAATGACAAAAAGATCAGCAGACATCACATTCGAGACAGCAGCACATCGGGACCTTTGGAGAAACTCATAATTTGGGAAATTTGACGATTGTTTGTCGAATTTCAATAATAAGAAGGTGTCGTAGCGAAATGAATTATAGCTTAAAAGACGTGGATTGTCGAACTCTACCTATATGTAAAGGACAATTTTCAAAAAGTTAAGTTTCCACGAAATGAAAAAAGTGTAAATTGACGGGGACAAAATTGTCGTTAAAAAATTCTTGCGTAGGTACGTTTAATTTCTATTGGTCCATACGTGTACAAACCCATTTTGAAGTATTGAAAACAAGCTGGAAATAGTATTTGTTGTTCAATCTTTAGGAAAAATTTGGGAAAAGTTACGAAAAAAAAGAATACATAGGAGGACAATGTAAAAAGATGTTCTTTTTACATTTTGGAAAGATAAATTTTCTGAACGCACCATCCCAAAAACCACCACAAGCACGAAATGGAATCACAATTTTTGCTAACAGATCATGTTAAATAAACAATCAAACAATATTGTAGCAAGATCAAATTTGATTTAAAATCTTTGTCAAAAGTCTATTCAGATGATGGTGCTTTTAAAATTTAAAAATTCGCAAAAATAAAGTAGCTGGAAGAAAAAATACCCTTACGTCCTAGCAGAAAAGCTGGTGATTTTCGTGATTTTTGTTCGTTCGCATATTAAAATTATGTTGAATCGTCCAATAAGAACGTAGCTGGCTGGAAAAAATAATATAAAAGTGACATTTTTCTCAAATTTTAGTTAATTCCAGGAGTTCGTTCCAACAGTTGATCCAGTGAAGTGATCGTATCGTCTTGAAAAGTTTTAATGTGTGAATTTAAAAACAGTTGTTTCAGTAAATCAATCAAAAATAAACAAATGCTGTCTGTTTGGTAGGATTAGAAAGGTATCTTCTATTATTAGCTATTACCAGGTGGTCAAAGAATTAATTCTGCACGCTGCTGTCACCAATTAACCAGATTGCAGCAAGCGATTCAAAAAACGGTCAGAATTGTTCATGACATCATGACAACGCCAGACCACACGTATCTTTGGTAGCTCGAAAAAATCTGGAAGAGCTTGGCTGGAAAGTTTTGATGCATCCACCGTATAGCCCGGACCTTACACCATCAGACTATCATTTGTTTTAGTCTCTTTAGA
Organism: Lycocerus yunnanus; assembly: GCA_036346125.1. Classification (NCBI taxonomy): domain Eukaryota; kingdom Metazoa; phylum Arthropoda; class Insecta; order Coleoptera; family Cantharidae; genus Lycocerus; species Lycocerus yunnanus. The sequence goes on along the minus strand of JARFIX010000005.1, from coordinate 3,657,670 downwards.
ATTCCCTTAATGGTGTAAAGTTGGCTTCAAAAGATGTGGCTTCCGATAAACCACGGAAGTTCTATAGTGATAGAATAATGGTTTTGCCCGAAAAGTGGCGAAAGGTTGCTGAACAAAATGGAGCATTATTGTTTTAATTAAACAATTTCGAAACAGAAAAATTTGGTATTTGAAAAACACGAAATATGGTTTTTTTATTTTTTTTGTTGTAAAATTTTTAATTTAACTTACTTGTAACTCGGTAGGTAATCGTAGACATGTTGTTTTTGTATTACTGCTGCCGAATAATTTAGGTTAAAGTTTATTTGTTTGTTTTTTTTTTTGAATGACCAAGTCGAACAACATTTCTCAATAATTATTTTTGCTTATTGTACGTCAGTTATACATTGGAGATGATTAAAAATGTTAAGTTAGTAAAACTTGATTTTATTCACTTTGTGTAAGGACTGCGTCAATCTGAATTCAAATAAGTATTTGTATGTGCTTGGAAGTGTCTACCGTATGTCAGAAATATTCATTTTATTTTAAATCAAATCAAGTCATTAAAAATTTAGTTCATACATTTTTTCTTTTTTATTTCGAAATCAATTTCAAAATTGACGCCTGGCAGATTTAAAGTAAAACGATTATTTGTTTTGCATCCAACGACATTTATTTCAATTATATTTACAATTTATAAACTCGTTTCACTACAATACATCTGCATTTATAACATTAAAATCACACATTTTATTATAAAATTATTTTTCCTTGCAACATCGAAGTTTATTTAATTATAAAATAGTCTCATTAAGAGATCTACCGATTTGGAGCAATGTAGAAAATAAAATCATTACATTTCAAAATATTAGATTTTATCTCCGCAAACTAGAGAAGTTCTCCATAGAAATAAAAATATACAATTTATTATATAATTAATTCTTGCACTTAATAATTTATTAATTCTAACTATCGAATTAGTTTGGGCAACGTAAGTATATTCATTCATTACGTCCACGATACTATGTTAAAAGTTCAAATATGAAGTAAAATGACTTTCTTACAATTTAAGAGTAATAAATTAAAAGTTATGCATTCCTAATATTAGATTTTTGTCGAATTGCTAAAGATATGAATCAGCATAAACTGAATATATGAAAATCAGAATAAATAGAAATACAAATTTAAAAAAATTTGTAAGACATAACTAATTCACAAATATATCTTTGACATTCAATATCACATGTCAACTGTTAAAATAGGACTAATAAATAGAAATCTATTCGACAATTTTAGAGCCAAAAAAAATTATATGACTATTGCAGATGTACACAGTTATCTTGAACAATAGAAAATCAAAATCAACATTCAAAATTAGAACCAACCAAATGGTAATTAAACGATAGAGTTTGCACAAGTTGCACTTATCATAAGTTCCAATAGTTCGAATGAACTCAAGCAAGTTGCCATCGATAATTCGATAATATGCACAGTCCACTTATTTCTGAAAAATTTGCCCTCGCTTCGCGTCGTGCAAATTTTCGTCGTAATAAGCTGTCGTCATTTTAGCCAGAATTATCGGCAACTTGCATGCCTTAATCATACTATTGACAATTTACTAGTGAATTATATTGACAATTCCACTAGTGGTTCAAGTGACAATTTATATATAAATACAAAACTTTGCGAATGACAAAAGTTTGTTTACTGGTTGTAATGAAATGAAATCATGTGCAGCTCAATTTTTAAATTATAATTTTTGAAAATAAATTTGTGAATTGAATAGTCTCGAATAATTCGTAGTCAAGTTTATAGATTATTTTGAGGTGGTATCATCATGTTCATTGCGTTTGAATAGCACTCGTGCTAACGCACTCGTGCTATTTGTACACAAGCGCAATAAATATTCGTGTACCACCTCAAAAATAATCGACATAACTTTGACTACTTGTATTATAAATAATAATACACTTTACGGAATTCAATCGAGAAAAATTATAAAATTGTCTTATAATTTTACGCATTAGCTTAATTATTAAAAAAATACTTATTAGTATTACATTCAGATTCAATTAATTTTTTGAAATTTAAATGGAAGAATGTGTATAAGGTACTGAATACGAATAGACTCAGTTTCAAAATACCATTGCTAGGATAAAAATATTCAACAAAAGAATAATTTAAAATATTTAAATTTTATTTCAGCATGATAATTAAATGTATAGTAGGAATATAACTTTAAATATGGTAATTGTCCTTATTAGCATTGAACTCACGTACAAAAAGGTAACAAAACTTTTCGTATAGCTACCAATTAAATTTGTTACTTTTCAGTTTTATTAAAAAAAGTTTTAACCACATCTTTTCATTACAGATTACAATAAAGTACCATTAAGAAACATGTAGCAAACAAAATGGAATACATTTTAAGATATCAAAATCGTAAATAATTTTACATAAAACTTTTAATTCACTTACATATCTTAAAAGTAATTACGTCACCTAAGGCGTATGGATGATAAAATATATAAATATGTTTAAAATTATTATTTTATTTTATATGGAAAATTTATAATTACTAATTTATAAATTAGTAATGTTCTAGTTTTCCGGCAACGCCAGCAGAAATGCGTATTTCGAACTTATTGTATTTGTTAACTTGAAATGAGATATAAATATATTGGTTAGTGTTTGACCTTTTACTCCAATATTATTGTTTTGCTTATCAATAAAGCGTATTTTTTTCAAAATAAATATCAACAATGCCAAAAAAATATCCAATTAAAATGTAATAAGTCAAACAAACATATACAAACAGTCACTCAATAAATCGATTGAATACAAGATTTCAGAAGTATCAAAATGAATTTGTCAAAGCATTAAGCAAATGTAAAAGGACATCAAAGTAATAAAAAAATGTATAAAAAAATAATTAAATTTTGCATTTCAAATAAGTTTCAGAACGCAATTTTATATGATTTTGTGGAAAATGTTATTACAGCATATGGTATAAAATAAAACTCAAACTACTTCCATAAGATAAACTGAAAATATAATCGACTATTTTCTAGAAAAAACATTAAAACTTCGCTAACTTTAAAATGTTCCTTTTAAACAATTTGAGTGAGTTGTAAAACTATTTACATGGTTTTTGTACATTTCTAAACTAATAAATTTTGTTAATTTTCATTTAAAAAAAATTAGTGCTTTTTAATTTCAGAAAACATCATACATCAAGTTTTTTTATTTAGGAAAGTCATTAAATTCAGCAGTATTTACATAAAAATCGTGCAATGTTAGAATATTTGTAAAAAGATGACTTTATTATGAAAATAAGAAAGCAACTTTGGTTCAAAAGTTTACTACTTGGATCTTACAAAATAAAAAACAGATCATAACTGCTTTGAATTTTCACTTTCTTTAGATAAGCATGAGTTCCTTTTTGCTGACCAGTTTATAACAGCATTTCTCAAACTTTTATTTGAATTTCAGAAACTGATAACATGATGAAAAATTTACCTAGAGTTTTCTACCTTTTTACCGTTCTTTACCTGCTCTAAAGCTCGGTTTCTGTGATTTTAGAACCCTCCGTCTTCTCCGCTCCTGTAAGCCAGCAATCGTTTCTCTGAGTTGTTACAAAATTTACATATTTATCTATACCTTCAAAACATAATAATATCTGTCCAAGCAGAAAATAGGGATAATATTACTACTACCAGAAGATCTTGAATTAGGAATTTCAACTTAGCAGCTGACTTACTTAAACGTAATGCCAAAGCCTTCTTTCTTTTCTATAGATATTTTTTTTATTTTAATATTACGGTTTTATATTATTACCTTTAATAATTGCTTTAACTATTTAACTGAACTATTTTAAATTAATTTAATCTTTTATATTATAATTTGAATTACGTCTGACCTCAGCGAGATTAGCGAAACATTAGAAGAAGACAAAAATCGCAGTGGCGATGAAAAGTGGATACACTGTGATAATCCAAAAAAGAGAAAATCATGGGGACTACCTGGCCACGCTTCAACATCAACAGCAGAACAAAATATTAACGGGAAAAAATTCATGCTGTATATTTGGTGAGATCAGCTGGGTGTCGTGTATACTGAGTTGTTTAATCCAAGCAAAACCATTATTGGAGCTCTCTACCGAACACAATTGATAAGATTGAGCCCAGCTCTGTAGGAAAAACGCATTCATTACTACTTCAGACACGACAAAAGTATTCTCCTATACGATAATGCTCGTCCGCATCCTTCAGTTTCGGTCAAAACTATTTGCTCGTATTTTATACACTCGCTTCGCTAATGTCAAAAATACTCGTGACTAAAGAATCATTTATAAAACATGTAGGGTAAGGTAAGGTAATTTGGTGATAATTTTGAAAACTGCATTTTATAAACTTCTAAGGTTTTTAAATAATTTTAAGTTATCAGATATCTTTGATAGACATCTCAGACACCCCCCTTTGGAATTTATTTTGAATGTAATTTATCGGGCTTGCCACAACTGGAACTTGAAAAATGTTATTTGTATGTTATTTGGTGATAGGTTAGGTTATTTGGTGATAGTGGTTAGGTTATTTGGTGATATTAAAAAAAAACATTGTTTTCAGTACAAAAATAACAAAATGTTTATTTAAGATGTACTTTAGTAAAGTATTTACATTTTCAAAAATCTTCACAACATAAATCTGAAAACATAAAGCTGCAGTTTATTAAAATGTTTTTATTTTGTTTCAACGCATCTTACTCGAAAATCCTAATGTGGGATAAAAAATTTTCCTACAAAGTTGTTTATTTTTTATGCAAAATATGAATCTGCTAAAAAATTAAGGTGCCATTTAAAAACCAAAGTTGACCTTCAAATGACCTTGAAAAGGTCAATAAATTAAGAAAACAATTATGTCATATTCTGTCCCCTTCGCTATCATACAACTTTTGTTCGAAATATTTTTCATCTGACTTTTGGTTTTGAGATATTAATTGCTGGAAGTTTTAAAATTAACACCGGTATAATAAAATCCTCAGCAAACGTGAACTTTAAGTTCCCACTTGGCTAAGGTTATTACAACTACAAATCTAAATTATTTTTCAAAAACAAAGGTGAATTATAATGCCAAATCTATGGCGAATACACTCATATCAAATTATACGTAATTTTATTTGCACGAACTTGACAACAAAATTCGAATTCAGATACTGCGATTAACCCAAAAAATGTCATTTAATAATGAAGGTTAGGGGGATTTTGTTTTGTTTTGAGTAAACAAGCGCATCATCTGGCTGCCTCACATTTAACTATGAATGTAGACCATTTACTCTATATGCTAGAAAAAAATTGGACTATTTTGGCAATAGGATATTATGTGGTTAATTTTATAAAAACTATCACCAAATAACCTATATCACCAATTTACCTTACCTTACCCTATCATAATATACTATTATGACATATAATAAATTTTTGTATAATTGTCAATTTATGATATATCTGTGCATAAATGTATTTTACTGTACTCAAAATTTACGAATCTACGTGGATTTAAAAGTACAATAATTTAATATTTTTCGCTATTTATAAATAAATAGGAGTAATTCTGAATTAGAACAACAATGTAACAATTATTGTTAAAAGTAAACAAAGTAGGCATATGAAAAAATAAATGGCAAATAGAAATTCAGAATCAATTTATTTTCAATTAAACGAATTTTTATTGCAAACATTAATTTGGTTCGACTAACAAGCTTTACAATTTATTTTAATAAACATATCAGCAGCTTGATGTGATTGCTTGTTTTGAGTACCAAACATTCAGTTGCAAGTTATCTGCCATGGTGGAACGTTGCTTTGTACATATGTAATTTACATCATTTGGTTAATTTCTCCTCGTAAAATCTTTAAGTTGCCTTCAATTACAATAATTAATAAAACTTAATGTTGATAACCTTAACAGGAGCAAACACATGAAAATATTAATTCAATTATTTTTTATATTGCAGTACAATTAAAATTTAGGTAAAAATTAGTAAGTACTTAAAAAGATTTTTTAAATTTATTAATCTAACTATAAATTATTTAAAACACAATCCACCCTGTAATACCTTTGTCTGAAACGCAATGTAAATATATAAAATGTGTCAAGATTGTTACATTTTTAATTTATGATAGTTTGATTTTGTTGCAAGAAAAATCATAAAAATGAGACTGTTTAACATATTCGGTGTATAAGTTAGTTTCGTAAAGAGCTTCGGTAAGAAAAAATTTGTTTAAAATAACTTAAAGAAAATAGTATTAATAAATATTTTTTTTTCATATTTAACTAAGAAATTCAAATTTAGTTTAAAGTATGAAATTTTACCGAATATTCAGGTATAAACTGTATGGATTGGTTACACTCGTAACAACTATAAAAGATGTATTTGAAAAATTTTGAAGTAAAATAAACCTGATATAGATTTACTACTTTCTATTAAATTTACGAAATTACTACTTATTGATATAGATCAAAATAATTAGTGCTTTATCAATTTTTAGAAAACAACATATGTAGTATGTACTAAGTTTTTTTTATTAATAGAAGTCATTTAATTCAGAATATTTACATGAAAATCCTGCAATGTTAGGATATTTGTAAAAAGATAATTTATTATGAAAATTACAAAACAACTTTGGTTCAAAACTTTTCTACTTGAATTTTGAACAAAAACAAACAGATCATAAAGGCCTAGAATTTTTAATTTGTTTAAATAAGCCACGAGTTTTTTTTAGACTAACAATTTATCTTCTTTTTTTTTGAATTCTTCTTTGAGTTCTTCTGCTCTCTCCTCAACAGCTCGGATTTGGGATTTTAGAACCCTCCTCCTGCTGCAAGCCAGCTCAGATCAGTATTCTTCGTTTACGCAAGTGAAGATATTGAAAAATATTATTATAGAAACCATAGCAATACAAAAATATTGCAGATAAAGAAATAAAGTTTATCAAAGTGTACAAAAAGGTTTATAATAGTAAATTCGATTAATAAAAAAAAAATCTCTTGTTTTCGCCTTGGTACTGTAGAGGATGCGTATTTAAATCCTCACACGTTATTAATTAAAAGGTTGCGTCGGTGTTTGAATAACTATTTTTATTTAACGATTATATTTACAAATTTAATGGTTGGTTTTATTTGGAACAAAATAAGATTACTAATCATTACTCGAATAAGGTATGTCGTTGTTTTTCGTACCGTCTGATATAATAAACAATAACCTCATGGTTACTGGTTACCATATCAATTTGTGTACCTTCTTTAGAGCTCCCTGATCTCTACATTTATTCTTAAACAGGCTGTGGCGTTGGCCGCCACAGTACCTATCTCACTTTACAACATTTTTGGCGAGGGGTCAACCGCTATAGGAAATCGTGTACAATTAACTTCACACTTCACGTAATTCATGATCATTCTTCATACTTCTTCGTACTTCATATAATTCAGCGGTAATTCACGGGATTTCACGTACTTCACCAGTAATTCATCGTACTTCATCAATAATTCACGGTACTTCACCTAATTCATCGATACTTCATTGTATTTCACGTACATCATTGGTATTTCAGAGACTTACCGAGATTCCAAAATTTGAGCAATGGGGGGTGTTCCGCCCCCCCCCCCCGATTCGAGCAGTTTATTTTTTATCAGAAGTAAACTGAAAATCTCCCGTTGCAGAGGCACTGGAAGGTGTTCCACACCCCAGATTAAGTACTTTATTTTAGGGTCAAGGGTCGGAATTTATAATTACCCAGTTTATAATTAATTGTCAAATTACGAATTAAACACATTTACTTGACCATAGTTAATTTTAATAAACTTGAGATATGCTTAAGTATTTAATTCACTTTTAATAAAAATAAATTATTTAAACCGGGGAGTCTGGGGGATGTGGAACACCCTCCAGTGCCTCTGCAACAGGAGATCTTCAGTTTACTTCTGATAAAAAGTAAACTACTTGGTTTGGGGATTCTGCAATGTTCTTTATTCCAAAATTTGTGCACTGGAGGGTGTTCCACCCCCAGACCCCCGGATTGAATAGTTTTTTTTTATCAGAAGTAAACTGAAGATCTCCGTTGCAGAGACACTGGAGAGTGTTCCACGCCCCCAGACCCCCCGGATCCAGTAGTTTATTTTTTATTAAAAGTAAATTGAAGATCTTCCGTTGCAGAGGCACTGGAGGATGATCCACGTGAAATACTTCATGTACTTCATGAGATGTGTACAAAAAACTTCACCAAGGGTTAACCCCTCGATTTTTGGCCATTTAAAGCATACACATAAAACGGACTCTTAATAGTACTATGCACATTTATAATCCTCATTAAATATTTTTAATTATTATAAATATACAGGGCGTCCGCGTGACCGTGAAGAACCTTTGAGGTAGTGATAAAGAACACTTTTCTAAGACTAATTTTTAAATACAATTTTTGTCCAAATCCAAACCCTTGGCGGGGTACCTCTCTTTAAAGCAATTTTTTAAATTTCTGATTTCAAACGGCCATAGATCCGATATTATTTATTTTTTAGACTTAATTGATTAAAACTTTTTTAAATATCACTATCACAGATCTACACTATCACACAATATCAAATATCACAGATAATTAACTTATCTACAAATTAAATTATTATTGTCTAGATACAACGTATTTCGAGTTATAAATTAAATTAAAGGAAAAAAATGTTAAAAAAATTTATTATTTTAACTTTTTTTGTGATCCCTGTATTTATTAAACGAAACGTCTTAAGAAAAAACTAATCCCAAATTGGATAGGGAATTTAACGAGCTACAACTTTGGTAAAATAAATTTTTTAAAACAAACCGTTTTTACAGAAATTCTGAAAATAATAAACAAGGTGTAGGTAAAAAAAATAAATTCATAAAGTTTATTTTAATAAATCAAAATCGCCTTCTTCATTTTCAGCACACAGGTGTGCTCTTTCCAAAAGGTGTTGCACGGTATTATTTTGGCGCGGTTTATTGACTCTACCCAAAATTTATTATAAAAGAACAAAGTGCTTTTTCCAAAAAAAAAGTACATAATACCACACAACAAAACGAATAATGGCTGTTTTGATATCTTTCTTCATCAGATCTCAAACAAAAAACTAAATAGTTATTTTTCATCGACTTTGTCGTCCGAAAACGAAGGTTTACAAGTATCAAGAGTATCATTATCCTCAAAAAATTATTAAAGGTCCGGAAGTTCTTTCCAATCTGCACCCCAACGCTTCTTTCACAGCGTATAACCAATAACCCCACTTTCCAGTTTTTTATAGCTTTATTAATGTAATCATTTTTCCTTTCTTTCTTCTCCACTTTTGTCGTGATTGGAAACTTCGCAAAGTAAAACTGATTCAGTATTGCGTTATGTTTTCAAATGTAAATGAAGAGCACACGGAATAACGATCATGGTTCAATTTTGCTGAAAAATAAACTATTGATGTCGTCTGATAGATGGTAATAGAAGGTATCTTTTAGTAAATATATATAATATAAAAATGATTCAAGTCCAGCATCAAAACATTTTAAAATATTAAAGTTTATAAAAAAACAATCAAAGTCCGTGCGTTTACATTTAATTTTGGCAAAATATAAAACTTGTGACCGAAGATCTTGCACCGAAAGATGTGTTCATTTAGTAACTGCAAATTAAAGCAGAAACTGGCAATCTCAAGTTTATCCTCTTTTAGCAAATCTTAGAAACGTTTAGCCTAAAAATTGTGAACTTTATGGTTTGTTATTTAGCCTTTGGTAGTTACTAAAACTGTACCAAAACTTCCAACTGTACATTTTGAGTACAAATCACTTTGAGAAGTGCCGACACTTTTAGAAATAGTTTCTGAAATAGCATGGCTTAAGTTCTAGATGTTTTTTTAGCTTGGTTGTTACAGATGTTCCATAGTTCTCTTTGGTAAGAGTTCGAATTCCCGGGTTTGAAAATACACTTTTTCTATAGAAGTGGCTTTACCAAACGAAAGAACAGAAAACTACAAGCTCTTTAAGATGAGGATCAAAGTTGTCGGACTGTTTAATTTTCGCGATATTACGCAATAATTTATGCATTGTATTAACGGTACGTGTGCTTGGATATGCACAAATCAACTATATGTATAGCGGAGCAGCGGTAGGAAGGAATCAGTCACTTTCTGACATCCGTCGGGACAACTTCCACATTTATTCGAGATGAATCGTCTTGGGGATGTTTTTAGTAAGTAAGCACTTATCAAAACCGCTTGTAGCGCCTGGAGGGTGCGCAAAGTGGGTTTTAATAAACGTAACTACGTCAAGAGGGCGGGGACGTCAGTGGGCAGGGTTACATTTTAAAAGAGCCAATGACAAAATTGGATTCCAAATTAATTTTTAAAGCCGTTTTTTCCTAAATTTGTGAACCAACCGCAAATTTTATTATTTTTATACTGTAATTAGACCCTCGTCTTTCATAATCCACTTTAAAAATGGTAAAAATCCCCATCTGGGAATTAAAACTGTCACCGTTCTCTTATATTTAAGTCACAATGTAAGTGTGCCACTATGACAGTAAAGAAAGCATGAAAACATTTTTGAGCCATTTATGCTCAATTTATTTATCTTTAGATATCTTTTAGATAATCTATCTTTAAATAAACTTTCTATCTGATAAATTAACGAAGTAGCCAATCAAATTTCTGATTGTTTTGTTTTGCTGCCGTGTAATTGGTTACTTTGTTAATTTATCTAATAGATAGAATATCTAAGAGATATTTCTAGGTAAAGAAATCGTGTATAAGTGGCTCACAAATATTTTTCATGTTTCTTTTTTGCAGTCATTCTGATTTAGTACTCTGTTTCTAACTCAAAGTTCTTTGAGAGGTTTTCATTTCTTTTTAATTTCATCATTACTCTTAAAACTCTTTCTGTTTTATATTCAAGACCCTAAAAAGCATCTCTACAAACTGGAATTTTAATTTTTTTAATAGTTATTATGGTATAGCTGATGAAAGTACTGTGAATTTTATGTTTAACTATATTTTCATTCCATTATTTCTATTTGGAAGTGCGAAATATACAAAAATCTTGTGCAGTTTCAAATTTATTTGAATAAAAAAGGTTATAAAAATTTTTCATAAGCCAGCTCTGCATACCAAATTCGCAGTTTTGTTTTTCATTCTGTTTTAATTTTCTGAGTTCCTTTTCTTGGTCGATTACTTTTTGTACTGGTACTGGTTTACTAGATAATAAGTAATTGCCATTATGCAAGCAAGGTCTGGTGATATCAATTCTGCCATCCAATTGATTACAATGCAATTATAGCATTTAGCACTTGAAGCAATGGGATTAATGTCGCGTTCTTTATCTCAACACATTTTTTAAGTTAGTAAATGTATACAATTTTATGGGATTTTGCAATTGAAAGTAAGCTGCAATGTTGCTTAATTAAGCGACAAATCTAATGATATATCATTATCATACATTGTATATGTTAATAATATAATTGTTTTATTAACTATGTTTAAAGAATGAATTTATAATTTCAAATACATTTTTTCCATACTTTAATTTTAAAAATCAATTATCAGTCCAAGTCTATCTCATGAGAATTTACAATTCGAAATTTAAATGATTATCTACAGTGACTAAAAAAAGTCTCCGTACGACACTATTCTAACAATTTAAATTACAATTACTCCGTTTTTTACCATTATTTTTGTTATGAAATATGATAAAATATAAATATTGACATTCATGCATTAGTTTTAAAAAAAATTTTTAAAAAATTTACTAAAATCCGTCTGTAAGCAAGAAAAATTTAAACAAACTGCCATAATCTGTCTATAAAAAGTCTCCGTACGATGATGCATATAGAAAATGTTTCCCTTTGTAGACGCACGATAAGCACTTTTATTTTTAAATTGCAACGTTTTACAATACATTGCAATGTTACTATTACATTACGCAATTAATTTTTTTAGGTTTTAGTTACGGTGACCGTGTTTCAAGGGCAATAACAAAATAAGCAAAGAAATTTTCTTCGAGGTGCGACAAACAATAATTAAATTGTATTGTGAAGGCATATCAATGCGCGAGATCGGGAAAATTATCGGAAACCTAATTTAAGTGTTCAATACATCATTAAAAATTATGAAAACAAAGGTTTCTTGAAAAGTAAGCCCTTTTCTGGACGCCCCAAGATACTAAATAATATTATGAATCGTGCTATTATATGCGAAGTGAAGAAAACCCCAGAATAAGTGCTACAAAATTGGGGATGAAGTACGTAATAAACTTTATATTAGTGTTTCGGACCAGACAATCAGAAATTTGCTCAGAAAAGACAATTTTAATGACCGGGTTGCTAGATGTAGCCTCTAATTTCAAAAGTTAATAAAAGTAAAAGATTCAAATTTGCAATAGAACACAGAAACAAAGAAAAAATAAAGAAAAAGATGAAAAAGTTCTGAAATTGAGTGATTTTTACAGACGAGAGTAAGTTTAATATTTTCGGTTCTGATGGAAGAAAAAATTGTGACGAAAATCAAACGAAGCGCTTAATATGAAAACGTTATTCCCACAGTAAAACATGGTGGTGGAAGTGTTTTATTTTGGTGTCTATTGCAGCGTCGGGTGTGGAAAATTATATTTTATTGATTCCATAATGGACAAGTGGGTATATTTAGATATTTTAAACACTAATTTAAAATACAGCCCAATCAATTAAGCTTTCTAAACAATTTTATCTTCCAACAAGACCAAGTTCGTATACATACGTCAATGATTGTTAAAGAATAGCTCCTTTATTATGTGCCCAAACAATTGCATTCACCCCCAAAGTCCCTACTTGAATCCCATCGAGCACCTGTGGGATGAATTAAACCGCAGAATTCGTAAACACGATATTACGAACAAAAATACTCTTAAGAGGGTATTACAGGAAGAATGGGACAAAATTGGGTCAGATATGACAACAAATTTAGTGGAGTCAATGCCAAGACGTGTGGGGGCAGTGATTAAAGCTAAAGGGTTTTGTACAAAATATTAAATATTAACATAAACATTTCTATGCCTATTTTTAAGTACCGTACGGAGACTTTTAGTAGATTTTTGTAGATAGATTATGGCAGTTTGTTTACATTTTTCTTTCTTACGAACGGATTTTCGTAAATTGTTTAAAAAATTTTTAAACTAATGCGTGAATGTACATATTTATATTTTATCGAATTTCATAAAAAAAATAATATTAAAAAACGGAGTAATTGTCATTTAAATTGCTAGAATGGTATCGTACGGAGACTTTTTTTAGTCACTGTACATACTTAGTATATCACACACTAAACATGTCATTTGAAATACGTAAGTTGGCAAAATTTACTAATTTATAAATTAAAATCATTAAATTCATTCTTAAAACATATCGCACGTTACTGAAAAAAATTGCGAATTATTCGCCAGCGTGGCCATACCGTCACTTATCAAATTGTTTGAATCTTGCCAATATCAGTCAATAGTAGGACGAATTATTCAATTATTTTATTTATAACAATTCTTTATTATTTTTTGTTTAGTTACGCGACAGATGATAATATCAAATCTTAAAATTTAATTAAAACAAGAAAATTAAATATTTTTAGTGTACCGATGTTGGGTAATATTTAAGGGAAAATCAGGAATTTGCATGAGTGTTATTTATTGAAAAGCGTTATGACGATTACTTTTTTCTTTATCAATTTATTTTGAATTAATATATTTTAATTTTTTTATATTTTGGAGTTTTTGGATGCATAGATACAACCTCGGTTGTTTACCCGTTCCCTCAAGGGTACTCCGACATTTTAATACCTCAAAAATGTTTCCAGCACTGGATGAGAGGTATCGATATTACACAGAGTTTTCGAAACTTGTATTTTAATGACTATATTATTCTAGGTGAACCATTAAATATTTAAAACAACATATTTACGTGTTTAACAAAGGAATAATGAAATGAATATAAAAAGCAATTACAACTAAGAAATAATTATTATTGGGCGAATTAAATTTTTTTAATATATTTATCTAACTATAAATCACTTAATACACAATACACGCGATAATACCTTTGATTGAAATGCAATGTACTCATATAAAATGTGTCAAGATTGTAAAATTTAATTTATAATTCTTTGATTTGCAAGAAGTAATTATAATAAAAATGAAGCTGTTTGTCATATTGGGTGTATTAGTTAGCTTCGTAAGGAGCTTTGGTAAGAAAACATATTTGTTCTTGAAAAACATGTAAATTTAATGGTACTTTTTTAGGACATAGAGAATGCAAAGAACCCACGCTGTTATATGATTCTTTGAAATGCATTCCGGTATTTACTTCCATTAATATTAATAATTGTCCTTCACAATATGATTGTTCACATATTGAACGAAGAGCTAATTCTCCGGAACAGAAGTGTTACTTTGAGAATAAATCATATAGTATTGGAGAATATGTAAATGAAGACCATACTTACGGTAACTGTGAAGTGGGTTGTAGGTGTGAAGATGGAAATCCCGAAACGAAGTAAGTTTTGTTTTGATATTCTACTTTAATTTAAAAAAATCTTAGTTCTAAGCCTAATTTTAACTGCGCCTTACTTCATTGTCCGGAATGGATGGGCCATCAACCGAAACCAGGATGCTACTTTAAATATGAATTAGGACAATGTTGCCAGTCTGGACAAATTTGTGGTAAGCTATAATGAGTTATAAAGGTAAATTAAGGTGAAGAATTGGTTCCACTGTTTTTAGATGACATTGGTGGTTGTAAAGTTAATGGTGAAATTATAGCGGTTGGCTTAAAATTTAACAATCCAACCGAGAAATGTTCTCAATGTGTTTGCAAAAGCGGCTTTAAAGGAAATTTTCCGTTCTGCAGAAAGCGAAAGTGTATTGAAGAAATTTATAATCAAAAAGCGGTACATAGTTTTTGTGCCCCATCCTATAGATCATATGATGATTGTTGTCCAACTTCTTGGATTTGCCGTAAGTTATTTAAATTTCTTCAACATAAGTTCATAATATCTATAAAAATTTGCAGCTGAAGAATCAGACCAAATTCTAGAAGCTCGTATACCCTCAAGTAAGTTAAAGTCATTTAAAATAAGCAACATTGCAAAATAATTTATTTTAGAACATAAATGCAAGTTTGGTAGCTCTTTGCTAAACATTGGAGATAAATTCTTAAGGACTGACGAAAGATTAGAGGTTTTCTGCGAATGTCGTATTCCACCATACTTGACTTGTATTCAAAATCGAGGCTAATATGAATGACATTACATGTCAAACCTTACATGTTAAGCTGTACCTTCTGCCCTAATAAATAACATTCTTAAGCAATAAAAAAAATTCTTACTTAATCAATATTATTTATGCCTGTTTTTTCACCAACATTGAATAACTATCTATTTGATAAATTACCAAAATAAGCAATGATATTTGTGATTTTTATATTTTGTTACTGCCTGATTATTATTTCGTTTATTTATCCAATAGATAGCCATCTAACAGATATCTTTAGGTAAAAGAATTGGGCATTAAGCACGTAAGGACCTTATACTAAGAAGAAATAAATCTTTAAATGAATGTGTTTACTAAATAAAAATTTTGAATTTAATATACAGCGTGACCCACAAAATCCCGGACAAACATGTTTTTCTCTTTAGCGAAAATCACTGAATTTTTCTGAAAGATAATCTAGTAATCCGATTTTAAGAACTATGGAGATCAGAAAACAAAAAATTAAACAATCAGTTTGTGAGTTACAAATGTCAAAAGTTGCGCCGCAATTTTATTTTTATTTGAAGCTGGAAATCGTCATCGTTGTTTATCGCCAGTACCCCAAGTCTGTCATGGTTTGGTGCGGTATTTGTGCTACCGCTAAAACACCATTATTTTTGTGGAAGAAGAAGTAAAAATTTAAGGAAATTTACCACCGGGATATTTTAGAGGCGGTAGTTCTTCCTTGGGCCCAATAGTACCTTGATGACCAACATTGGACCTTTCAACAAGACTCTGCACCTGCCCACAAGGCGAAAACTACCCAAGAGTGGTGCCTAATCAATTTTCCTGATTTTGTCAGTTCCGCTGAATAGTCCCCATATTCACCAGATCTCAACCTAATGGATTACGCTACATGGCCAATTTTTTATAATTTTTTTTGATTAATTAACAAACTACTAATAAGTGATTGTTATTAAACTATTTTTTTTAAATGTTTTGTTGTTTTCATTTATCTTTTCTTTCGATGTAGCAAATGTTCTTTATTTAATTTCATACACAAATTAAATGTTTTGATGTTCATCTTCACATTATCTAGACCTATATAATGTGAGAAATAGACATTCTAACCTTCAGATTGACTACTGCATCAGGAATTTTGCAGATTGCCAAAAAAATGTAGTAAATTTGCAGATCACATAAATTTGTTGTTATTTTGCATAATGTCTGGTGAATTGGTCAATTTGCATAATACCTAGTCATTCCGCACATTACTGGATTTTCTACATTGCTGGTAACATATAAACTTGTAAATAAACTCGAAATAAAACATATAACGATCTGAAATACCTTTAAATTCTACTTGTTCTTTCTGTTCACTGTATGCCCGGGAGCACTTTAATATTTATACTAAAGAAAAATTTAAATTATATGACTGAGTTGTGAACAGACTTTTAGATAACATTTATTTTGAAAAATATAGTCTACCAACTAGAAAATAGCTCGATAAACGCCAAATTATTGACTTCGCTATTGTATTACAAAATTGATAGTTTTACCGAAATATCTTTTTAACTACTTTTTCTTGTAACAAATTTTTTTACATATCGAAAGAACGTCTCTTTCTGATTCTTTTAGTCTAAATTTTAATTTACGATCTCTTTTTTTAGTTCGGTAATTTTGAACAAACATCCTGAACAAATATCAACTTTTTTATAAATTTTTTGCTTAGTTCTATTATTTTAATTCTGACGTTTCTAAAATTTGTCTTCACTTTTTGAAATTATGACATCATATTTTAAAATCCTTTTCTTTCCAAACCCGTAACTTAAATTTCTCAATGACCTGTATTTTGCTGTGCGTTAATTTAACATTTCCCTACATATTCGACACCTCAATTGTGAGAACCAATCATAGTACAGTCAATAGACATTCTAAACTTGTAGACTTGTAACAAGTAAAACTTGTAGAGTGGCATGTCCTTACCATCATACAAACAAGGAGAGACCGGCAACTTCCCCTCACTGAATTGATTCATTTTTATTGTGCCTGTAGGTCTTGTATTGGACTTCAACAGGTGCAAGTGTAAAGGCACGTTTCTTTGCTAATTTTGGAAAAATTGAATTTGAATATTTATATATTACTGATGAGCTGCATAAAAATTAACATAAATTTGGTAAGTTGTAATTGCGTAAGATTACAAAAAAACAAGAACATATACGAAGGGTACTGGGATCGCATCCAGCTCCTGCCAATTTTTTTTTATTTATTTGATTATTAATTCCCTCCACCGAGTATAATTTATGTCATCATTCTCAAGAAAACCAAAGCGCTATAATAAACCCTACACATAACTCTACACATAATCTTCTACACATAATCTGTAAACATTGAATATTTTACCTTTCAGTAGTGAGGCACTGGAGGGTGTTCCACACCTCCCAGACTCCCCGGTTTGTTCAGTTTATTTTTTATTTGAAATAAATTGAAGACATCAGCATAACCGATCTAGAACAAATCTCTAGAAAAACTAATTAATCTTAACTTTAACCAGTCACACTTAAGTAACTAATACTCTAATTAGCCCAAATTATAAATCAAAATTGTCGAGACCGGGGGGTCTGGGGGTGTGGAGCACCCCCCAGGCACACTCAAACTGTGATAGATAATTTGCAAACTTATGGTTATTAGTATTAAGCAATAATGGTAAAAGTTTTTAGCAAAAAAAAATATAAAGCAGTGACCAAGAATCGGGGGGGGGGGAGGGATTATAAATTCCCCAGTATAATATGTCATCGTTTTCAAAAAAAACAAAACGCTATAATAAACCCTACTCATAATCTGTAAATATTGAATGTTTTACCTTTCAGCAGTGAGGCACTGGAGGGTGTTCCACACCCCCAGACCCCCCGGTTTGTGCATTTTATATTTTAACCGATCTAGAAAAAATCTCTAGAAATACTAATTAATCCTAACTTTAACAAGTCACACTCAAGTAACTAATATCCCAATAAGCCAAAGTTGTAGAGACCGGGGTCTGGGGTGTGGAACACCCTCCAGTGCCTCACTGCTAAAAAGTAAAACATTCAATGTTTACAGATTATGAGTTGAGTTTATTATAGCGCTTTGGTTTTTTTGAGAACGACGACATATACGGGGAGGAGGGAATTAATAATCAAATAAATAAAAAAAATTGGTAAGAGCTGGATGCAATCCCAGTACCTTTCGATATGGTAGAGTAAGCGGTGAGTTTTTTTATGTGGTATCCCAAGTAGGTCTAATCTACAACTTGGTCTTAACTTGTCTTATAGTTCCTTTAGATGCCCTAGATGGCCCAGGTTAACCAATATCAGCATTTCTTTGAGAAAATTTACTCCGCCTTACTTAGCTGTAACTCATGAAAAAAGTTTTAAATAAAAGTTGAAGGCAATTCTGCTTCCTTCAATTTTTCTAATAACTATTTTTAGACTACATAACTGCGGAGATAAAATATAATATATACGAAAAACTGCTTTTGAGTACCCTTTTAGCAAGATGGTGGCACGAGAGGCGTCCTCTTAAGGACGCAAACTTGGTATGATGATCAAAACATGGGACTCTACAGGCTCTACTTTCCAAATTAGAACTTTTCCTGACCTTTTTCAAGGTAAGCCCTAATTTATGTCTCAATTGACTGGACTATCAGACGCAAGTCAAATTTTGACATAACTCTTGCCCTTTTACTCCTAAATTTACATTTCCGTTCTTAAATGTTTTTATTTTTGAAAAGCAGAAAATCTTCAAAAAAAAAAGTACTTTTCACAGATCAACTTTGCAATATTGTCTGTCCTGTTGACTGCATGTAACCTCGGGTTTGTTTTGGTCAACATTATAAATTTTGACGTTTACGATTTAATTGTTTTGTCAGTTTGTCTTTGTCCATTTAATTAATATTTTGTCAATTTTGCACTTTTATTCATAGCAACCGATAAGAACTTGCACTTTGCTTATCATGCTTGTATCTTTAGTTCATGCAGATATGGTTTTATTCACCTTCCATGCAATTGTACCATGTGAATATGATTCAGTTGGTCTCAAATCCTGATAGTGTCTGGATCGCCACGCCACTCTTATGGTGTTAAAGTTTTGTGACTTACAATTTGGTTTGTAATAGCCATTTTGTGTTGTTCGATTACTGAAAGAGGTTGGGATGATTTGTAAAGTTTGAAATAACCGGCTTGGTCATTTGATACGGTGCTACGCATGGGAGTTTTGTTGGTAGTTGGTTTTGGATAATATTACCTTAATCAAAAGAGATCATTCACATTTCTATAAAACACGTACCGCTTTGGTATTGTACGTTAGAAACGCTACAACATTTCTGGTTAGTCAAGGAAAATTAAAAGTGCATCTTCCTTCAACCTGCCTGCCCATTTTTCGTAGTGAATGGCGACTTTCCATCTCGAGTCGCATCGTGCTTTTCGTACGTTAAATTAAGTTTGTCGCCATCCTTATTTTGTTAGTGGTAGTGCTAAGCGTTTACCACACTAGATCTTGTGCCTTTTAGCACTATTCACCTTGCAGATGAACATTTATTTGCTTCCACGCTATTACCGAAATCCAGCAACTGAGTTCTGAACCATCATTTATGTCAGCACATTTTGTTTACACCATTTAGTGCTGCGCCTCATAGAAGTTCTTTGTTATTTTTAAATTCAAGAAAATCATTAAAATTGTTGTTTAAATTTAATGAGTCATTTTCAGTTAACGTATCGCTACATTTTAATTACAGTATAATTTTAAAACTTGGCCCGATTGGCTCATTTATAGAGAATTGAGCTTTTTATACGTTTATATAGTAAATTTTTTTTTTTGTGTAGTTAATTTCTTTTAAGAGTATTGGACTTCAACAGGTGCAAGTGTAAGGCACGTTTCTTTGCTAATTTTGGAAAAATTGAATTTGAATATTTATATATTACTGATGAGCTGCATAAAAATTAACATAAATTTGGTAAGTTGTAATTGCGTAAGATTACAAAAAAACAAAACATATACGAAGGGTACTGGGATCGCATCCAGCTCCTGCCAATTTTTTTTATTTATTTGATTATTAATTCCCTCCACCGAGTATAATTTATGTCATCATTCTCAAGAAAACCAAAGCGCTATAATAAACCCTACACATAATTCTACACATAATCTGTAAACATTGAATATTTTACCTTTTAGTAGTGAGGCACTGGAGGGTGTTCCACACCCCAGACTCCCCGGTTTGTTCAGTTTATTTTTTATTTGAAATAAATTGAAGACATCAGCATAACCGATCTAGAACAAATCTCTAGAAAAACTAATTAATCCTAACTTTAACCAGTCACACTTAAGTAACTAATACTCTAATTATCCCAAATTACAAACCAAAATTGTCGAGACCGGGGGGTCTGGGGGGTGTGGAGCACCCCCCAGTCACACTCAAACTGTGATAGATATATTTGCAAACTTATGGTTATTAGTATTAAGCGATAATGGTAAAAGCTTTAGCACAAAAATATAAAGCAGTAATCAAGAATCGGGGGATTATGAATTTCCAGTATAATATGTCATCGTTCTCAAAAAAAAACAAAACGCTATAATAAACCCTACTCATAATCTGTAAATATTGAATGTTTTACTTTTCAGCAGTGAGGCACTATAGGTGTTCCACACCCCAGACCCCACGGTTTGTGCAGTTTATTTTTAACCGATTTAGAAAAATCTCTAAAAATACTAATTAATCCTAACTTTAACAAGTCACACTCAAGTAACTAATATCCCAATAAGCCAAAGTTGTAGAAACTGGGGTCTGGGGTGTGGAACACCCTGGTAGAGTAAGCGGTGAGTTTTTTATGTGGTATTCCAAGTAGGTCTACTATACAACTTGGTCTTAACTTGTCTTATAGTTCTTTAGATGCTCTAGATGGCCCAGGTTGACCAATATCAGCATTTCTTTGAGAAAATTTACTCCGCCTTACTTAGCTGTAACTCATGAAAAAAGTTTTAAATAAAAGTTGAAGGCAATTCTGCTTCCTTCAATTTTTCTAATAACTATTTTTAGACTACATAACTGCGGAGATAAAATATATACGAAAAACTGCTTTTGAGTACCCTTTTAGCAAGATGGTGGCACGAGAGGCGTCCTCTTAAGGACGCAAACTTGGTATGATGATCAAAACATGGGACTCTACAGGCTCTACTTTCCAAATTAGAACTTTTCCTGACCTTTTTCAAGGTAAGCCCTAATTTATGTCTCAATTGACTGGACTATCAGACGCAAGTCAAATTTTGACCTAACTCTTGCTCTTTTACTCCTAAATTTACATTTCCGTTCTTAAATGTTTTTATTTTTGAAAAGCAGAAAATCTTCAAAAGAAAAAGCACTTTTCACAGATCAACTTTGCAATATTGTCTGTCCTGTTGACTGCATGTAACCTCGGGTTTGTTTTGGTCAACATTATAAATTTTGTACGTTTACGATTTAATTGTTTTGTTAATCCGTCTTTGTCCATTTAATTAATATTTTGTCAATTTCGCACTTTTATTCATAGCAACCGATAAGAACTTGCACTTTGCTTATCATGCTTGTATCCTTAGTTCATGCAGATTTGGTTTTTATTCACCTCCCATGCAATTGTACCATGTGAATATGATTCAGTTGGTTTCAAATCCTGATAGTGTCTGAATCGCCGCGCCACTCTTATGGTGTTAAAGTTTTGTGACTTAGAATTTAGTTTGTAATAGCCATTTTGTGTTGTGCTATTATTGAAAGTGGGTTGGGATGATTTGTAAAGTTTGGAAATTTGATTTTTGATTTCAGGTTTTCCGGTTTATTCTGAAAGCTAAATTTACTTAAATTATGTTGCAATGTTTGAATGAACTCAGTTTTAGATTAAAATTTGTAATTTGCATCATTTTAAGTTATAATTTTAATTAATAAATTTCCCGATTACGGCCCTGCCGTCATATAAACTTTATTTTTAAGTTTTCAAAAAGACACCAACCAACAATAGGACCATGCCTGTTGCTACCGTATGTTGGTATTTATTAAAATATCTTTTCCTTAAGGCTGTTTTACAGCGAAATTTCAAACTAAAAACATTCTATGTTTTAAGGTTCACGGAATTGCAAAATACAACTTTATTTTTTAATATTTTTTAGTGAGTTAAATGCCAATTTGACGAAAAAACTTTCGCGTAACGTAGTTACATATTTTTTGCAATTTATTTCATTTGGAATACACGAAAATGAGCTATAATGTTGGACAAATATGTTACTTTTTATAATATTTTTTTGGGCATTTGAAAAGTTACAAAATTTTTAAAACTAATTAACTACCCTAGGGGTATAATTTAGAAAAGTATTGCTAAAACTTTTGTTGCGTTATGGTGAATATTATATACACTAAACCGCAAAATACTCAATTTACTAGTCGGGTGAGAACAGCCTTAAGCCTTTCCATCCAAAACCTCAAATGCACTGTACGGTATCATTTAATACTTTGCCATTTTGTTGCCTAGCCGCTTTCATATATTTAGCGATGCTAAGTTGAAGAAGCCCAATCAATCTGACTAAAATATGGCATCCCCTGTCAGCCAAAATGCATATAAGCGGCGTTTTGCCAAAATTGAGAAGTTTTGTCTTTACCTTCGAGGGAGTCCTATCAGTACTTTTGCTAAGAGCGTATATTTTTAGTTTTTATCTAAACTTACTTGAAGCCGTACTTATAAGTGAATATATCTGAAACTCTATCCTTTTCTGTGGAGTATGATTTGTAAATTGGAAAGAGATCCGGATACCTGAATAACGACAATTTTAGTAAAAAGTATCAACCTTAAGCAATAACGCCTAGTGCTATATATGGTATTGTAAGCGAAATTATCGGATCAGAAACTAAAGTTCAACTTTGGTATTGTATGTGTAATAATAGTTAATTATCACAAATTATTAGACACAACAACTTATTGGAAACTAAAATTTTTATATTTAAATAAGTGCTACATTTAAATTACTTCAACAGTAAAACTTCGATTTATTGTTTGATTAATACAAAATAAATTGTGTACCTGCTAACCATTGTTTGCCGCTATACCTAGGTGCTTATTATTATTTCCTCATATCACCTGGACAACACCACCCGTCAAGTGCATGAACTAATAACCAATTTTTGCTTAACGGTAAGCAGCTTAATTGTTTATTAGTGAGACTGAACATTTACCACTAAGCTGGTCTGCTGTTATCATTTATGTTTTGTTTGTTTTTACATTTAAGGTTAGGTTTATTTTTGTAAATATAATTATTAAATAATTTTTTTTTTATTATGACGTATTAATTATCAATGTGTAAATCAACCTAGTCGATTGCATATTCCACGCCCGTTTCAGCTCTCCGATCGCTAGTCGGAGACACCTTAGTACCTTTTCAGCTTGTCACAAGAGTTTTTGAACTTGTAGCAAGTTAAGAAGCATTATTTGGGTAATCTTGACGTAAAATAAAACTGATATAAGTTTACCACTTTTTATTAAAATGTTTTTTTAATTTTTATATAAAAATATAGTACTTGATGAATTTCAGGAAACAAACATTTTAAGTTTTTTTATTTATGGAAGTCATTGGATTTAGGAATATTAACATGACAATCCTGCAATGTTAGGATTTTCTTGTTTATCATACTTTCAGTATATCACAGACTGAAAATTTGGTTTGAAATAAGTAATTTATTAATTTATAAATAAATTTAATCATTACATTTATTCTTATATGAAGTTCAGCTAATATTTTTTATAAAGTCCAAATTTAAAGCTTTTTCTAATTGCACGCTGGTAATAAATGGCGAATTATTCGCAAGCGTGGCCATACTGCTATGTGTCAAAATGTTTGAATCTTGTCAGTATCAATCAAGAGTAAAACGAATTATTCAGTTTTATTATAATAATTAATTATTATTTTTTGTTTAGTCACGCGACGGATATCAAAAAATAAAATCCTGTTTAAGTAGCGAACATTCAGTGTTGTAAGTTGGAATACATTTTTTGTAATTGGAAATCTAAGTTGACCATGTCTGATTTTCTTCGTAGTTGCTTGTTAAATAATATGTACTACATTATTTTTAATTCATTTCTTCACCGATTATTATGGAAGAGGTACATTAAAATTGTTTATCGATTGACCTTTGTCTAATAGCTTACAAAAATATTTACATCATATTTATTATAATTAATCTTTGATCTCGTTTTTTGAGAAAAACTCAATGGCGAAAATCGGAATTTGATATCTTGTTTTGTTTTCGAGCTACAGGCAAAAGTTTGAAAAAATGGTACCACTGTCCTCAGACACGTTTTTAAAGGCAATAAAATGAGCCTAAGAGATTTTAAATATCTGTGTTAACTTCCAGTTACAATAGGTATAAAATTTTGTTTTTTTTTAATAGGAACCATAGTTAAATATGACATTATTAAATAGCATTTTTTATATTTTTTAATAATATGAGCGGACTATTATTTTAGTCTCATCCCATTTTATTAAAAAATTTAATGAAAATAAAAACGACCAAAAAATTATATATTGTAATAAAATTTTAATCAATAACGAAAAAAAATTTAAACATTAACAAAGATTACAAAAATTTGCCTAATTAATTGGTTGTTTTTAATATATTTATTCAACTGTAATCACTTAAAACTTAATCCACGCGATATAGAGTGACCTTTATCTAATAGCTTGCAATAATATTTACATGATAGTAAGTTTTGATTATGTAAAAGATGGAAGTATAAAATGTGTTAAGATCGCTGAATTTAATTTATAATTGTTTAATTTTGCTGCAAGAAGTATCACAAAAATGTGGCTGTTTATCGTATTGGGTGTATTGGGTAGTCTTGGAAATGGCTTAGGTAAGAAAAAATTTTGTTCTAGATAAGCATGTAAAATATAATATAAAGGCTTATTTTGTAGGAGAGACCACTGAAAATGTGTAGGACCTGCACTATTATATAAATCCTTAAAATGCCCTCCAGTGTTTGCTTCCCCTGATGATCATTGTCCTTTAAAATATGATTGTTCACATATTGAAGAAAAAGCTAATTCTAAAGATTTAAAGTGTCACTTTGAAGGAAAAGCTTATAGTACTGGTGAATCTGTCGATAATGACGATATTTACGGTAACTGTAAAGTGGGTTGTACTTGTAGACCTGGAGATTCCGAAACGTGAGTAGTTTTATTTTTATATTGTACGTACTTGAATTAAAAAATTTCAGTTCTAAGCCTGATTTCAACTGCGCCATACTTGATTGTCCGGAATGGTTAGGCTACTACCCAGAACCAGGATGCGCCCTTAGGTATGAATTAGGAAAGTGTTGCAGCGCTGGAAAAATTTGTTGTAAGCTACATTGAGTTATAAATACATAGTAACCCAATAGTTTCCAATTTTTTTAGCTCCAATTGGTACTTGTGAAGTTAATGGTAAAACTGTATCGGTTGGATCAAGATTTGAAAATCCTACCGAAAAATGTTCTGAATGTGTTTGCCAAGAAGGTTTTAATGGAGAATTTAAGGAACCGTTCTGCAGAAAGCGAAAGTGTATTGAAGAAATTACTAATCAAGAACAGGTGTATGGTTTTTGTGCCCCATCTTACATATCACATGACGATTGTTGTCCATATACTTGGATTTGCCGTAAGTTTTGTAAATTTCTTCAGCATAAGTTTTAATACCCATAAACATTTCTAGCTGAAGAATCAGACCAAATTGAAAAAGCCAGTACGACCTCAGGTAAGTTAATTTCATTTAACGTAAGCAACATTCAATACTAATTCGTTTTAGAAAATAAATGCAAGTTTGGTAGCTCTTGCTCAACATTGAGATAAATTCTCAAAGACTAAAGGAAAAGGAGAGGCATCCTGCGAATGTCGCGTTCCACCATATGTGACTTGTATTCAAAATTATGATTATGGCTGGTGATAAGTGAATTTTGAAAATAAATATCATTCTTTAAATTTTTTTGAAACAAGTTTTATTATTAATAGACCTTGTATTGGAAATTTTCCCAGATACTTTTTTTAAAGGCTTTCTTGAATAATGATAATTATAATAAGTTCGATTATCGAATTTTCCAAGAAAACGGAAGAATGCGTGATTTGTTAAAATAGTAATTGGAAATAATAAATTAAAAATGATTACTAAGAAATATTCTTGTAAGGCTAAATCAGGCAAACCGATTAGTTTTCGTCATTAAATGTCGACTGTTTTGTTCACGTGCAGCTATTTGCCGTTTTTGATTAAAATTTGACTTTTTCTTTGGGCATTGTTAAACAAATTTGAGTTTTGTACAATAGATTATATTTTCTTATGAATAACAGAGGTATCTGGCATTGATCGGAAAACTATTTTGTTAGTGGAATTAATTTCTCGCGATGAAATTCTCTATACGTGCATATTTTTTTATAGATATAATTGACTAAAAATATGGGTAATCTTTTTGTTTATTTGCAAAATTAAATTCTCGAATGCTTTGCAAGAAGTGTTTTAATTCTGATCTAGTTTCTATAAGTACAGATTTCAAAGATTCTGGAGGAGGAGTAATGGAACTTTCTCATTATCAGAACATTTTTTTGGTGGTTTTTATTTCACTTTTTAGCACCACACACACTATATGAATTTTAAACATTGTTCCAATAGTAACTAAATTATCTGATGCATACGAATGTTGTAAATTATAGTTGAAAGTACATAAATTTCAATCTCTAACTTGTAAGGCTAAGGAAATTAAGTTTGAGTAAGTTGCTTTTGTTCTTTTGACCAGAAGTCGTAAGCTCCCCATCTTTTTGCTCTTTGTCAACTGTCTTTCAACTTGTGTTTGAAGTCTTTTATAGGGTTCGTATTCTGTTTCTTATTGCCTTTGAGCAACTAGTCTTTTATTTTTTGACTAGTAATTCGTTAATCCTAAAATTTGCAAGGTAACCCAAGAGTATTAAAAATTCTTGACGCGCGGTACGGAAATAATTGTTGCAGAAAAGTAAGCTAAAGCTTATCGACGTAGGCTGAATATAAAAAGCCAGACAAGAGAAATCGTCTGACAAAATTGCAAAAGTAATAAAGAAATCTCATTGATTGTATCATTAATTGATCTTATAACATTTGATTTCACGATCTCTGCTTTTAAGAAAATAGATCCCCAGGACCCTAAGGAGTAACTGTGTAGAATTTGGCTCAGATCGGTTTAGGAGTGAATAGATAATACAAATAAACAGATATACGGATACCTTGTAATATTATTATAAGATTTTCAATTTTAGCGCGCTTTCCAAAAAATTAATTTAACTTTAGTGTTATTTAAATTTGTATAATACTTTGTATAATCATGATAGCAAACAAGTTCAGGAACAGTATATTGAAGTTTAAAGAAATGGGCGGAAGACTGACATATAACGATTCATATGAAACCACAGAATACATCAATAATATGTGTCTTTGCACAAACGGAGGCAAAAAAGAAGAGGAAGATATGAGAATTTTCAAAAGAAAAGTATTGAGGAGGATAGTGGGATTAGTTCAAATCAATGAAGAGGAAACTAGACTATTGATGAATCATGAATCATGAGACCAACGGCGAAGATATCATACAAACAATTAAATCGTTTAGGATAAGGTGGATGGGACATGTGATGAGAAGCGGGGAAAACACCACTATTAAACGCATAACTAAATGGAGACCCATGGAAGACCGTACCAGAGGAAGACCCAAAGTAAGATGGTGGGATCAGGTTACAAAGAATCTGGAAAATATGAGGGTCGAGAACTGGCAGCAAAGAATTCAGTATAGGCAAACATGGAGAGAAGTGGTAATTGAATATGGGGACTAATCCACTCCAATAAACGGATTTGTAAAGTCTCCCTAGAGACTCGCTAAATTCCGACAGGAATGTTTTGCGTGTATTATTTATTATAATACTGTATACGCGATCTTGAGATGAATGGATATAATTTATTGATAAATTGGAAAAATTAATAAAATCTAGCGCCTTTCATCGTAACGGCCTCTACCACGACATCTATTATTGATATCAATAACTGACATACCGACAAACAAATTCTACTCAAACTGAATTTGACAATAATTGCTATATTATGTATTTTGGGTTTTGTTTTAATAATTTTAGTATACGGCAGTATACGACCACGGCAAGTCAAGGTTGTTGGGAAAGAATAACAAAATGGCCGAAGTGTGTCAAATGTTATTATTTAGTTAATATGGTTATTCCAATTATTTGTCGTTTAAATGTGCTATTGTTATTTTAATAGAATTAAAATAAGTCAGAATTAATCAAAAATTAGGAATTGCTTCTAGTGAACATAATATAGCATTTGGAATATTTCCGTGGTTGTGTTTAAAAGTTGCTTCATTGGTATGCTCTGGTGTGTTATTACTTATCGTTGAGAGAAGCTGGATTAAACAAATAACGTTATGGTGGTTACTAGGACAGGTCTGGGGTTTACTACTTTAATTTGTATTATTTATATTGTCGTTATAATATCCTGCATTAGGAACGTTGTTTATACTCTCAATACAGTCGTAACACAGCTTACCAACTGCAGTAGGTTGAATATTCTAATAACATTCGATACCAGAATGTTGAATCTAAGATTAATGATAATAATTAATAATAACTAAAATAATTAAAAATCCTAATTTAATTATTATATAATTATAGGTTGATGTCTAAATTACTTTTATATAATTTCAGGATTAAAGATCAAAGATTGTAAATTAAATAAAGTCAATAATGATTCGATATTAATTATTTACTAATTATTTTCAAATATAAAGATTTGCGCTTACCTCTTTGTTAGCAGTTGTTTTGAATTTACCTGATGTAAAATATTTTAAACAAAAATATCCATATGGTAAAATCTTATAGTACTACCTTATAGTAAGCAAAGCTAATGTAAAGTTAACTTTTCATTCTGATATGATACATAAAATATGAAATTCAGAAACAAACTGTTCAGAGTGTTTACACTCGTAACAACTTAAAAATCTTTATTGAGAAAATCTTGAAGTAAAATGAATGTTGTACTTTCTTAATTTTAGAAAACAACGAATTAAGTTTTAATAATTAAGTTTGTAATGCTCGTTTTCACTTAAGAAAATTTGCATTTCACCAACATAAGAGCTCCTTAACTAGTAGTTCCTTTACTGCGGACAAATAAACTAATTCGGGTTGTAAATGTTTTATTTGAATTTTTTTCCAGAAATTTAAACTAAAAAACGGAAAATTGCAACTTAATCTGAATGAATAAAAATAGAGTTTACTTATTATTATTACTTATTTTTATTATAATTCATTATTTTTAATAGAATAAAATATAAACTTTAATTATTTTTTCCACTACTAGCCATAAACACTATCATTTCAACGTAAGTAATCGAACTGTGAACCACGCCTTCTATCACCTGAGGTGAATAATATTTCATTATTCACTAGTAGTTAATAATGAACATAAATGCGTAGTCCGGAAACTTCGGGCCATTTTGAAAGAAAATTTATGTGTAAAACGAATTAGCATAACCAAGAAATTCTATCAATAGTGTTTAAATAATTAAAATCGGTCTATAAATAAGATTAATTTGATATTTAAAATGTTGATTAAATTGGAATTTTGTGACGTTTAGCAATTAGGCGAAATGAGAATTATGAATTATGACAGCTCATGCCAGCATGAAGTGACAACTGAAAACTTTATAAATCGATTATTAATAATTATTACAATCAATTATCGTTACAAATAGTACATTTTTCGACAAAATAATTTTCGTCAACATCTATTTACTTGCATTCCACGTTCACTAGTTTTTATTCGATATAGAATTTTTTGTTTGGTAAGTGTTTTGTTACATTAATATTATTAAAATCTGTATATTTTCAATTGTAGGATAACTGGATTGTGAAGATATTAAAGAAATTAGTGGTCGAAACAGAATCATGAAAAATTTATGCGATTCGAAGTAGTCGTTAGTTAGCAAACTTGTATAACCTTTACTCCATTAGAAAATTTACAATCTCCGTGCTATTGCAACTACAGTTTAAAACACTTCAAAACGCTCAAAATTTCTTATTTGATTAATTGATGTTGATTGGCTTTGGACCATACGAGCTATGCTCGTTTTAACCGAGAGTGAGTCAGCTATATAGCCCTCGGCTACCGTAGATGACTTCCAACCCCCATGTTGTTTCAACTGCAGGATATTTCCACCGCTAGCAGCTAATATTGTGGCTGAAGTTCTTCGGAAGCTATGACCCGTGTAAGACGCAGGGTTTTGCAAATTTAAATACATTGCAATTTTGTTTGGTACTTGCCCTATTGTATTATGACCAATATTTTGCTTTGTAGCTTTTCCATTGCGTATACTAATAAATAATTTTTGCATGTCGGAAGTTGGTCTAATTTTTAAATATGTTTTTACAATTTTCATCCAAAGGGGTTCCATAACAACAAATTTTCTAGATGAACCATTTTTACTATTACGAATGTTTATAATAATCATATCATCTTTTATGATAACATCAGAAAGAAGCAAATTGCAAAGCTCATCGCATCTGACTGAAAACGGAAGACTTCTTAGCACGGTAATTCACATTTTGGCGTTTTAAGAACGCAACTAATTTGAAAAACTTTGAAATGTCTATGTTGTCCTTTAAAGAAAGAGTTGATTTTAACATAGAATAATGTGCCCATAAAGTGGAAGCTTTTTTATCATTGGCATAACTTTGGAAATATGCTAACAGTACATTTTCAGATATTATAACCACACTTCGCGCACTGCACCAATTTTTAAATGTTACATAAGCTTTCATATAAAGAGTCTTGATTTTTCCGGCAGTAGCTTGTCTGCCACTGATTCAGCAATCTCTCATTTCGGTGGTGTACAACTTTCACTCATTTTTAAAAACACTGCAAAAACTTATAAATATCAAAATATTTAATGTAACCTTTATGTCAAAATTAATTAAACATTTTCAAGCAAGTGTCAACATCAAAACAAAAACTATCATTTGTTTTATAATTTGAAATAAATAATTAAAACGATTTACTTTATTCATTAACAATTATTATTATAAGAGTAAACAATCCTAGTAGTGGAAAAATTATATAAACCACGGTAGTGAAGCTGTATAACCGCGTTTAAATCCTGCGGTGCTACGCACCTTGGGATTTAATCTGGCGCTAGGGTTATAACACTATGCTTCACTACCTTGGTGTATAATATACTCAAAATAATTAAATTTTTCGAATTAAACCCAAAAACAAAAACTATCATTTTTTTTAAAATTTTAAAAAATTTTAAAAACGATTTATTTATTCATTAACAATTATTATTATAAGAGTAAACAATCCTAGTAGTGGAAAAATTGTAAAATCCACGGTGGGAAAGCGGTTATAAGCGCGTTTTAAACCCGCGGTGTACGCACCTTTTTAATCCGCTGGGTTATAAAATGTTCACTACCTTGGTGTATAATATACTATTCCTTAATTAAGAAACCATCAAAATACAAAGAAGTTAAGTTCTTAATGAAATTTTTTATATTGGTTATAGCAGTATGATTTTCAAAAAATTTATTTTTATCTGTACATATATTTAATTTGAAAAATGAAATGTGAAAATTTAATTTTAAATAAAACTGCAACCCAAAAAAGATTACAGACTATTACATACAAGTGATGTAGGTATGTACATTTTTAAATGTTTGTATACGCGCATTTTTCAATTTGTTTAATTATTAATGTTTTATGTTTTCTATATTGAATAAATCATAATATATTAAATATGTAGTATGTATCTACAATATTATTTCTTAGTATTAACAAGGTGAAAGTTTATTGTAATCGGTTTTATTAAAAATCGTTTACAGCGAGCGTTCGCATATAGCGAGTACATTTTGTTTGCACCGACGTGCTCGTTATAAGCGGACCCGACTGTATGTAATTTTAGTCTCATTCCATTTTATTAAAAATTTGACGAAACTAAAGACGACCAAAAATTAAATATTATAATAAAATTTTAATAAATAACGAAAAAAAATTTAAACATTAACAAAGATTACAAAAATTTGCCTAATTAATTGGTTGTTTTTAATATATTTATTCAACTGTAATCACTTAAAACTTAATCCACGCGATATAGAGTGACCTTTATCTAATAGCTTGCAATAATATTTACATGATAGTAAGTTTTGATTATGTAAAAAATGGAAGTATAAAATGTGTTAAGATCGCTGAATTTAATTTATAATTGTTTAATTTTGCTGCAAGAAGTATCACAAAAATGTGGCTGTTTATCGTATTGGGTGTATTGGGTAGCCTTGGAAATGGCTTAGGTAAGAAAAAATTTTGTTCTAGATAAGCATGTAAAATATATAATATAAATGCTTATTTTGTAGGCGAGACCACTGAAAAATGTGCAGGACCCGCACTATTATATAAATCCTTAAAATGCCCTCCAGTGTTTGCTTCCCCTGATGATCATTGTCCTTTAAAATATGATTGTTCACATATTGAAGAAAAAGCTAATTCTAAAGATTTAAAGTGTCACTTTGAAGGAAAAGCTTATAGTACTGGGAATCTGTCGATAATGACGATATTTACGGTAACTGTAAAGTGGGTTGTACTTGTAGACCTGGAGATTCCGAAACGTGAGTAGTTTTATTTTGATATTGTACGTACTTGAATTAAAAAATTTCAGTTCTAAGCCTGATTTCAACTGCGCCATACTTGATTGTCCGGAATGGTTAGGCTACTACCCAGAACCAGGATGCGCCCTTAGGTATGAATTAGGAAAGTGTTGCAGCGCTGGAAAAATTTGTTGTAAGCTACATTGAGTTATTAATACTCAATAATAGTAACCCAATACACGTGGTTTCCAATTTTTTTAGCTCCAATTGGTACTTGTGAAGTTAATGGTAAAACTGTATCGGTTGGATCAAGATTTGAAAATCCAACCGAAAAATGTTCTGAATGTGTTTGCCAAGAAGGTTTTAATGGAGAATTTAAGGAACCGTTTTGCAGAAAGCGAAAGTGTATTGAAGAAATTACTAATCAAGAACAGGTGTATGGTTTTTGTGCCCCATCTTACATATCACATGACGATTGTTGTCCATATACTTGGATTTGCCGTAAGTTTTGTAAATTTCTTCAGCATAAGTTTTAATACCCATAAACATTTCTAGCTGAAGAATCAGACCAAATTGAAAAAGCCAGTACGACCTCAGGTAAGTTAATTCCATTTAACGTAAGCAACATTCAATACTGATTTATTTTAGAAAATAAATGCAAGTTTGGTAGCTCTTTGCTCAACATTGGAGATAAATTCTCAAAGACTAAAGGAAAGGGAGAGGCATCCTGCGAATGCCGCGTTCCACCATATGTGACTTGTATTCAAAATTACGATTATGGCTGGTGATAAATGAATCTTTCAAATAAATATCATTTTAATATTTTTTTTGAAACAATGTTTATTATTAATAGACCTTGTATAGAGTATTTTCCTAGATACTTCTTTTAAAGGCTTTCCTGTATAGCAATAGTTTCAATTAGTTAGTTCGATTTTTACCATAAAATTAATTTTATTAATAATGCTCTTAAAAACGGCCATTGGTCAAAAATTTAGAGCAAACACCTACTAACACTATTATTTCCGGTTCAAATCCGGAGAGAGATTAACTTGCTTATGACCACCCAAAAATAGCAATCAATGAACGCAGCCGCCAATATTTTATTTGATTTTACATCCGATTTGATATTTCCACTCATATGAAGTAGCGCGTAAGCTAAAGCCGTTAAAACCCGGTTCTGCCCGGTAAACACCTAAAACATCTAAAAGCATCACGATCCTAAAACAGTATATAAAAACTGTGTTTATTATTTAAAACAAAGTAATGCTTGATGTGGTAAATTAAATTGTTATAAATGGGGATGAGGTGTAGTACATAGCTTACCATAAACTCGTTTGGTATGGAATACAATCCTTGGGAATAATCTGTGACTTCACGTTTGATTAATCAAAACTAAGTAGGAACCTAAACAGCAAACTAAACGATAATATAAGAACGATGGATTAAAAAAGAATAATGGACATAAACTATCCTTAAAATTTTAAATTTACGACATGATAAGTTTTGGTGTTTGGGTTTCTACATATGTATATGTAGTCGACGTTTCGAAGAGAACGAGAGAAAACGTGATTGTTGAAATAGTGGTTGGAAATAAGAAATTGAAAATAAATACCAAGAAAGAATCTCATAAGGCTAAATCAGCCAAACTGGTTTAGTTCTCGTAATTAAATGCCTACTGTCTTGTTCACGGGCAGCTAATCTTTGTTCTTCCGATTGATCTAATCTGGGCATCTTTTCTTTGGGCATTGTTAAACAAATTTGAGTTTTATAGTATATATAGATTACATTTTCTTATGTATAACAGCACAGTTTTAATTTTCTTCATTAGGGTCCCCTTTAAATATATTATATAAAAAATTATATTTTTCTATTTATGTACTACTTTGTATTTTTATTTATATTAAACAGTAACAGACTACAGTAGTTAATGTAATAGAGGATCAAACCATTGATAAAATGTACATATTCTTCTTGTTTTTCTGAACTTTTTTAAATTTATTTTGAATTAAATAAATATCATTAATTTGCTTTATAACTTTTGAGGATTAACAGCGGCTTTTGGTATGATCGCTTGCTTGCAATTGCAAGTTTGAATTTTTTGGCAATTAAAAATGTAAGTTTACAATCTCTAATTATATTTACATTATTTTTGGTTCATTTCTTCACCGCTTATAGGAAAGGTACCTTAAAATTGTTTATCGAGTGACCTTTGTTTGATAGCTTATAAAAATATTTACATCATATTTATTATAAATTTTTATTATATAAGAATATAAATATAAAATGTGTTAAGATCGCTAGTTTGATTTTTATGAAAGAAATACATACAATACAAATGTGGCCTTTTATCGTGTTGGGTGTATTAGTTAGTTTCGGAAGTGGCTTGGGTGAGAAAAATTTTGTTCTAGAACAACACGTACAAAATATTTAAATGTTTATTTTTCAGGAGATAGCACTGAAAAATGTACAGTACCCACACTGTTATATGATTCTTTAAAATGCACTCCAGTGTTTTCTTCCACTGATGATTATTGTCCTTCAAAATATGATTGTTCACACATAGAAGCAAATGCCAATTCTAACGAAAACTGTTACTTTGACGGTAAAACTTATAGTAATGGAGAATCTGTAACTGATGAAGATATTTACGGCAACTGTGAAGTGAATTGTACTTGTGGACCTGGCCTTCATTCTGAAATGTGAGTAGCTTTGCAGTGATATTACATTTAAATACAAATAAAATTTTAGCGCTAAGCTTGATTTTACCTGCGACAAATTTAAATGTCCGGAATGGTTTGACTATAACCCAGATCTAGAATGCTCCTTAAATATGAATTTGGAAAATGTTGCAGCGTTGGAAAAATGTGTAGTAAGTTCGACTGAGTTATAATTACTCCATATAAGTAAAAAATTGGTTCTCCAATTATTTTTAGCTTCTGTTGGTGCTTGTGAAGTTAATGGTACAACTGTGTTTGCTGGCTCAAAATTTGAACATCCAAGTGAGAAATGTTCTGAGTGTATTTGCCAAGAAGGTTTTAATGGAGAATTTAAGGAACCGTTCTGTAGAAAGCGAAAGTGTACCGAAGAAATTAGTAAGCAAAAAGAGGTGTATGGTTTTGTGCCCCATCCTACATATTATCACACGATCATTGTTGTCCTTTAAATTGGATTTGCCGTAAGTTTTTTAAATTTATTTGGCATAATTTTGAATACTCATAAATTTTGTAGCTGAAGAATCAGATCAAATTGAAAAAGCAAGCACAATATCAGGTAAGTTAATATCATTTATGCAGCAAATATTCAAAACTGATTTATTTTAGAAGATAAATGCAAGTTTGGTAGCTCTTTGCTCAGCATTGGAGATAAATTTTCAAGGACTAGGGAGAAATGGGAGAGGCATCCTGCGAATGTCGCATTCCGCCATATATGACTTGTACTCAAAATTACGATTTTGGTCGTTGGTAAATAAATCTTCTAAATAAATAGGAATCAATTTTATGAATTTTGGAAATTTTTTTTACTATAGATTGACTTAGTATTATGTATTTTAAATACTTCATTGAATACAGAAGTACAAGAGATTCCATTGTTATCATTTTATCAATAATTCCCGGTCATTTGTTAAGTAGTTAGTTTAGTTATCTACTAACACTGTGGTACCCGGTTCAAATCCAGAGAATGATTAATTTGCTTATTACAACCTTTATGGTTACAAATAAATCATCGTTTGATTGCTTCAATAGTAATCAATGAACGTATCCACCAATACTTTATTTTATTTTTACATCTAATTAGATTTTTCAACTCATAAGAAGTAACTGGCCAACTAAAGCCGTTAAAATCCGGCTCTGTATGCCAAGATAAACCACCTTAATAAGTATTTCTAATTAATAAAAAAATATTTAATTAATCAATTTCATTTTCGCACGTAAGGATTATAACGCTAAAGAAAATTGGATGTTTAAATCTTTGTCATGTAGCTTTTCTTAGGAATTTAACATGGTACTTGCACTTCAGTCATAGAGTACTCTACTACTTCGCTAAGAGCACACCCTTTCTCAGCATTGCTGATGTTATTTTCACTAAAAGCGGTTATTATTCTTAACGATGCTACATAAAATATATAATATGCTCGGTAAACACTTAAGAAGCTTTATTTATAAAATATTAGACTAAAATAAATTTGGTGTAAATTCGCTATTAAATATTAGAAGATAGAAAAATAAAATTTTACTGACCAGTAATGTAATTACAGTTGAAGATACGTAAGATGGCCACCTGAAATGATATGAATTAGAATTACAACTGATTATTTAAAGTATTTCGTAGCAGAATATAATAGCAAATGTAAAAAAAACAAATATAATTTTTATAATTATTTATTAATGAAGATAGTGAAAAGTTTGTAACGGTGTCAGGGCAGTAATAGTTACCAAGTAACTATTTTGCGAAAAGAAAAATGTGTCAAAAAAATTACTAATCAAAAACAGGTGTATACTTATTGTGCTTTGTCGTAATATATAAAACTAAAAGATTGTTCTTATAATTGGATGTCCGT
This sequence comes from Lycocerus yunnanus, assembly GCA_036346125.1. Lineage (NCBI taxonomy): Eukaryota > Metazoa > Arthropoda > Insecta > Coleoptera > Cantharidae > Lycocerus > Lycocerus yunnanus. The sequence continues at coordinate 3,620,185 of JARFIX010000005.1, read as the reverse complement.
AAGCTATCTAATGCATGTATTAGTTGCTTCCTTGCATTACAAAAATTGTAACTTTTATGGCTCTGAATGCTATTCAGCTATGTTGTAAAGTTTTTAATCAAAATCTTACAAAGTATTTAAAAAGTTATAACTAGTTTATGCAGACGATTTCTGTCTCTTATGGAGAGATATATGTATTACATTTGTACATAATATGTATGCTTTACTTTATAGTTGTATTAATTTATTGATTATTTATAAATTTTTACAAATATTCCATGTAGGATGAAGTACAAATATATGTATAATGAGGTAAATTCCAAAGTCCAAACTGACGTCAATTAAAACTTATTAGAAAATTTCAGGTCTCCTTTATTTTAAATATAAGAAATCTCAAGAAATCTATGAGTTCCTTATCAAAAATCGATGAAAACAATTATTTTATAATGTTAATGTGGATTGTACTATAAAAAAATACGTTTATTTAATTATAAAATTCCCGTTGTGTGGTGTTACGCTGCACTTCACGGCGAGTAATTTCTATTATCAATTTTTAATTTCGTTTTTATAGTCAAATTTTGCTACTTCTTCTTCTTCAAACTTCCTGGATAAGGCTAAAGCCTGTTTTGCCACTTAGTTTATATGTCCCATTTTTGTAAACGTTTTCTCATACATAGTTTTTTTATTATCTTTCCTTTCTACCTTAATGTTCTGATAATATTACATCTGCCAGCGACAAAATTAAAAAACGCAACCGATAAGAAAATTGTTCATCCCATCGTTACCGTGACAGACCGATTTTGTCATGCTATCGTTACTAAAACTTAAGTTAAGTAAATTAACTTAGAAGAACAAATAAGGAAATCCACGAACTTTATGATAATCAAAGCATCGTGAGCGTAATAAAGACCTAGAGGGTGAAATGGCTGGGACATCTAGTGAGAATTTGTGGATCGAGAACTCAGAAAATAATATGGAAATCAAAGCTGGGGGGTACTAGGAGAAGAGGAAGGCCAAGGAATAGATGGAGTAGCCAGGTACAGCAGGATTTTGACGAAATGGGTGTAAGAGCTTAAATAAGTGCTGAAAACGTCAGGTACTATCGTGTTACGCCATACTTTTAAATAGAAAAATACGACAAGCAATCAAACAATTTATGAATCTTCCGGAAGTAATTTCATATTTGTTCCCGATTAACTACATCTTTGTAAAAATATGTTAACAATCACTGGTTGTTAATCATTTTTACGCCAATGTAAATTTTTTTTTCTTGTAATTAATTTAATTCCTATTGCCGTAAAATTGACTATTGATGTATTAAACACAATTTTAATATTTTATCGTAATTTAGACAGCTTTTTTTATTAATTAAATTTTTCGGGTGTCTCTTATTTGTTTATGTGCTAAAGCTGCAGTAAAAATGTTATGTTGCTGTGTCGATCGTTAATGTCACTAGCGGATTATTACTCCTCTGTGAGGTTTTAATAGAAATTTTCTGTTTTAAAAGTAATTTTCTTGTTAAATGAGGCTGTTACCTGTTCTGTAAAAGCCAAATAACTCAATTTACAACTTTGTATTTGCGGAATTCTGATTTCCGAGTTCACGTCCTAGGCCCCGAGACATCGCCTTTATTGGACAATGCTCCTGACATCTCACATGTTTAATCTCAATTATATCAAAACGTGTTAAAACAAAGGTAGTAGTAAATTTTCAAAACAAAAACAATTAGAAATACAAATTTTATAAGAGGAAAAAATCAAAGATGTGATTATTACAATTATTATAATAACAGTTTTTAATTTAATCTCTGCTTTTATTTTTTTTTTTATATGAATATTTTAAACTTATAAAAAAAAGAATAATTTCTACTTGATAACGATTAAAACTATGATTCCTACATTAGAAGTGATTTTTGTGTCACCGACGATTGATTTAAGCAAAGTTCACTCACTTTGTAGGTTGTTAGTTTCCTATTATGGTTTTCGGTATAAAAACTCATTAGGAATCTTTTTGGATCAACGAATATGTGGATTATGTTTAGTAAGTTTGTGAACAAAGATTTAATAAAAAACCTTATTAATTTTAATTTTTCCTTCTTAATTAAAATACAATTAAATTTTGTTAATTTTTATACGTAGAAGCTCAGTCTTCAGATTAATTGGAAAAAGTGTTTTCAGTGACACTAAAATTAAATCCGTCAGAAGCATTAATTAAAAGCTATTAAAGTAAAATCTTTCGTGCTAACGATTAACCGACCCATTTGTTTTATAATAAGAAAATCTGGTTTAATTAACTTGGGCATTGTTTTGTTAAAATGAGCTAATAAATTGAAATTATTTATTCAATAATACAACAAACTCATGAATTGTTTTAATTATAAACACATAAACGATTGTAACATATTGTTGACATTGAATTAAAATTTCCTCAATACTTATATTATACCACAAATAAAGTTATTAAAGTGTATTGGTAACAAATTCATTAATGAAGTTATTGTACCTAACTGGAATTTAACTGAATTTAGAATTTTCTCAAATTGCTTTAAATTTTCATGTTATTATAATTAAAACTTATAATTAGTTTATTAGGTTTAAACTGTTATAACTGGTGCACAATGTAATTTAAAATAAATTTGGCCTTTTAGTCTTATTATTAAAACAAAAGGTGAGAGAAAGGAAATTAATTTGCAAAAAATATAATATGTAGACTTGTTAACAAATAATTATAATTTTAGTTTAATGAAATTGTAAGCCTGAAGTGGATTTGCTACAAAAAACTTCTATTATTACTTAAATTCAAAAGCACTTAATTTTAATTACAATTTTGTTTATTTCCAAAATAATTAAAAAATATTCACAAGGCATATAATATATGCTTTCGCCTGCGTCCAGAATTAGGAACGTAAGGGCCAGCTTACGACAGATATTCAATGTACTTTCTAATAAGTTTACTGTAAGCAACTAAAGGGCCTAATATTGTTTTAATTAACTTGACGGGTTGAAATTAAAAAAAAATATTTAATACCAACGACAACCCAACAAAAATTTATAAACTGGCTATATCCAATATATCACAAATATTAAAACAACTTTTAAGCACATCAAATGCTATGTTTCATCTCGTGCTGTCCATGTCAACGTTCGAGTTTGACGTCGTTTCACGTTGTATAGTGTATATCTGAATATTTATAGAGAAGCATTTTAAATATACTAAACTTTTTGGAAAATATGGATTCAATTAAAATTAAATAATATACAATTTTTTTAAATAATTAAATTTCAGCAAGTAACAATTTCAAGTTGTAATATTTTCTATGCGAACGACTGAAAGTTGCTGAAAACCCCATCAAAAGTATTTATTTTGAAAAGTGAAGTTTTTACCTGAACGCAAATGGAAAGATTAACAAGATGACGCGTAATTATGTATAATTCCAGTAATTAGTAAGTCACCAATTAACGTAAATTAAAATTTAAACTCTAAAGTTGAAAAACAAATTAAGAAAAAATAGCAATTCTCTTAATTACTTTTCCACATTTATATTCACAAAATAAAATTATATTACGATGCACGTTTGAATTTTTGAGTGCGGTTTTGTAAACTTTTAGTAAATTTCTAATAATTAAATTAATTATAATGTTTAAATAGTTAAATTTTTGCATAAACTATACCTACGCAAACATTGACTCTGGGTCGGTTTATGAGTCGCTCCAAGAAACGGTTTTATTAAAATTACTATTATTAATGGACTTAAAATTTTGAAAAGTTTAAAAGCTTTTAGTTAAAATTGCGAGTAATAAAACTTCTTAAAGTTACTGCATCCGTTTGCATAAATAAGTGAACCGTAACAACCTAATACAAACATTTTTTTAATTTATATAATTTGGTACATTAATTAAAAGTTATATTGCTGTAGTTGATACCAAGCAATAATAAAATTTTTAATATAAGATTAGAAACACAAAGAAAATTTACCGTTTATTTACTGCTATAGTTTAACAGTGGATTAATATTTACTCGCCGTCTTAGTACGGTAAGTAAATGTCAAAGTTGGGTTAGTAAATATGTACCTCCAAACATTTCTAAGCAGGAAAACTAAAATAAAGCATGATAGGTGTAATGTTAAACAATCGGTTGTTGGTTAGTATTAATTATTTATTACGATTTTAAAAGAGCTTATACTTTTGTGCTTGGATGATACCGGTGATAACTATTTTACCGCCATGTACGCCCTTTCCAGTCTTTCCGAAATAAAGATGTTCGAAGACATTGTAGTGGGTGGTTTGCATTAAACCTACATTATATAAATGTTAACAACCGAATATTTTCCATAATTTTATTTTGAAGTTTGATCATAATTTAGTTATTAATTGCATAGAAAGAAGATATGTGTTGGTAATGTAAAATATTTAATACTGACTTTCCTTTATAGTGTTCTTGGACGTCATCGGTATTTTTGGTATTTAATAGCTGTTCGATTTGTATAAATTTTAAAGCGATATTTTATGTTTGCTTGTTGGCTTGCTAGTGGTACAGAGTGGATCATCACCAAAATCGAATGTGTGTTGAACCAAACAAAATTATTAGAAAAATGAGGTCAATATTTTAGTAATCACCGATTACTATAATAATGTGTCAACTTATTGTTCAACTTTTTAAAAAAATCTCGCCAAAACTAAATCTGCAACAATTTCCTTAGTTACTTAAACTCCCTACAATTAAGATAATTGCACCCGTCGTAATTGAAATAATTCAAGTAAGGTTTGCCGATATGTCTAGAATTACCCATGTTTACATTTTACCTAGCCAAACCTATGAGAAAAAGGTAATGGTTTTGGTAAGTAATGAAAAAAAATTGTGTGATCGTTACATAATCTTTGCTTGCAATGCCTGGTAGGTAATGTTCTGTTATAAATGGCAGTTCTTCTAATAAATTTATGGTGTAATAAATAACAATACAAATTCATTTATAAAATAACAAAGTTTCCTTTCCGGTAAGAAATCATCAAATATCAAAATAAAGAATTTGTATGCCTGCCAATTTTTAAATAAGATTTCTTCGACCTAGCAACTTGAACGATTGTTTTAAAAATTTCCAAAAATAATATTTTTTATGTAATATATTATGGTTGTAAAATAACTTTTTCCAGTAATTAATCACGAAATATCAATAAATTTATTTTCATAAAGCAAAACAACTAAATTTATAACCGAAGTAAATAATGTTAACGTTACAAGAGATATGCGGTCATTCCATGCCCAGTGGTCTAAATCGGTTTCTCTCTTTTTTAACTTTTTCAAAATAGGTTAATTATAATTTTTTTTATCAAAGAAACAAAAATATCTTAATTAAATTGACAAAAAAATGATTCCCATATTATATTATTATATTGAAATTAAAAAGTTTTAAAATACACGCGTTTCAAACAGAAAAAGTTGTGAAAGATAAAATTTTAATTAATTAAAAAAGTGTAAAAATCGTACAAGGCTAGAAAGAATTTTTAAGATAAAATTATGAGAAATTGTTTTTAAAAAATGAATCAACCCCAACTTGGAGATTTTTTAGCGGTGTTGTATTACATTAAGAATTGTAGTGAATCTTAAGAAATTACTACAAACTTTATTAATTTTGTAATGGCGGTGGCATATCAAAAACATTACTTTTTGATAAATATTCTATTTCAGGATTTGCATTTCAGTAGAAAAGCATCAGTTTTCGTAAACTTAAAAAGAAATAAATTTAATATAAAATTGAAAAATGTCATGTCAGTTTTCCGTTTGAAAGTGTTTGTTCTATTGCATTGAAGTATTTAAATCCATTTCTATATCAAAATATCTAAATATATGTATTTGATATTCACATGCTGAAATGATGATACTACGTCTTTTTTTGAATTCAACTCACAATCAGTAAATTAGAATTGACATTACTTCAATGAACATGAATTACAAAAATATAATATGATATTTTTTGATTGAAATAATAATTATGAACTTAAATAGATTTTTATTGAGTTAATATCAGACTGATATTGTGTATAAGCTATAATTCTTGATTTTCAGATGTGAATATTTTGCATTTTTTTTAATAATTAACTAAGCTAAATAATTCATTTTCATTTAACAGAGAAGGTCGCTGGTCTAGAAAAGATATTAAATTAATTATGGCTAAATATGTATTATTTGTAATTTTAGATTAATTAACAAATTAGCTTTGGAACATCATTACAATACGAATATGAATTTGCCAATTTGTTTGAGGCACATGAACTTGCCATAGAAACGTGGTTGTCAATCCACTTACATATATGTGATTGTGTTCACATATTAGTTGTAATTTGTGTGCTTTACGGATATAATTAATCTCTCAACTAAACCACTCGTCTATGAATTTATTTTCATAAATTTGACAGCGTGAAATTACTCCAGTATTCATTTTGCAATTAAAGAAGTATATTAAGCCATTAAAATTACCCCATCATACACTACAAGAACATCTATTACATTAATGAATATTTTAATTAAAAATGTGGTTTTTGGAATTTTAGTATTTTTCACATACAGAAAAATAACTGACAAATTGACAAATCTTGATGCAAAATAAAAAAACTGTCGTGACCTACAAAAAGCCACAGAAAAATATGTAGTATTTGTATTAATTGTTTTACAATTTACACCAATTATGCCCGGTTGCACCGCATTTGACTTAAGCATACAGCATCAAATTAAAATTTACAAAAATATAAAAACTTTTAATTAAATAGTTCGTTTGCATCACGCTATTTAAGACAATCTGAAGTTTCAAAAAGCCGCACTGCTAATAAAAACGTTTGAATTATACGATATAAAAGCAAAAAATGAATTATTCTTAAAAATAAATTAATTATTCTTACGTGAAAATATACTTGTAGTCGTTCGTAAAGACGAGCAAACCACGAGCCTTAAAAACAATCATATTTTGTACCAGCAACTTAAGTTACATGCGGAGCAAGCTTTAAAAATAATCTTAAATCTAAAATTTTTTAGCGTTCGTATGTTGCTTGTTTTACGAACGACTACGAGTATATTTTCAGGTAAAAATAATTAATTTATTTTTAAGAATAATTAATTTTTTGCTTTTATATCGTATAATTCAAACGTTTTTATTAGCAGTGCGGTTTTTTAAAATTTCGGGTTGTCTTAAATAGTGTGCGATGCAAACGAGCAAATTAATTAAAAGTTTTTAAATTTTTGTAAATTTTAATTTGACGCTGTCATAGGAAACTTAACTTGTATACTTAAGTCAAATGCGGTGCAACCGGGCATTAGTCATGCAAGTCAACTCATCAGCCAAATGGAGAAACACTGGGGTATATAATGCTCTCAGTGAAGAACGTTGATTTTCTTGAATAGAAAAAACTCACTGGGTAGTTCAGTGGAGTATTTAGGTTAGGGTGTGAACGCTTATTGTCACCTATATTTTTAAATTTAAAAATAGGGAAGTTTTAAGGCTCTTTTGTTCGGGCACTACTGGAAAAAGGGGAGCGGTCAGAAAACCCAAACTGCAAATTTCATGATTTTTGAAAGCAATTCTGAAAAGTAATACTACAATGTATGCGCCAAAAGAATTAAATTTGCGGTCGATTTACAAATTTAAAAAAAAACGTCTTTAAAAATTAATTTGAATTCAATTTTCTCATTTGGCTCCTTGCAAACCGTAGCTCCGCCCATCGAAAATGAAAAATTAAACTTTAGAACATTTTATATTATTTATTGAAATTATATATGTCTCTACGTATTGCTATGAGTTTTGAAAAAAACATTGACTTTGTAACAAACCTGTTATTTTATTCGTAACTTTATAAATTTGGTCACCTCGGCTAGCTCATTATGTTTGTTATATAAATGAATTCAAACTTTTCAATAATAAGTAGGTTCTTTATTAAAATGTAAACTGAAAATTGTAATATTTGTATAAAACTTTTCAAATGCACTGTATATTTATTCATCATAGAATTTTCGGTGTTTTCCATGTTTTTGCTATACTGATGACGTCGTAAAACATCAGAAACAATTTTAATATTGTTTATAGCTCATCGTAATTTGCGAATCTTTTTGAATTTAATTAATGCGTTACTATAAATGCAATATTTTAGTTTTAATACGCACATTTGCATATATTTTTCGTGCACAATATTTCTTTAAATTCGTTGACCGCTGTATAAAAAAACTCTGCAAGAGTCTGCTAACCCTGACTCAAAAGTGCACCTTTTTTATAAAAATTATTGCTTTCATCAAACGAAAGAACAGAAAAATACAAGCTCTTTAAGGGCAGGATAAATTTAGTCGGACTTGTAATAAAGAAACAATTTAATTCTGAAAATTACAATTTTCCCATAAGAAATACACAAAAATGTATTATTGCGAGATATTACGTCATTAGAGAACGCATTCTATCACCCATCTTTGTGCTGTAGGTGGATCGACAGTGCCTAGCGGTGGGGAGCTACCAGTCGCTCCCTGAGATCCGTCGGGTTAACATCCACACTTTGCCAATTTAGACCGTTCTTGGGGAATATTTTTAATGATTAAGTTCTTGTCAAACCCGCTTGGAGCAAAGCAGAGTGGAGGCTGTGGAAAGTGGGTTTTGACAAACGCAGCTACGTCAAAACTCGGATTCACCATAAAAGTGTATTTTTTTCCGAAATTTGTTGATTGACCACAAATTTCATTTTTTATTTGGTAATTAGATTCTCATCTTTTATAATTTGTTCTAAAACCGAGATTCTGTCGCCACAACCTATTTTAATTTCGATAGGCGGGGATACAGTTCAAAAGAGCCAATGAAAATTTGCATTTCAAATTAATTTTTAAAGCCGTTTCTTAAACAAAATTTATGCACCATCCGCAAATTTTTTTTGACGTGTATATGGCATTGTTATCTTTCATAATTTACAAAAAAAAATGGTAAAAATTTCAATCAGGGTTGACGGTTTTTCGCCAAAAACTCTAAGTAACCGATTTTTAAAATGTTTTTTGTTGAAACTCGTAATCTTTGTTGCGTAATACTGATGACGGACACTACAATTTAAGAAAATTGTGATTAATAAATTTTCATTTATCATCATCTTTTTATTAATAAGTATTTTTTTAAATTTTGAAGTAAATTCATGAGCTACAAAATGACCAATCTTCATTTATAAGTGTTTAATTTTGTGAAATTTGCATAATTTTCATGTTTGTGAACTTTTGAATTTTTCCATCACGAGGTAATAACTTCATTATTTTCAACTAACTGTTAATTTTGTCGTAATTTTTAATTTATCTTTTTATAATAATAATGCAATTTATAAATTTAATATTTTTATGACTTCAAAACATGGTTATTAATTCACTGGGTATCAAAATGGAAGTTTTCTTCTTTTTGCTAAATCTGCATGTTGTCCCCTTCCTGGAACTTTTAAAATTTACGATTGGTAATCTTTTTGCCTCTCAAATGTCTTCAAACTTGTCGTACAACCGTCCGAACTATTTATCATTTAAATTTTAAATTTGGGAAGTTTTTTAAAACACTGGTGAGTTTGTTATTATTATACCTTAAATATGAACTACCATTTTAGCCTAAATTTGCTTTTAAATACATCGTTTAACACGTATAATTTATAATTATTCTTTGATTCAAATTTTTAAAATTATAAGGTTAAATGAACAATAAAGGTTAATAATATATATATTTTAATATTATTCTAATTTTTAAATGCAATTCAAATTTATTAAAACGGTTTTGATATTATTGGCGACATCTGCCTTGTTTTGTTAGCTTTAACTAATGTTTTTTTATTTATAAATAAATTTTGATGTGAAATTAATTTAATTTTGTTTTGTAAATTTATGATTGTACAAACATTTGTAATTTAATATTAATAATATTCCAATTTTCTGATACACAAAGAAAATTCAAGCGGACTAGTTGAAGTTTTTCTTTCAAAATGACAAAAAGGTCAATAAACTCTTCACCGGTTTTTTGGAGCATTATTTTGTAGATTAAGTTTTTATTATTTATTTTAGTTTTAATGCCATTTTAATATATGTTAATATTTTATTATTCTCTAAAATTAATATCATAGTAAAATATTCGTGAGTTTTCCGCAATTGTTACGTCTGATGATAGCAACAAACATTGCCGAAAGCTCACGAATAATTTTGTTTTATTGTTTAATATTTTGTTTAATTTTACTTTAATAATATTTATTTATAGTATAATAATATAATTGCAACTTCAGCATTGCAACAATAAAATAAAAATATCCCTGAGCGTGACAAAATTCGAAATTATAGAACTTGAGTCAACTGGTAAAATCCATTAAAAATTTCTTCGAGCCAAAGCTAAATCTAGAAAGTAATAAATTTTAAGCCACGGGGTTTGAAAAAGGTTAAATTTATTAAAAACATCTCTGGGCGCGACAAACTCAAAATTATGATTGCTTGAACCGCCGGATCCTAAAGTTGACTGGCAGTTTGTCGAGCTGTAAGTGTTTAGACCCATGCAGGATGCACGAACTGATATCAAAATTACTAGAATTATTACGCAATAATATGCTTTCTTAATATATTATGTTTCATATAGTAATTTCGTGAACTGCAAAATTGAATTGTTCAATAAGCCAAAAAATTGAGAATTGAATTTGTAGACGATTACAAATATCGTTCACATAACCTAAATTTTTAAGGTTCAACTTATGAAGTCGTTTCAAGTTGTAGTTTAAATCTTGCATATACACAGTGCAACAAATATATTCTTTCAAAATTATTAGAGGTCAGACAAGAAAATTTAAAATTTTCAAAGTGGAAAATTTAGCAGATAGAAATTAGAAGAAGAAGAAGTGCTACGCCTACGAAAGGTACACTTAAAAAATAAAATACAACAATAAGTTTTTCTTTTTACTAATTTTTAGTTGTTTCATTGCCAAGTTTAAAGTTTGTAGTCCCATTATTTACCAAAAAATTTAATTGTAAACAAAACATTATTATTTTTATTGTATTGCGCCATTTTTCCATAGGTATTACTCCCTAGAGAACCGAAAATCTAGTCAGGGATTTATAGATTTGTTTGAATTAGTAAAATAGGACTTCGAAAGCAGCATCAAAGCTAGTAGAATTGATCACAAATACTCTGGGACTTTTTGTGAGGGTTAATTCATACAACCTGCATGTCGTAAGTTCGAGTTGAGTTTTGGCAAGTTGACTTGGATTAAACACCAAGAACAGTTGGATTACATTAAAGTAAAAAGTGCTATTGGCGTCCAACAAATAGTGAAGTTTAAATTATTAAAAATAATGTGTCATCTCATACGCCAAAACAAAAGAATAGTTTGTTAGGTAGTGCGCTACTATCAAGAAAAGAGAAGAATCAGTGCAGTATGTATTATAGGAAAAAGAAATTGAGCGATAATTATAATGTAATCCTGATAATTAATTTTGATAATATTATTTTTGTATTTATATAGTTCTTGTATTTACTTTGACACATTTTTTAAATTTTACAGATGCAAAGTCATGCATTGTCAATAATTAAAAACTTGAAATTTAATTTAATTTTCAAGAACCATTCTCGACCGTTTTCTGAATCCGTTTAGTATGAACCACTAGATCCTTATAATAGACAATCCGTATGTAACTATGCTAAGGGTTATACCTTCATTGTACAGCACTGACTGAATAATTAACTGCTCGTATTTAAATAATAGAGACAATGACAACAATTTAACTTCATTTGGATATTCTGTAAGCGAGTGCTTACAAGATATGTTTATATGTTCATTAGGAAAGCTAAAAATTACCTACCTACTCTAAATATGGATATTAGTACCTTTTATGGCAAAATGATTAAAGCAGTAAAAACATAGGTAACTCTTTCTCATTGTCAAATAAGTAAAATTATTATAATTTAAATATTACGTCTGCTTCGTTAAATTTCACAGTAATTTCCCTTTCGATGAAAGAGAATACTCAACGACCTGATAAGATCCATCAATATTAACCTACCATCTACAAAGTTTTATACAAATAAAAGCTTTCGTTTGACAGTTTTAAGTAATCGTTTATTACCCCTAAAGTTCCAATAATTTTATTTTTATTTAAATAACCCTGGTAATATCTTTCACTTTCTGAATTGATTAATTATGTAAATATTTTAAAACCGCAATTAACCACCCAAGGGCGATTCATATTTGATTTTAATCCATCAACTAGCACCCATTTAAACGCGTGAGAATTTAAACGTTTAAAATGGAATTAACAAATTCCAAGGGAATATTTTTTATGTATGGTTGTATGGAATGAGTTATGTTAGGTACAATTTAGATGTTTAATTTATTTTAAACTTTAACAATAAATCTTCAATTTAATTAACTGTAGTACCTAACCTATCATATTCCTTTCTAACAATACCGTACGTGATAGTAAAGAATTTAATATTTAAACATAGCGTTCTATGTTTTATTTATCATTTCGATATACCTGGAGTGGCAAAAGGGTCTATGGATTTTAAAAGAATCAATATACAAGATAATTAAACTAAATAAGTCAGTCGTCCGAGACTGCGTGATGAGCTAGTGAGGGATTTGAATTATATATCCTATCTACTATACAACAATTTATACTGTTTTGCGATGTCTTCCTGTATGTTAAAAAAGTTGCTTTTATGAATGCCCGAATAAGGAAGAAGGTGTTCTCGAAGCGGTCACCCAACCAGTAAACCGCAAGTTGTATTACTTCATACCCATACGTTCATTTGCATTTTTAAATCTTGTCTAATTTTAATTATTACAAACATTTGTTGCTATTCGAAAATTCACATATTTTATAAATAATAGCAAACTAATGTTGTTTTTATTGTCGTGTTTTTTTTTCAACCTGTATAAATAAATTAAGCCCGAGATTGTAGCACAACGAAGGAACTGTGTAACTTTGTTAATTTACCTCTCGGGATATTTTCAATTGTAGGACTAACTTGTAGCTACAACTACAAATTACTTTATTACCTCCACAATGCAGACCGTATAAGATATGTAGTAAATTTTAAGCTTTAATTATTTTTGAAAAAGAAATTGCATAGAAAATTCTATAGAAAAAAAAATTAAATTATTCTAGCAAAAAGAACTTCTTTGGGTAAGAATAGCGTGTACATTATTTGGTTCATTGTGCATGCTTCTTGGCAAAAACTAATTTTCACTGAAGTTTTGATCCTTTTACAAAGTCCAGAATCAGATCAAATCTCCTTTAGAAAACGCAAAAACCAAATTTCTATAAGTATATTGTAAGATTGTCAATAGCTGGAACTCGGATAATAATATATGATCCAACTTTCAGTCTCTCAATGCACTTTACACACGTAACATAATTTTCGTAGCCAATTTCAGTTATTGTATTTCCTTTGATGCTACCGATCCGTTATAACGCAATCGTTCTTATAAAAAGTATATTTCAATTTGTTTTCCTTGTTATAGCAAACAAGCATAGGAAACGTCTGTTTCATAAAATTATTACATGCGAATTACAAACAAAGAAGTAAAGAAAAACTTATCTTGATTTAATTTTATATTAAAATTTCAATTTTGAAATTGCTGTAATTCGTATTTCTATCTTTACTGTTGTGCTTTGTAATGCCCGTGCTATTTATATTTAATGTATAAAAGCATTTAATTTTAACTTCCTCTTGCGAGTTTTACTTGATTTTTTTAATTAAATTGGTATTTTAAATTTATTTTAATTAATTTTGATTGGCTACAAATAGCTTACAACTTTTTAATCAAAGATGTTTGTCAATATCTCCGTTGTGATATCCCGATTAGTTCACACAAGAACTTTGATGTTCAAATTAGTCCAACTCGTTGTATTTACCAATACGAAAAAATTACTAACCTTGTCCCTACGACTACAACGCCAGAAATACTTACACATTACAATTAAAATCCAGGCATCTGTTTACCCTCTACCCCAGAATAATTTTTCACTGCAGTTATCTAATATTAATCTGATTCTTAACTATTTTATCAGATTAGTCAGAAAGTGCTCCTTGTGCTGTATTTACGATCACTAGTTTTCTTGGTACACTAACAGGTTCGGACTGGCAATGATTTAGTTACCGGGAAATTCCTATGAACGGCCCCATTCTTCAAGAAAACTTTTTATAACAGAAAACAAAATATCAAAAAATATTTTGATTTTAATTAAATAATAAACATGATATAAAATAAAAGCACATTTCTAAACAATAAGAACTTTTTTGTTTAGCAATAATAATTAAATTCAAATTAATATATATACGCATATAATTATACATCTTTGAAAAACCTTTTCAAAACTTAACAAATTCATAACATTTTAATTAAATATAAATTAGATTTTTTATTAATTAAATTTTTAACGCCGGAACTAATGCTGCTACGCCTTGAAAAATATCAGAATGTTTAAAAGTGCTGAAAAGTTGCTTCTCTAATCCAAACATTAACAGCATAAATGATTAGAGTTTTCTTGCGGCATTGTATTGCTCAGTGTATTTTTACAATTTTTTCATCGCAATGTCCTCTAAATGCAGAAAACCTACAGAACCATTAAAATCTGTAAATTATCCAGCTGGTGTGCAGCGACGGAGGAAGGCAGTAAACAAGTGATATTAAGCATCAGGGCGCTAACCCATCAAGAGGGCATCAAAACAACAACAAAAAGTATTCAAGATAAGGATAATAAATGATTAGTGTTTTGTATTAAGGCACCAAAGACCTTTCCTTCGGCCTTTGCTGATGTGAGTTCGATTAGATTATCTTCTGATTCTTATGAAGTTGATAAATTTTCTGTGCCAGGATTCACTGATGCTGATGGCAACAGTCGCGGTGTGTTGTTTTAATAAACAGCTTTTTTGCTTTTTTTCAGTACTTTCGGGCACTTACCTTTACAGCAACGTTTCTGTTATTATCACTGAGCTGCATGTTTTCAGCCCCGATTTAAGATTTTGGTTTCTAAATAGTTTAAATTGGTTGTCCATAATTGCACGGGATTTATTTTTGATTGAACTTCTACTGTTTTGAGTTATTTAAATAATTAGTTAGGGAGGTAGGCTAGAGGCATTCTAGACCCCCCTCTAAATTTTGAATAGAAAATAATTGTAATTCTTTGGGATTTATTTGTACATGATTGTACATCTTGAATTTTTGTTGATATTTTTATTTTGTTTTCGAAAAATTTAGAAAAGTTTTTGGACTAGAGATTTATAATAATTTTTAATTTTAAATTTAAAATCCAAAATAATGTAGATTGTTTATTCTTCAATTGTAAATGTTGGTTCAAGTTTTACTATCTTTTCTACCTCTTTAGTTTTCGAAATAGTATTTAGAAAAACAAAATTTATACTCACAAAAATAATTATATTATTCATCATCATCATCATCATCTACTTCATGGATTAGGCCTGTTGGCCTGTTCCGACTCAAGTCGGAATTATATTATTAAAGATGTAAATAAAAATATTAATAAAAACACCAAAATTTGTAAAGGAAAATTGTTTAAAAAATCAAAAACTGATTTTTTATAATTACTAAATAATTTATTATTACAAAAGAGGTGTAAACGAAAATAAAGAATTAACAATAATCATGCATAATTTATTTTGCCTATTTTGAAATAAAAATTTGAAATGGGGGAGTTAAAGACATGCATCTTTATTATTATCGTACTATTATTATCCAACAAAAATAATAGTTTAGAAAAAATGTTATCTATGTAAGATAATGAATGAAAATTATTTATTTGCATATTGAATTATATAATTCTAATCAGTTAAAACTATAGCCTTGTGCAAATGTTTCGGACGGTAAGAGTTCGAATTTAGGGGTTCGTAAATACACTTTTCCGTATAGAAATGGCCATACCAAACGAAAGAACACAAAAATACAAGCTCTTTAAGGTGAGGATCAATCTTGTCGGAGTTGTAATAAGGCCACAATTTAATTTTGAAAATTGCAATTTTCCCATAAGAAATACATGTATAAGTGTATTTTTGTGTATTAAAATGCCAAATATGGAATACATTCTGTTGGCGGTACGTGTGCTGTGCCTGGGTCGATAGTGCCTAGTGGTGGAGAGATACCAGTCGCTCTCTGAGATCTGCCGCGTCAACTTTCAAACTTTTCGAGTTGGAGCCGCTTAAGGGATGTTTTTAATGAGTTTAGCACGTGTCAAAACCGCTCGAAGCGCCGTCCGAGTCCCGGAGGGGCGAGGGCGGTTGCGGAGAGTAGGTTTTGACAGTGCAACCACTTCAGAAACGAATTCACACAAAAAGTGATTTTTTTCGAAAATTTGTTGTCCGATCACAAATTTAATTCTTTTTATTAGCTAATTACACTATTATCTATCATAATTCGTCGTGAAAACCGAAATTCTGGTATATTTACTGTCGCCACAACCTCTTTCAACTTTGGGGGCGGGGTTACAGTTCAAAAGAGCCAATGATAAAATTGCATTCCAAATTAACTTTAAAACCGTTTTTTTCAAAATTGTGTGAACATTCCGCAAATTTTATTTTTTTTATACGCTAATTAGACCCTCATCTTTCATAATCCACTTCAAAAATGGTAAAAATCGCGATCAGGGAATTCGAACCGTCACCGTCTCGGACAGCCTTTAAATATCGCTATTACGAAAACTCTTAAATATTTTTTGAAAATTACTATATAGCACAACCTTCCTGGTAAGAAACTGATAATTCGTTTTATTATTTTGGTAAAGCAAAAATACTAAATATTAAGGGCATCACGGTCTTGGTTAAATTTTAGCTTTTTGACTTTTTTTATACGCCAAAGTAGCTGGTAAATTTAAAACTAAATTTTACTGATTTCACGTGCATTCTCGCCAAAACGCTAAATTGGGTTCCCCCTGTCATGAACTCTCGTGCCCGTGTCGACCTACATAATACATACGTAAATTTGCACCTATCATGGAAAATATACGAGACCAGGCAGCGAATATATTGATATTCGGAAATAAATGAAGAATTTCCGTAACAAACTTGAACTTCTAAAATGTTGAGTCAGGAGTTTTTTTTTAATAAACCAAAAATTTTAAATTTTTTTATACCTAATTCAAAAACGTTTTTGACCAATTTTTTCTGTAATTATTAATACTACTAGGTATATATGTAATTTTGATAAAATTTACCAGAAATTTTGGCGTTCAAAAAAGATCAAAAGAGCTAGAATTCTACCAAGACCGTAATGCCATAATATTTAGTATTTTTGCTTTACTAAAATAGTAAAACAAATCAGTTTCTTACCAGAAAGGTTGTGCTGTATGGTTGTTTTCAAAAAATCTTTAATAGTTTTCTGTAAGGCTGAATATTGTTAAATTAAGTAAAACGATTAGATTTTGTTCTTGTTTCTATTTTTGCGTTTCTTGATAGATTAGAGATAAATATTTCTTTCAATGGAAAATAGTGCAAGACAAACGAGAAACTAAAAAATTACACAGAAATTAAAAAATGTGGTATAAAACATACTCCTAATAAACAGTGAATGAAACTACGTAATTATAAATTAATAGTTCCAACATTTTATTTTATTTCTCTAAAAAATGTGAAAAAATTATATAAAATTTTAAATTTGACAAATTAGAAGTTTTTTAATCATTGCTTTTCCAAATTACAATATTTTAAATTGTATTTTAGTTTTACGGAAACAAAAATTAAATCTAAATATGTCAAGTTTTTAGTTTTTATTAGTAAACAATGTTACGGTGCAATTTCATCGGCGCACACACCCGCAACAAAACCTAAAAGTGCCAGCTAACTTGCCGTAATGTCGGGGTCAGATACAAAGAATTTTGAATCCGTGTCCACCAGAATTGAGAGCAAAATCGCAGTTCTTATTGATATGATTATAACGGGGCCCATCTGTTGGTACGTTTTTAAAATGCGATCAAAAGAGTAGGCATTGATATTTTTATTAATTTTTTGTTGTTGGAAAGCTACAAGTATCCGCGTCAAGAATGAAAAACGATTTCGTTCATGTGGCCCCCTCTACTGGCCTTACAGTATGCCATTCGGTCACCCCAATTAGTGATGACATTTTGAACTACCTCGGCGCCAATTTCACTCAAAACAGTCGTAATGTTGTTTTTCAAAGCTGGAATTGTCTCTGGATTATTCGCATAACATCGGTCTTTAACGGCACCCCACAGGAAGAAGTCCAGCGGTGTCAAATCGCAGCTACGCGCAGGCCAATTGACATCTCCTGAACGGCTGATTATGCGGTTGTCAAACTTGGTGCGCAGAAGGTCGATCGTAAGTCGGCTTGTATGGCATGTGGCGCCATCTTGTTGAAACCAAAGGTCGTCCACATTCATAGCGTTGATTTTAGGCCATAAAAAGTTGGTCAACATGGCTCTGTAGCGTTCGCCATTGACGGTAACGGCGTTGCCAGCATCATTTTCGAAGAAAAATGGGCCAATTATGCCACCACTCCAAAATCCACACCAAACTGTGACTCTTGGAGGATGCATTGGTCTCTCTACGATTGCATGTGGCTGTTCCGAACCCCAAATCCGACAGTTTTGCTTGTTCACATATCCGCCGAGATGGAAATGCGCTTCGTCCGAAAAGATGATTTTTCGACCAAAATCGACGTCATTATTGAGCTGGTCTATGGCCCACACAGCGAACTGATATCGAAGCGGATGGTCATTTGCTTTCAACTCCTGAGTCATCTGGATCTTGTAGGCGACTAATCCGAGGTCTTTGTGCAGTATTCCCCCCAGGCTGGTGCGACTAATGCTCAGTTGCTGCGATCGGTGTCGAGTTGAGGTCGTCGGATTCTGTCTCACACTTTGGGCCACAGCCTCAATATTCTCGGGTGTGCGCACTGTCCGAGCTCTGGGACCACTTCTGTCATCCACTAACATCCCTTTCTCACGAACTTTCTTCACCAATTTGCGTATAGCGCCTTCGGTGGGTGCTTTATCACGACCCATATTTCTTTTCAAAATTCGCACAGTTTCGGCGACACAGCACTGACTTTGAAAATAAGTTTTAAAATTTCAAAACGTTCTTCAAGAGAAAACATGTTGTTTCGTGCCGCGGACGGTATGACTAATGAACTGTAAAATTTCGGGTCTGTAGCTCGTTTGCCGTTGTCATACGACGAAATTCAAAAACGTACCAACAGATGGTCCACCCTTTATCAAGAGCGCCACTGATAACGTCAAAAGCAATGTTTTGGAGAATCAGGCTTAGCAGTACCGTACTCTAACCAATGTGAAAAAAACTTACTATTGTCGAAATCGAATCCAACTGAGTTTTACAATACGTTTCACTCTGAAAGAGAAATTAACCACACACAAAAATTCTTACTAGTAGTGTTCTTTGTCCCATTGGCACTATGTAACGTGCCGCCACTGCTTTAGTTAAATTTCAAAATTTAATTGTAATTGCAACCGTAAATATTAATTAAGTTACTACTTCAAATATTGCTACAATATTTTACGCTTTGGGGAGTATTATAAATTATCAACAGAGAACTTATTAGTAAACGCTAGGGAAATGTTTTAAAAAATTTCAATAAAACGACACACAGCTATATTTCACAATTTAGCGTTCTATAAAAAAATAATTCATATTTCAAATTGCAAAGACTTGTTTTTCTTAATAATAAATATACGTATAGTAAGGAAAATATGATATAGTATGTATATATGAATTTCTAATATCGGAAAGAAAGTAAGTACATTTTTTTAAACTTCAATCAAACTTATCAATTTTGTCTTGAAGTTTATTTAAAAATAAGTAAGAACTTATTTATATTTAGTATGCACTACTTCAAAAAATCGGAGTATAGCGATATAATCTCTGTAAACTATCTTTCAATTTCCTAGCAAGCCCATATAAAGCGTGATACTGCCGTAATACACCATTCAATAGAACATATTTTTCAATTTAAAATTTTCTTCGAAAACCTCAGAATATGTAAGTACCTATATATTATCGTACTATACTAGGAAACATACTGCCATTAAAACATAATGTGATTCTTTTATGATATGCACTGAAAGAAGTCAAATTTTACATGTCAAAATATTAAAATATATTTTTATTGCATAATTATTCAACATTTAAATTAATATTAAGTAAATTACGAGTATCCGCAGTAAGTTTTCAAGTAGGATCAGTTTATTTTCAACT